>CM068981.1:39819492-40419492 GCA_035357415.1 Ophraella communa | reverse complement strand
AGTTAAGATTTCAAGTTTTCCCTTTTTCTTTTAAGTTACATTTTCCCAGTCAAATAAATTTCTCGCCTTAGCGACATACAGAGTGATTATTGAAAAATGTTATATTATAAAATAATTTCTTTTTGTTACAAAACAAGGTTATCTCATCAAATAAATGTAATACCAACTTGTTTATTTTAAAAATGGTACCTACACTTTTTATATTTTAAAATTTTGCTAATTTTACTTTAAATATATCTCTGTTAAAAACCTTGCAAAACATACATTCCTGATATAATTTAGGACACCTTGTATATATTGAAACAAAATTATTATTATTATAAGTTTTAATTATCAGTTCCTATTTTTTACAGGTGAGTATTGAAGAAACTTTCGTCAGATCTTCAAAGGGCGTTCTCCACGATCATCAGTTGGGCTTATTTTTAATAATAAAAGGGGTAAGTGACATAAGTATATATTTTATAAATGAGATACACTGTTAAAATTATAACCAGCAAGTTTTTAATAGTAAAATAAATACGCTGTGGTCAAAAATAAACGAAATAATTTCCTATTTAAATCAGTTATTATCGGTTTTATAATATTTTAAAAATACTTTAGTTAGATTGATTTTATCCAAATTTAAACTGATACATTTTTATTAAGTAGCCCATTCAAAACATTTCAACCCACAGTTATTAAATTTGGAAAAAATAGTAAAATTATTTTTTTTAAAGTACCTCAAAACTAATTCACAACAATCTATAATAACAGTACTTAAATCTTAACTCGAATAAACTAATTATTTCTTTCTTTTGTTACAGGGTGAGTCTTTAAAAACACTTTCTATCTGTATCGATTTACGATGTACTTCAAGATCGTCATTAGAATTTGATTTTCAAAAGGTAGGTGCAATTAAATGGGAACTCAAATGATATAATTGACTTTCTGTTGTTATTTTTACTGCAATAATTTTGTACATTTCCGTATATTAATAGTTGGCAGGCTGTAAAAAACAGTTTAAAAATGCGGTGAAAGTTTTTTTATAAACAGAAATTTTGGATCAATTAAAAAATAAGACCTTTGGAAAAAGGTTGACTGTTTACAAAGTAAATTTGTTTAAAAATAATTATTTTAAGGTAATTTATAAAGAAAATATGTTGTGCGTTTTCTAAAATTATTAGTTCACTTAAAGTATTTTTTAAATAGAGTAAAACTTACATTTTAGAAAAAAATATTTTGAAATTTAATCTTTATTTAACGGATTAATCAAATTTTTGTTTTATTAATGAAATATTTTATCTTTATGATTAATTTTTTGAAGCATTTTAATAACCAATATTAAAAAATTACGTTTTATTTAATGTTCTATATAATTTTGTGAATATAGCTAGATCAATATTAATTTTTACAATTCTGATATAGTAATAGCGCTATCAAATTATTCATGAAACGTTAGTATTTAAAAAAAATTTCTATCTGTATTGATTTACTTCGAGATCATCTCCAGAATTTGATTTTCGAAAGGTAAGTGCATTAAAATGGGAATTTTAATGATTATCTGTGATTATTTTTATTTAAAATGTTTTTTATTGCGTAAATATGTTTAATATGAGTTAATTTATAAAAAAAAATTATTTTAGGGTTTTTTTATATTATTATTTTACTTGAGATATTTTTTTAATAGAGTTAAAAGAATATTTTAGAAAAAATATTATGAAATTTAATTTTTACTTGGAGATTAATGAAGTTTTTTTATATAAATGATATATTTCATATTTAAATTCAAATTTTGAAACATTTTAATAATCTGTATAAAAAAGGATATTTTTATAAAATATATATACACCTTGTATACAAGGTGGAAACAATTAAAATATAATGCCTTTGAAAATGTTGTAAATTTCATTTTATAAAGAAAATCCATTATGGCTTTTTTAAAATTATTATTTATATAACGTATCTTTTTATAACAAAATATTATACAAACACAACATTAAAAAACAATTTCCTTTATTGTTTTATATAATTTTTTAATTAATTTTTACATTTTTGATACAACAATAACGCTGTCAAATTATGAACAAAATTTTTAAAACTTGGAAATTTTTTTACGAACATATTAATAATAATTGTTTATATTTTTTAATGTCAAACAAATTAGCAATAATGATAATATGGAAATAAAAAAATTGAAATAATCTATTACAAAATTTTTTGCAAACTATCAATGCTTTGGCAGCATAAATTCTTTTTCGTAATAGTTTCAATTTGATCATTAAAAAGTGTCCTCTAAATCTAAGTAGCACATCACGATTATCTCTTACGACAATATCACTTGGTCGACCATCATCAGCATTAATTTTGTCCTAAGAAAAACTCACCCTTTCAAACTGAAAATCTATTCTCACCCGAACTGCAGGATTATTCCTCATAAAACTCATTTCCTCCGCCTCTTAAGATGAACCCAATCTGCAAGTTATCCATACTTCTTCTGGTAGAATCTGAATTATTCCCAGTCTCATTTCTTCTACTGGTTTACTGTCATATACAGTTGGAATATAATTCAGTAAACTAGAAGCATCTCTTTAATTTAAAGATTCAGTAAACTTGAACAGCTTGTAAACTTTAAGCTCTCGTATGCACGAGCATTTTTAACTGGATCATCTCTACAGCTTGGGCAGTTCATCCCTCCACTCGTGATCTTCCATAGGGGCGGTCGACTTTTTCTACACAGAAATACGACAGGTACCACATTGTGGGAGAAGTACTATAACTTAAGGTGTCTGTTAGTCTGGCTTACAAACCCAGCAGTCACCCATTGAGTTGAGTACGTATAGTATTTTCTGTTTCTGGGAAATTGTCGCCTGATGGCTATTAAAGAACCGCCTGTGGCTTCTTCTTATAATCTTTATTTTATCCTTTATTTTACCCTTTATTTTACATACAAAGTATATTTAGTCTACAAAAACCTTAGGTTACCATACATCAAAATCTATTCCCTAAAAATATCAAAACTTAACTTCATTTTACCCCACAACATCTTCCAAACAATATTCTTCTGGTAGAATCTGAACATCATTTGGAGACTTGTTTTGCAAAAGGTAATAAACAAAGACTTTTCTGGGTGATAATCTAAAGTGAAAAAATGTTTGCAGATTATGAAAGCAAGAAAGAAAATTGGAGATTCTGTTATATCCTGCGAAAAGAAAATTGGATTGGGACTAAGACATCGAAAACAACATGAGGCAGAATCATTGAGTAATATTCCTGCTAGGTATAATAGGAGTGCTGTTGGGACAATGCTTCAGGTAATATCAAGTTAAAAATTACATTTTTTATTGATCTTATATATTAATTTGTAAAACAGCTTTCTAGAATTTTACAGGAACGTCTTTGATTGGATATATCCAGACATGTGACTCTGGTCTACTTCATCGTCTGGTGATTTCTTTAATTTTTAAAACATTGTAAGTTATTAGGTATCAAGAAATTTAGGTTTTAAAAGAAGAATGATTGTTCTATAAAAGGTAACTTTTTTTATTGTAGGTTTTTACATTTTTATATGATGATAAGACATTGCAAATAATTGTTTTGATTTATTAATTACAGGTCTATTATAAAGAACATGAAAGATATTTTTAGGTATCAAGAACATAAGTCTATATGAAAAAAATCTTTATATTTCTATACAAGGTAACAAATCTAAAGGTTTCACCAAATAAAATGGAAAGATATTAAATTATTTTTGTTGTTTTTATCAGTTGCAGATATAAATATGGAAGATATTCAGATGAAACTAAGTACAAGATAAATGCAGACCATTTTTTACAAATGTACCACAGAAACCAACATTTTTGAAATTGAATACACATCGCCATTCTATAAGTACTTGTTAACAAATTTATATTTATTTCAGATATAAAGGAAGTATATCTTTATAAAAAACACTTTTATCGTTTTATACAAGGTAATTTTTTTAAACGCATGTTTTTCTGCTTTGATAAGTTTAAAAATGGTATTGTGGAGCTTGGAGTGATGCGGGAATGTTATGGTGGGTACTAATCTGGATTGGGAAAATATATAATTGAGGAAGCATGTACTTATGTAGCATTGGGATAGTATTTCTAATACTTTGTATATATATTATTTGTTGCAATATTTATGTAATCGCAATATTTTTCATTATTATAAACTTTTGAGTTATTACAGGCACTGTTAAGAAACTAATTCTTAAGACTGTTTTTCAGGAGGTAACTGCTTTACATTTTAGTATACACATATATATTGTTTGCAGAAGTTTTAAATCCAAAGTATACAACTCTTTGAAGGTTACATACAGAAATTGTTTGGTTTGTTATGAAAAAATTAAACGAGAATAATTTGAAAGATTATTTCAGGTTAAACAGTTGGCAGATACTTACTAAATGATTCATAGATTTGACAAACAATTGAAAATTCGAAGAAAATAGTGAAGAAAAGACAGCCCGATATTTCTGATGTTTGTTTTTGAGGCAGATGATTTCAGTGTAGCTAAAGGGCGGTTCAAAACGGCCACTTGGTCAGTGCTTGCACTGACTAACGTCGTTTATTATCAGGGTGAGTACAAAATTAATTTTTGTCCAATTAAAATTCCGGTTAAATGTATATTTATGAAAAATGGATATTTTATTCAAAATCTTCATGTTCTCACCAGTATATTGACAATAAAAGAATATAAAGAAATAGGGGACCTTGTCCTTTCCCCCTCAACACTGTTTTCAACCCCCATATGCCGTATCTCGAGGGTTACAAGAGCTGTGATATAGGGGGCCCCAAAATAGTATTTCGGAATTTTTCAGGAAAGTTGAGTTTTCTAGGTTATTATTAAACTTTTCTTAAAAATAATAATAATATTTTGGCATTTTTTAGACCCGATAAATATATTATGCATAATTTTTTGAGTTACTTTATTATGGTCCCAGTATTTGTAAATCTGGCTCAATTTCGTCTAAGTCTAAGGTTCCTTATGGTATAAAAGGGGCGGTCGACTTTTTCTACACAGAAATACGACAGGTACCACAATGTGGGAGAAGTACTATAACTTAAGGTGTCTGTTAGTCTGGCTTACAAACCCAGCTGTCACCCATTGAGTTGAGTACGTATAGTATTTTCTGTTTCTGGGAAATTGTCGCCTGATGGCTATTAAAGAACCGCCTGTGGCCTCTTCTTATAATCTTTATTTTATCCTCAATTTTACATATATTTTAATCACAAGTTATGGTAATAGCTACAATAATGATTTAAGATATTGTGGCCTGCACCGTTCTTCTGGTGGAACCATTCCTTGCGATTTTTTCCTGTGGCCTCTTAACGTGTTGAAATTCGATTTCTGCAAGTGATGTCAATTATATGAAAGATAATCAGTAGCCTTCCGGTATGAAGTAAATTATATCTTCTTCCTATTTGATACAGAGACCTTTCAGAACTACTATATATAATTTTATGTAAATCGAAGCACAAATAATTGTAATTAGGAGGTCTTTTGATGTAACGCTGAAAAAGCAGTCCTAGGTACAACTGGTGGAAGAAGAGATGTTTTTAGCAGGTAGGTCACTGGAATTGAGGCCGGCGGTGCTCGATGTCTTCCCTAAAGGGGGATAACGAGTGCCACCGGTCTTACTCTGGTGGAATCCTGCACACCTGGGATACGGTCCCAGATGTCTTACGAAGATTTTCACCTCAGGAAAAAAAAAAGGAGGACTTTTGATATCTCTTCACTATATGCAACTAGTTATATAAATAGCAATTTTGGTTGGAAACATGGTAACCTAAAAAGGGTTTTTTAAAGCTTTATTTTGTAATTTACATATACAATTTATATTATTTTTTGTTGTAGAGAACCAAGCTGATAATAAATATATTAAATTACTTTGAATGTGTGCATAGTATATTAAATACGCAGTTTTTAAGATAAATCTCCCATTCTTTTAATGGCCCTAATTAGAAAGGATATTTTTGAAGAAACGTTACCTATTGAATATGGGTATACCAATTTAAATTGTTATCAATGAAAAGCGCTATTGACAATGCAGATGTACAAAGTATAAGACTGTCACTTAATGGTGAATTTTGGCCCAATGAAAGAATGCAATTGGATTTTAGTAAAACTGACTACAATGAAGCATATTTTAACTATATTGAATTCTATCCCAACTACGCGAACTCCACACAGAAGCGCCCCCTGCTGGATTATTCCTCTTTCAAGAAACGGGCATTGTTTGTTATCGATTGTTCCAAACAGGAAGAAAGCATGAAGGCGTCCACAGTCGATGTGAAACTTGATATTGAAGCAAACATAGGCTTTCCCGAAAATACCAAAGTCTATTGCATCATAATTCATGATTGTGTAATGGAATACTTCCCCCTCACCGAAATTGTTAAAAGTTTAAACTAGACGTTGATTAGAGTTAGTGTTCGAGCAGACGTCAACATGAGAATAGCTTTTGTAGACATTCAAGGCTTTGTCGTAGATGGATTTTTCGTTGTCAAAGAACTAACGATAGAAATTGGTTTCAAAAGTTCACATTACATGTTTTTACCACCTCAACCGTTTTCTACATTAAGTAATGAGGACAAAAAGACTGCAACCTACTTGGAACAAAATGTGCACGGAATTCTATACTCTTCAGGAGATGTAGAATATTCTAAAGTTAATGAAATATTGGAAAGCAAGCTATTGTATGCTGCAGACTACATTTACGTTCGTGGTCAACAAAAAGCCAAGTTTCTGCAAAATAAATGTAACATTTTCAACGTTTTTCCTCACATTTGCGAAGTCGGCAAGTTCGATGGTACACCGTGTGCAACAGTAAACTTTGCCGAGGATCCAAACCCCTGTCACACCTCTGGACTATATTCGTGCACCGAACGAAACGTACAACGTCTCCGCCACTGGTTTTTGAATACTGTATTACCATAAAATAAATAAACCTTAACCACAAATGAGTTTTTATTTTATACACCACTACTTAGAAATAAAACAAGTTGTTTATTCATCAACTTTTATCTTACACGAAGATTCAAATTTACGTTTAACAATTTTTAAAATAATTTTTAAAATAATTTTTAAAATTAAAACAAAGACAGATGCTAAAATTATACATGACATGGCAAAAACATTATTAATTTCATTTTTTATGCTCTCTTCTTCTTCAGTTCTATTAAACATGGTTGAATACCTCTTAACGGATAAGTAGTTTTCGGTAATTTACGACAATACCAGTTTAGACTGCTCCACGTTGTTCTTGCTTCCCTAGTTTGTTTCATAACCTTACTCTTATCTTCATAAAAAGCAATTGCATGACTGTGCTCTTCTGAAGACATAATGTAACTGGTCGTTGTCGATCGCATGACCCTTGTAAAATATGTGTGATGACGTCATAGCATCGAATAATTGGTACCCTTTTGACAATCGTTGTGTCACAACTTTACATCCTAATTCATTCCCGTATAAAGAGAGAATTACTGTTCGATCAGAAAACGGAGAACCGTCATACCCCCCACGTATATAAACATTTTTATTTGCCACGTAACCGTTTCCGTATTAAGAATGATCATAATCCGATATTTCGACAAACCCTGTATATCCCGTATGAAAAATTGACATCTCCCTTACGAATGATATTCGCGATATACCCTGTACACTCGAAATTATCTTTTACCCACATCATAATATACGAATGATCGAATTGACATTTTTAATTAACGACCATACCCCCGTACCGACATTTTTGCCATTTTTGCGTATTAAGAATGATCATAATTCGATATTTCGACTATCTAATTCGCGACAAACCCTGTATATATCCCGTATCTAACCCGTACCATATCATCAAATTGATATTTTAAATACAAAAAAGTTGTTTAGTATCCCGACATACCCTGTATATGATTACAAGATATCTATCACAGACCAAATTCCATGAAAACGATCAAAATACGCGACGCGAGTTTAAATACCCATTCATAACATTATATAATCCTTCGTTAGCAGCCCAGTGGGTAAGGGCGCTTAAATTGTAAAAATTCTAACGACGGTCCGTGGTTCAAATCCCACCAGTGGCCGCCACGCAGCCCCTTTTTTTCAAACCAGCAGGCAACCCGCAATACAACACAAACTCGTTTAATTCTTTAATAATTCCAATAAAATTCGTTCCGATTATTTAATCATCATAATATAACACAACTATTCCAAATAAACAACTGGTCCACAATTCAGAACCACAGTTCAGAACCGTTCCAGAACTCCTATGCTGTATATACGGAGGTACCCCCACTCCTCTAGTGGGTTAGAACTCTCCTAGTATATCTACCACTTTTCACGAAGAATAATAAAAAACTCTTGTTTTAACTCAACTTCCAAGTTTAATTGAAGTTTAAAATTACAATTACAGCTGTTTCGCTAAATAACTAGCATCGTCAGATTGACATATTGAAATTACATGTTGTTTGTTTGTAACTAGGTGCTTGATGTTGATAAGGAGTTAAGGCTAGACCAAGTAAGGAAGTAATACGACATAACAATATTAAAGCCTAGATGTTATTAGCCCTAAGGCATTATCCTGAATGTATTTCCCTCTAAGATCAGTATAACTGTGCAATGATATAGAAAAACCAGGAAAAAACTATATCATGCTGATCTTTACAATAACTTATAAGTGCGAAGTCCCTTCCCCCCATTTATTTTTTGAACCGTTAGAATTAGAAATTTGAAATTTTGGGAAAGTGAACTAGGGAATGTATATTATTTTTTACAGATAGTAGGTGACGTAATCATAAAAAATGACGGACGTGGGCAGTTTTGGAAGATAATTTTAAATGGCACCATATGACAAGTAATACATCATTTGAAAGCTTGTTTCAAACCCTTTCCAATGATACCAAAAAAATTAATTCTTCTTCCTTATTTACAACTTTCAACCCAAAATTATAAAATGATTAAAGTTTTAAAATATTTTATTTGTTAAAAAACATACGTTCTAATAATAAAAAAATTCACCATTTACTTCTTCGTAATAAAAAAAACTTTACCGACTTTTTATTTAAATCGAATTCTTTGCTTTAATACAATGCTATTAACTGGCGTACTAAAAATTTAAAATGTTTGGCACTATACTATTCTTGTTTAAATTTAAAGTTTTTATTTTTATTTCTTTTTGGTTCATATCTTAATTATAATTTGTAAAAATAGTAAAATTTTACCTCTTTACCATTATTGTGATTAGTAAATTATCCGTTAATAATAAATAAGAGTTTTTTAAAATGTCGCGAACTATACAGAAAAAAGTTGAAGCAATATTAATTATTGGTGAGGCTACAACTAATCTGCATGAAGTCGAACGGATTTTTAATGAAAGGCATCCAGATCGACCAATATCCAGACAGTACCTGAGACAACTCTTAGATAAGAATAATAAAAAACTCTTCGTTTTAACAAAACTTCCAATATTTATTTAAAAAAGCAATTTTCTAAATAAATATTTGAAGTTTTGTTAAAACGAAGAGTTTTTTATTATTCTTAATAAGATGGACTTCCAAAAAGTAAGGGTTAGTACAATCAATTTAACTCTTAGATAAATTGCATAGAACGTCAATTAAAATTGACGTGTTTTAAGATTTTTTTAAAAGTCGTCTGTTTCTAAAATAATGAATTTATTCCATACATTTGCATCACATTGTATACACTTGAATAGCTGAAAGATTACCCGTGCGTCACGATTCAACGATCATATCACCGACACCTTTTCTATGTGCTGTCCTTTTCTATAAATATCAAACGATAATATTAAATTATAAACTGTTGTCTTCTCTATCCTATTCGTATGCTTACATACAATGACGCATGGGTAATCTTTCAGCGTTTCAAGTGTAGGTCAAACACAAAAAAATGTTTAAGTAAGATACAATGAACACTTAAGAGCATATAGTTTAGAACAACCAGATAAGTCAAATTATGCAAAACATCTACTTGAACATCCAACCTCACTCTTACACACCAATGACATCCAAATACTCACCTGTGATAGAAAAGAAAATTTAGATTTCCTTAAAGAACTTGAAATAAAAAGACATTTAGCAGATCCACAATTTAAAGTTGTTAATGAACAAATAAATCTTGGAAGTTCTCCACTATTAAACTGTTTACTTTGATTAAGTTTACATTTTTTACATAGATAAGACGTAATTGTAAAACACAAATATATTAAGTTTTGCTATATCATTGCACAGACCTTAGAGGGAAGTACATCCAGGATAATCCCTTAGGGCTTTTAACATCTAGGCTTTAATATTGTTGTCTTATTACTTTCATACTTGGTCTAGCCTTAATACTACCTAAACAACATCATGTACCTAGCTACAAACAAAGAAAATATGTCAATCTGACGAGGCTAATCTTAGCAATTGTAATTTGTAATTTAAAATCTAATTTTTTCAAATAAACTTGGAAGTTACGTTCAAATGAAGAGTTTTTTATTATTCTTCTTTACGTTAATACTAACAACGAAAGTTACACGTTAATTTTGTTCTGGTATACGCTCATTTCTTCTCTTTCCTTTATTTGCGTTTACAGTTACAAAAAATACAGCAGTATACTAGATTTACGAGTATACCTTAACCGGCTTTATTTGGTTCAAAATCTTCTTCGCTTTATACAATTTAATTTGCGTTGTACTTTAACCGAGTGAGAAGTGACACAGAGCAAGATGTAGTCGATTTTTTTCTTTTCAATTTACCAAATACACATGAAATTCGAGCAAACTTTATTTGTAGTCAATTTAGCCGTCATCCAATTCGGGATAAAAAAGAAGGAAAGTGTATTAAAGGCGCAGGTGTAATCTCCGTGAAAATTTCATCAAATTTAAAACAACAACATCGGATTAATGGTTTCCGTAACGTACGTCATTAATCCGAGAAGGAAAGTGCGGAAAAGTAAACTGTCAGCACTTAATTCTTTTACCAGTCAACTGTTTTTAAATTTAAATAGTTTTTTTATCTTGTAGGTAGCTCTTTATTTAATTGTGATTGTATGGAATCATTTAAGAATTTACTTTGGTTTCATTTCAAAGTAAAATACCCTGGAAATTCTCATAGAAATCCAATTGTTCTAAAATTTTAATTACACCGAAGACCGTTTGTCTGAAAGAAACTTTACAATCTTGGTTTTTGCTGCTTAACTTTTTGATTTAAAAGTAAATTTATCCTATTTATCTACTCTCGGATCAAAGTAATGTTTATTTCCATTTTTGCTTATTTATGATTGCTGGTCTATTATATTTATCTGTTCTCAAACAATTTTGCTACGGGATAAACACCATCTTCTTGATTCCCTATTTCTATAGCAGCGGTTTAGTTGGTCTATTTCACATGTTTTGTTAAGTATATTTACATTCCAATATTATAGAATACGTTTCAATATTTAATTATTTAAAAATTATTAAATATGTTACTATTTTATTAGATAGGTATTTGTTTACAATACCTGTTGCAGAGTCAAAGTCGTCTCCCTTGGTTTCTTATTTTTAATGGTGGCTTTCAGCTAAAGTCATCAAAAGTTTTTCTTATTAATATATTTTAATATTCGAGAGCTGGATATTTTTCTAAAATTAAATTTACGATTTGTTATTGTGTCATCTAAGTAAATGTTTACAATAGGTACTCACTTTATATTGTCATCTTTTAGCGTCACTGTCTTTTAATTAGCCATTTCTAGTAAACTAAGTATTTTGGCATGGAACAAGACTCTAAATGATACTTCTGAGAGGTTAAGTCCATTAGAAAATGATAGTACTATAGTGGAAGTGGTCAAGGTCAAGGTCTCTGAACAGGTTGTTCATATTGGAGTTTTCCAAAATTTTTATTTTTAGAATATAACTGGTCGGATATCATTCAAATATATTGGGAAATCAATATTTGAGTATAATCAGAAGTTGTATGATCCAGTTTCCCATTAGCAGGAATGCAGATGGCCCAAATATTTATAGAATTGTACTAAGCCACACAACATCACAGATGACCTAAAAATTTATTTACTGTATTAGTGCTGATGATAGAGATAGATTGATATTACAAGTGAGTACTTAACAGATTCTAAGTGTATTTTCTTTTTGGGTTTTTTCTTTTACCGTCAGTTCTGTAGGTTGGATTGCTTCTTTATTTTTTTGGTGTACCACGTTGTTTTCCTTTGCATATGGAACTCAGTTGTTCTCTTGCGGTGTACTGAATTTAATCAAGTTTAACACAAGTATGTCATACCCTTGAGATGCGTACATCATTTGAAAGCTTGTTTCAAACCCTTTTCAATGATACCAAAAAAAATTAATTCTTCTTCCTTATTTACAACTTTCAACCCAAAATTATAAAATTATTAAAGTTTTTAAATATTTTATTTGGTAAAAAAATACGTTCTAATAATAAAAAAAATTAAATAATATGTTCAAAATATTTACCATTTACTTCTTCGTAATAAAAAAAACTTTATCGACTTTTTATTTAAATCGAATTCTTTGCTTTAAATGTAGGTACAATGCTATTAACTGGCGTACTAAAAATTTAAAATGTTTGGCACTATACTATTCTTGTTTAAATTCAAAGTTTTTATTTTTATTTCTTTTTGGTTCATATCTTAATTATAATTTGTAAAAATAGTAAAATTTTACCTCTTTACCATTATTGTGATTTAGTAAATTATCCGTTAATAATAAATAAGAGTTTTTTAAAATGTCGCGAACTATGCAGGAAAAAGTTGAAGCAATATTAATTATTGGTGAGGCTAGAACTAATCTGCATGAAGCCGAACGGATTTTTAATGAAAGGCATCCAGATCGACCAATATCCAGACAGTACCTGAGACAACTCTTAGATAAATTTCATAGAACGGGAAACGTTGCAGACGCTAAGCGAAATGGTCGACCTGGAATTAGTGAAGACAAACAAGTCGAAATAGTTGCCGAAATGGTAGTCAACCCCATATAATCCAGCTCAAATGTTGCACAAACTTGTGAAGTGTCTTCATCAACTGTAAAAAGAGTTTTAAAGAAACAAAAATTTCATCCTTATAAAATAAAAATGCTCCATATGCTGACAGAAGATGATCCAGATCGCAGAATTCAATTCTGTGAGCAAATAAGAAATAAAATAGAACAGGATCCTTATTATCTTAAAACAATTTGCTTTAGTGATGAGTACTCTTTTTTTCTTAATGGTAAAGTTAATACCCAGAACGTAAGATACTGGAGTGACACAAATCCTCACCTTTTTTATGAAGGTCACACCCAGTTTCCTCAAAAAGTGAATGTGTGGGCAGGAATTTTGGGAAACTACATTGTTGGGCCTATATTTTTAAACGTAAATTTAACTGGGGTAATTTACTTGGAATTACTGCAGAATGGTATTGAACCCCGAATCTTAGAGATTCTTGAGGATCATGCTGACGAGTTCCATGATATGGAAATAACTTTTCAGCAGGATGGTGTTCCTCCCCATTATTATCAACCTGTTAGAAATTATTTAAATGAACAATATCCAGATAGGTGGATTGGACGACGGGGTCCAATAGAGTGGCCTGCGCGTTCTCCCGTTATGAACCCACTAGATTTCTTTTTATAGGGATACCAATAATCAAAAGTTTATGGTACACCAATTGAGAGCATTGACGAATTAAAGCGAGGAATTAGTGAAGAATGCAGGTTAATTTCTAGAGAGACACTTGAACGCGTTGGGGAAGAGTTTTCTGCTAGACTTTTTTATTGTCAGGAAGTAAATGGTGAACATTTTGAACATATTATTTAATTTTTTTTATTATTAGAACGTATTTTTTTACCAAATAAAATATTTTAAAACCTTAATAATTTTATAATTTTGGGTTGAAAGTTGTAAATAAGGAAGAAGAATTAATTTTTTTGGTATCATTGGAAAGGGTTTGAAACAAGCTTTTAAATGATGTATTACTTGCCATATGGTGCCATTTAAAATTATCTTCCAAAAGGGCCCACGTCCGCCATTTTTTATGATTACGTCACCTACTATCTATAAAAAAGTAATATACATTCCCTACTTCACTTTCCCAAAATTTCAAATTTCTAATTCTAATGGTTCAAAAAATAAATGGGGAGGAAGGGACTTTAGAACCGCACTGTATATTTATTTCTTAGTAATACTTAATACTAAGAATAAGTTACCTTATTTCTTGAGGAATAAAATTACTTACGAAGATATCCCATATTTTAAAAGTATTTCGATGAAATATGGAATTAATGAATATATTTTTCTAAAGGTAAAACTCACGTTCTTACTATTGGATAAACTAACATAAAAACTATCTTTTTCAGTTCATGAGATCGGTAAATTTCAATCTTTTCGTCAGCTATTTTTTCCTCTTCAATAATTTAAGTGTAATGGCGAAGTATAACAGTTGGCATATACCTAATTTAAAAGTTTACCTACGAGTTCTTCCTGAAACGTTGAAATCTATTCGGAAACTTTAGCCGATTAAAAACAGAATTTTTCTCGAAATTAAAAGAATTTCCATTGGAAGCGCGAGTTTTGTGTGACTAGTCATCGTCGTCACCTGCTACTCGTAAATTTATCGAAAAGGACGTTGTACAGGATACCGATAAGATTCAACCCAAGGTCTTTTCGTAGTTTAAGCTTTGAAACTAGGATAACGGTGTGAAATAATAGCTAAGCAGATGCAGATAACAAAAACACATATATAGACTGGGTTGTACATTTACTGAAAAGAAAGATTTTTAATTCTATTTTTATCAAAGGTAATACCATGAGTCCTTAAAACTTTATTGATAAATTTTAATTTAGTTTCGACGAAAACTTTTTTATTTGACAAAAATACGAAAACAAACTGAAAGAATCCGTAGGACTAGTGATTTTATATTATTCAGTTTGTTTGAGTAGTTTTGCCTAAAATAAAAAAGTTCGAGTCTAGAAAATAAAAATTTATCTAATAGTAAAATTTTACAGGACGAATGGTATTTGAGAAGATTATTTTTTGAACTATTCTGTACAAAAACCACTTTATTTAAGAATTTATCTTTTCACTAATTTTCACTATTTTACTTTTCGCTGTTTAATTGTTCAATATTTTTATTGAATTTTTGACAGTTACATGATTTTATCAATATTGGTAAAACGACTAGTGGTTTTATCACTATAAAACGGAATGATTGGCTAGCATTTAGCACAGAACGTTGAATATTAAGCGTTTTCATTGGACGAAATCACAAAACTGTGATATTTTGACAGATGAAAAAAAAATCAAAACAAATACTTGTTTTTTTATTATCCTAAAATCTTTAGAAATAATTGGAAGGGAAATGCATTAGATATCTTTAACTTTTTAAAAACTCACCTGTTTGGCGATTTGTGTAAGATTGTCAGGGTAGGGAATGATTGGTCTTTTGTAATTAGATTGGCCTTGGACTTAGAAGCATCCGTATATACTAAAATTTATCCAATATAGCAAGAGTTGAATTAGTTATGTTGATATTAATGTGTGAGCTATCTTTATTCAATGTTTTTAGAATACTAAAACATTAATAAGCATTGAGCTATATCCTTCAAACCATAGATAAGAGATATATATATATATATACTGAGATAGATCAGAAACTGCCATTAGAACCTCGACACCAAAACGATATTCGCGGCACCTTGCGTCTGGAACCAAGAACTATAGGTTAGGTTAGGTTCAATGTGAGCGGGGCGTTTCCCACCCCTCCACTGCGGCCAAACTAGGGCCTATTGTGGCTCACCCCTAAGGGTCACAATTCGCCATCCAGTCTGCACTTCTTAACAAAGTCTAAGATCGATTTTGGCGAGACTTGTCTAAAGTCGGTAGGCTCTAGCCGTATGAGGCCAAACGAGCGGAGCCTGATCATTTCTAACGCGGGGCAATAGCAAAGAATGTGCTCTACCGATTCGTCTGCCACACTGCAGTAGCGACAGTCCGACGTATTGCTCAGACTAAGCTTCCTCAGGTGGTTTCTCAGACGACAGTGTCCAGTCAACAGTCCAGTAAGAATGCGTAGGTTACTTCTACTCAATTCCAGGAGCTGTGCTGTTTTTCTGCTCGAAGGTTGAGATATAAACGCTTTCGAGTGGGTAAGCCCCGATATATTCTCCCAGTGCAGAAGGGTTTCCCTCGCTGCCCAGCTGGAGATAATGTCCTTGGCAGTGCTTTTGCTATGCCAAGGAATGGTTCCGGTCCAATAAACGCGGACTCCGTTCCCTTTTTGCCAGAGTGTCAGCTCTTTCATTGCCCTCCACTCCCGCATGCCCTGGAGCCCAGAGTAGCGTTACTCTGTTATTTGCTCCAAGGTTGTTAAGGGATTCGATACAGCTCCACACCAGCTTTGAATCAACCCGGGTAGAATTCAGTGCTTTTAACGCTGCCTGGCTGTCCGAAATTATGTATATGCATTTGTTTACCAGGGGTTGGGCAATCAACTCCCTTGCGCACAAATCTATAGCAAACGTTTCCGCCTGAAAGATAGTAGCGTACTTACCAAGGTTTATTGAGATGTCAACTCTCGGATTTCTGCTATACACCCCGGCTCCCACACCCAGTGAATTTTTCGAGCCATCCCGTGTATACAACGCAGTCGGACCCAGAGAAGGAGATTGCACCTCCTTTCCATTCGTCCCTACTTGGGAATAGGACGTTAAAGGCCCTTTCCACGTGTACTCGTGTGGCAAGCATGTCTGATACCATTCCAAGGACTTGGTGGGAATTTAACTTCCCCACTAGTCCCGCGTGGTCCCAAAGTGCCTCCCCCGTTATCTGGTTACCTATCGACTTGGCTCTGTAAGAGACCATCCTAGCCTCCTTCTCCAAAAGAATGGGGAGTGGAGTTAAACCTAGGAGTCTCTCCATTGCCGCCGTCGGAGTGGTGGACATAGCGCCCGTAATGGCCACGCATGCAGTTCTCTGCAGACCAGACAACTTCGCTGCAGCAGCTTGTTGTAGTCCTTTCGACCCCCAAGCCACTGAGCCGTACGTGACCATTGGTTTTATCACCGTTTGATAAATCCAGTAAATCTGTTTGGGATTCATCCCCCATGATTTTCCACAGACCCTTCTGAGATTCCAGAGGGATACCCTGGCTAACCAAGAACTATAAGATAAAGCGGGAAATTTAAATGTATTTAAATATTAATAGGTTTTGATTAATATTTTGATGGGAAAAATCTCCAGGTCTCTTCAATAATACACAAATATATATTTTTATGAAATATTTATTACATTTAATAAATTATTTACATGTGCATGACAAACTGTATGTAATTGATGAATTCTAGATAATGGTTTTTCTTTTAAATCTAACCATCCAAGTATTGACAACCATAGATTGCATAGCTGAAATTAAATGTTCAATTAATATTTATAAGATGTTTCTCTCTTAAAATTATTAATTAATCCCAAAGTTCTCACAGTTAAAGTATTTTAGACACAACACAAACATTAAATAAAGAAGTGTTTAATAAAAATTTCAAGGTTTATTCAAAAAGGTAAAATTTCGGTATAGGGGAATAACTCCGATTTTAATGAATTTTATTTTGGACACTCCCTAAACATTCCTGAGCACTACTGTGAAGTTTTTTTTTTCCGGAAATGAAAACAAAAATTTTAAAAAATTTTGAAATTTAAAAAAAAAAAATTTTTGCTCCAATTTGCACAGGTTAGGTTAGGTTAGGTTAGGTTAGGTTAGGTTAGGTTAGGTTAGGTTAGGTTAGGTTAGGTTAGGTTAGGTTAGGTTAGGTTAGGTTAGGTTAGGTTAGGTTAGGTTAGGATAGGTTAGGTTAGGATAAGTTAGGTTATGTTAGGTTATGTTAGGTTAGGTTAGGTTTCAACTTACATTTTATCGGGTTCTCCAAAAAAATTTTTGTGCAAAATGGAGCCAAAAAATTTTTTTTGGAAAAAAATTTTAAAATTTTGGTTTTCAATTCCGGAAAAAAAAACTTCACAGTAGTGCTCAGGGATGTTTAGGGAGTGTCCAAAAAAAAATTCGTTAAAATCAGAGTTATTCCCCTATACCGAAATTTTTCCTTTAAAAAATTAAATTTCACGGTTAATTTAAATTAAAAATTGAATAACCCTGAAATATTAAAAAGTTATTATTTTAAGGCTTTTATTATTTTATATATTTTAATTCAACTTACTTGTTCATCTTTAGGAATTCGATGCATTTGATATCCTGTTTTATCGGAGTTATTGCATCCAGGAACACAACATTGAAAACCAATTTTTATCTCTAATTAATCACAAACGGTAACAAATACTTCTTATACATTATAAATTACTGTAAAGGGTAACCGACAAACTATAAACACAAAATGGCAATGAAATTCACAAAATACGAAAATTCTTTGACAGATGCGACATATGAAAGCACACCAGCGTTTTTTGCGGCTGGAACCTCAACTAATAACAATGAACTTTTATTTACATATAAGATTCCTAGCCATGCTTCAAACTCTGATATTATTTGGTTAGAATACGAGGGTTGCCTTTTATATTTCGAGATTTGGCAACCCTAGTGTTGCAATCTGGCAACTGACGACTCTATCGTAAAGTTGGACATTTTTGAGGTTATACGTACTCAGAATGTTTTGACATATGAGCGTTATCTAGGGGTGTGTTCGCGGAGCACGCTTTCGAGCTATGTGGCGCCAAGAGCCATATAACGCAAATCAGGAATAGTACTAGATAGCGCCAAATGGCGCAAATAGCGTGCTCCCCGAACACAGCCATGATGTGTTGTTTACAGTAACTTAAAAGGCTTATCATCTCGGCCCAAAAATGGAATTAAATCGTGCCATTATTTTTTACAACTTTCGACGTGCATTAACTCTCGTTATATATAGATCATTGAGAATCTCTTTACTAGATTGAACTGCAATGAACAAAGATGTAGAATTATTGTTTTGAGTTGTTTTGTAATTGTATCCAATGGTTTTTATAAAATTAAATCCTTTTTATTTTAGTATGACAGTTATATATTAGTTTTGACAATAACAAAAACTATTATTTTATATAAAAAACAAACGAATAATGTTGTTGAGCAGGAGTGAACTTTTCTCATTCCAACACTCCCCCTCACGAACTGCTCATCTTAAGTCCAATACATTTCGTAAAACGTGAATGTTGATTTCCATTCAAGGCCTTTGTTAGTAAGTCTGCACTCATATCTTTCGTCCTTTGGTAATTTAGTTTTATATCTCCTCTTTTTACAACATCTCTTAGAAAATGTTCCTTAATTGAAATATGTTTCGATTTTGAACTGACGACTGGGTTTGAAGCTAAATTTTGTGCTGCCTGATGATCATTAAATATTAAAATTGTATCCTGAATGAATTCCATGTCGTTAATTAGATGGCTTCTTTTGATGCTTCTGTAAGGCAACCGTCCCTTGTTTCCGGGCTTCCCAACTATTACATACATTTGCAAAAATGAAACAAAATCCAGTGTACGATCTTCTGTCGATTGTACATGACCCCCAGTCAGCATCAGCATATCCTACAATGGGTTTTGATGTTTTTGTATAGACAAGATTTATATTCTTGGTACCCTGTAAATATCGAAACACTCTTTTAGCAGCGGTCCAATGTTGAGTATTGTAGCAATTGTTAAACTGGCTTCGATAACTCACTGCAAAAGATATATCTGGGCGAGTCGCCACAGACAAATACATCAAGGATCCTACTAAACTTTGGATCCTTTTTCTAGTTTTAAATTTGCTTCCATCGATGTTGCAGCACTCTTGCAATTTTGCATTTCAAATTTTTGTAACAAATCATTAATATATTTCTTCTGATTTATGCTTATTACTCCATTTTGTTGATTAAATTCTATGCCTAACCAATATCTTAAAGATCCTAGGTCTGTCATATCAAAATTATTCTTAATATTCTGTTTAATACGGTTTAAAATTTCGTCGCTAGATGTCGCTATGATCAGATCATCTACATAGACTGCGATTATGGCTTTTTCTCCCCCTTTGCGGTATATGTAGATACATGGATCAGATTCTGACGGCATGAATCCCATCTCAGTAAGCTTCGTATCCAAC
The DNA here is from genome assembly GCA_035357415.1 of Ophraella communa. NCBI lineage: Eukaryota > Metazoa > Arthropoda > Insecta > Coleoptera > Chrysomelidae > Ophraella > Ophraella communa. The sequence goes on along the minus strand of CM068981.1, from coordinate 40,399,387 downwards.
TTCTTAAACCATTGCCTTCCTGTCTGTTTTAAACCCTATAAGGCCTTTTTAAGTTGGCAAACCTTTTCTTTTGAATTTCTTTTCAAATTTTCTAACATTTTCTTGGCTTTTAAGTAACATTCTTTGTCTCTGTTTGTATTTTCTTCAAGTATAATTGCATGTAAATATTGTTCAAAATTTTGTGGAATTTCCACAAAAATTTCCTCTTCTATGTCGCCATTTAAGAATGCTGTTGTTATATCTATTGTTCTTTAAATGCTCTGCCCATAACCTGTTGTTTTGTAATTGTATGCAATGGTTTTTATAAAATTAAATCCTTTTTATTTTAGTATGACAGTTATATATTATTTTTGACAACATCTACAGTTGGAAGTCAATTGGAAAAGTTTTCAGGGCACCTTTATTTAAAATACACAATGCACAAGAATAATAATACAGAAAAAATTTGAAACCAATTAATTTTTTTGCTAAAACCTTAAGTTAATGGTTAAATAACTAATTAATCTGTCAATTATCTTAATATCTTACGAAATGTTGTTGAAAATGTATTCGTAGTTAATAGAACTTTTCCTGTAAACACACCGAACATCGATTCAGATTTGTATTGTTCGAAGGGCTTATAAATATTTCATATTTTCGTCTGGATCTTTTTTCATTTTGTTGTTTCAGAGAGAGTTAATCTATTCGGAATAAAAGCATCTCGCAATAGAATGACAAAGCTGCACAGAAACGCCAAAAGAAAGCTATTGTAAAATGGCGTTGAATCTTCATAAACGTCTTAAGAAAATGATTTATTATATTGGGTTCTGGAAACTCCAAAGTAATGGATATGATATTTTTATTATACTGACGAGGCTATTATGGAGTCACAATATAGGGCAATATAATCAATCATTCGAAATTTGGAGAGTTGATGTACCACTATAGCGTCTCAGCATTATGCTAAGTCAAATGAAAGAGACTTATTGACTTTTTAATTTTTTTCTATTCTTTTGTACGAAGCTCTCCATGTTTTCGATTAATTATTGTCTTATTATACAGCATTAAATTTGCTTCTGCGATTATTCATGTTTATTTATATACGTATATTTCCTTTTTAATACGTTATGGCACACAAGACAAATTATATCTTTCTATATAATTTAAATTTTTCATTTAGAAATACATGTTTTCCTTACTTTTTATTTCATTGATTACACAGATTGAATTATTACTGAGTTAATCATTTTTATATTACATTCAAGTATTAAAAAAATATTGTGATTTAAAATTAAAAGTAAAACAGCAAAATCAATCATTTTAAAACAATAATAAATATGTATATAGATTTATTGACAACATACATAAAATAAAAAATAAATATAATATAAATATCGCTATCGCTATCCTCATCTAAATTAATTATAATTGGCGCAATTGATTTTACAGAAAGGTACGAGTTTTCAACATTTATAACATGACTAACAGAACTTTTCCAACTCTCGGTAGGAACCACACTACCAGAGAAGTATTTTTTCGGCGCACACTCGATTTAAGTTGTTGCCACATAAGCTCTATGGAATTGAACACGCAGTAGTAGGAAGGTAGTCGTAACAGTGTATGTCCCAATTCTTCAGCAATTGTATCACAAACATACGTTTTTTTTAAAGAAAATGACTGCAGCACACAAGTTCTTTTTTGTATAATTTTCCTCAAAATATATATCATTTGCAGCCATGAAGTTTTGAATCTCCAATTTCGTGTACTTTGAGCCAGGAATTTTTTGCAATTGTCGACTATAATAGCTTGCGTTGTCCATTACTATAACGCTGTTTGGCGGAATGTTGGGTAACATATAATTTTTAAACCAATCTTCAAAAAGCTCTGCTGTCGTATCTTCGTGATAATCAACACAAGAGTCCTTAGTATCTTTGGCAACCATTTTCTGACCCTGCGTGTAATATTGTGATTATCTTCCCTTTATTTGATGGTGCTTTTGTTTTACACTTAGTAGAAAAATCAGACCATCCTTTGGAAGGGGTGTCATGCGTGTCAAACCACGTCTCGTCGAGGTAGAGTATTGGCCGATTTTCAGACCGGTATTTTCTTATTGACGTTATATATTCAGAACGCCAGTTCATTAAACGTGTGGATTCCATTATTACTTATCTCTTGTCAATTTTGCGATATTTAAAGCCCATTGCAGACAGAGCTCGCCAAAGAGTAGTGAGGCCACAGTTGATGTGAGTTTCGTCATTGATGAGCCGTTGTTTCAGACTTTTGATTGTAGGGACACACTGCTCATCGTACATAGTGTAGATTTTTCTCGTTATCAAATCTTTTTCGCAGTCTTCTAGACTTTTTGTGACACCGGAATCTTTACGCTTTTTTCTTGATTCCATGGAATTTTCAACAATTCGTCTAACTGAAGTAAGAGACACCTTCGTCAAATTACTGGTTACTCTTGCTGCAGCACCAGCGTTATATCCTTCATAAAGTAAGAAACTATACTCATAAAGCTTGGGCACATACCCGAGCATCTTTCAAGCAGAAGTTCGCGCCATCGAAAGATGTGTGGAATTCAATATTGGAAGAAACTACCGCAGACAAGAGATTGTGATCATGTCGAATAGTCAAGCAACCATCAAAGCGCTGAGCTCAAATATAATCAGTTCAAAGATGGTTTGGGAATGCCTAGGCAAACTAAATGAGCTAGGCCAGAAAAACACTGTCACCCTCCTATGGGTCCCGGGACACATAGGAATAGAGGGGAACGAAACAGCAGATAAGCTGGCAAAAAAAGGAGCTGAAACCCCACATTTGGGACCAGAACCATCTTGTGGGATCAGCAGTTAAGTAATCTTAGGAAAACTAAGGGAAGAAATGGAGAAGGAAAAATCCAAGTACTGGAATCAGCTGGAAGGACTGAGGCAATCTAAGATACTACTGGGGAACTATGACCAGAATAGATCTCTTAGCTGCCTCAACCTCAGTAAAAAAGGGCTCCGAATTCTAACGGGAATATTAACCGGGCATTGCCGGTTAAGAAGCCACATGAAGAAACTAGGGTTAGCAGACGAAGCAAAGTGCAGATTCTGTGAGGAAGAGGACGAAACCTCAATACACATACTCTCGGAATGCCCTGCCTTGCAGAATTCTAGGGATACCTAAGAGCACATGAAATAGAAGGGGATCTACCTGATTTGAAGCCCGACGATGTCCTAAACTTCCTCAGGAAAATAGGACTCGAGGAGCTGCTATAAATCTGAGAAAACATCAGAACATGGCAAGTAAGGGGGGACACAATATAAGTGATTCTGCTTTAACGAACTACTGGAAGAATCACTATTACTTTTTAGCCACGGACGCCACATACTGCATATTCTGTACGTTGGGGTTTTAAAAGCTTTGCTATTCATGTCTGTAATAAAAAATAAATGTTATAAAATTATTGCACGCCGTAACACAAGTGAATACTTCCAATGAAATAAAAAGATTAAAATGAACAAGAATTGTAAGCTGTAAACCTCTACAATCCCTCTGTGAGAAACAAAATTACCTGAATCAGGTCCTTTTACAATTATAATGTGTATCTCGGATATTACAACTTAAGGGTCTAATTGGTTTTATTATAATCCTTCAGTTAATACCATTTATTGTGAAAATGTATCTTAATAATAAGTAGAACCTTTGTCGACGGAAACTTAAAGATCTGTTTCAGAAAATATAAGAACAATGAGATATTATATAAGACAGTCCTTAATAAAGATCTGTCAGTTATAGTTACAGTTAAAATGAGTTGAAATTTATTAATGAGACAGTGAAAATCTAGTGACATTTAAAAAACTAAAATATTAAAAAATTATTAGTGATAATCATATTGTGATTTAAAATGAAAGTAATAGTAAAACTGATTACTAAAAAGCTTAGCAATACATTGCTGGCTCGGTGCGTTTATTGAGTTTTTCATACTTTATTTTTGAATTAAAAGTTGTCAAACTAAGTATATACTACTAAATATTGTGAATAAATTTTATTTAAAGTAAAACATTATAAAACTCACCCATTTATTGTACCCTCTATAGCCTCTTTTCGCGAATACTTAATCAGGATATTCAGGATATATTACAAAATTGTCGGTTACTGCCTCTAACAACATTAATAAATAATTTATTAGGATCGAGGTATTATTTCAACGTATTTTTAATCTAATGTTTTATAAGTTTACTCTGCTGTTCGTGCGATGTACGCTGATAATACCGAGCTTTATGAGCACTCATCGACTAGTTTTGATATATAGTACTCTCGGGACAACAAATACTAAACTGCAAAACGTGTTCTAGTTTAGGAAAACGCAAGTGAAGAGAAGTTTAGCGGTAAATCGTAGAGCTGGGGTATAAATAACTTACAAAATGTCACGATTTTTTTCGTAAAAACTTGGTTTTTTTATTTAAAAAATGAACAGTAATTTAACTAGTCGATCGCCGACTTCAGTTTTGTGAATTGGTCAGTGAAAGATTAACTGTAATCAGTTTTACAAGTTTGATATCTTTTTCTGATGAGTGTTTATTTCACCTTAACGGCATTATAAATGGGCATAACTGTCGGTGTTAGTCAGTGACTGATGATCCGTTAAAATTTTTTATTAGTTCTAAAAACCAATATTTAAAAAAAATTAAATGTCAGTAATGAAAAAAATACTAAGTATATGAGCCACGGTAGAAAAGTGTGCCAATCAAAATTCTAATTTTGTCGCTGAATCCAATCTAATCTTAAAAAAAACTAGCAGCCTTTCGAATATCTGAAGTAAAGTGATAATGCGGCTTAAACAAAGGTAATCGCTCGTAATTAAAGTAACAGAAAACGGTTTATAAACTACAACTGACTGAAAAATTACGGCCTTCGGCGGGCTTTGCCCGAGCGCTCGACAAACCCACTGTCACTTCAATACCGCACTACTAAATCAAAGGGCTGTTTTGGTCCAGCCTTTCTCCAAAATAAACACATTTCCAAAACGTTTTCCTTCGCATAGCCGTGACGTCGAATAATGAATATACCCTCATTTATCTCGAACGGTTGAACTTTTCCTAAACTATCTGCGTTTATGTTTAAGTCAACGTTTTGCGTTTTATCCCAATCGCCCGATATTTCAACGTAAATATAGGCCAAAAGGTATATATCGTTTTGATCAATAAAAAACAATTTATTTTTTATGGATAACTCTCTAAGCAAAAGGATACTTCAATCCCATACTAATGTGGAACGAAAATATATATCTTTGCGAGGTTATACGTAAGCTCTATTAGCTTCCAGACCTCTTAATTTCTTTTATATACCCACTATTTGCAGCTAAATTAGGCTCTACTTCGTTTTTACTTAATATTTTTTGTCAAAAATAGGAAGATATAACTTCTCCTTTATAAACCACTTTACCTATTCCCTTTTTTTTCTTACGAGGGTTACCCTCGTATTATTGCAACCTTCTATGTTAATTATTGGAATTTGTCATTGAAATTATTTACTGAAATTTATGGTACTAACCCTTACTGTGTGAAAGTTCATCTTATTCAGAACAATAAACAACTAAAAGGTTGTATTAACTTTCACTATTTATTCTAAAAATACTTTAATTGCAATGACAGCCGTTTCGCTATCGAAATAGCATCGTCAGATTAACATATTGAAGTTACACTTTGTTTGTTTGTAACTAGGTACTTGATGTTGATAGGTAGTTAAGGCTAGACCAAGTAAGGAAGTAATAGTAATAAGACATAACAATATTAAAGCCTAGATGTTATTAGCCCTAAGGGATTATCCTGGATGTATTTCCCTCTAAGATCAGTATAACTGTGCAATGATATAGAAAAACCAGGAAAAAACTATATCCTGCTGATCTTTACAATAACTTAATATATTTGTGTTATAATTACGTCTTATATATGTATAAAATGAAGACTTAATCAAAGTAAACAGTTTAATAGTGGTGAACTTCCAAGATTTATTTGTTCATTAACTACTTTATATTGTTGATCTGCTAGATGTCTTTTGATTTCAAGTTGTTCGAGGAAATCTAAATTTTGTTTTTTATCACAGGTGTGTAATATTTGAATGTCATAAGTGTGTATGAGTGAGTGTGGATGTTCAAGAACGTGTTTGGCATAGTTTGACTTATCTGGTTGTTGTAATCTATATGCTCTTAATATGATTCAATGAACATTTAAGAGCATATAGATTACAACAACCAGATAAGTCAAACTATGCCAAACACGTTCTTGAACATTCACACTCACTCATACACACTAATGACATTCAAATATTACACACCTGTGATAAAAAACAAAATTTAGATTTCCTCGAAGAACTTGAAATCAAAAGACATCTAGCAGATCAACAATATAAAGTAGTTAATGAACAAATAAATCTTGGAAGTTCACCACTATTAAACTGTTTACTTTGATTGAGTCTTCATTTTATACATAGATAAGACGTAATTATAACACAAATATATTAAGTTATTGTAAAGATCAGCAGGATATAGTTTTTTCCTGGTTTTTCTATATCATTGCACAGTTATACAGATCTTAGAGGGAAATACATCCAGGATAATCCCTTAGGGCTAATAACATCTAGGCTTTAATATTGTTATGTCTTATTACTTCCTTACTTGGTCTAGCCTTAACTACCTATCAACATCAAGTACCTAGTTACAAACAAACATGTAATTTCAATATGTCAATCTGACGATGCTAGTTATAGCGAAACAGCTGTAATTGCAATTTATAGAATAAATAGTGAAAGTTAATACAACCTTTTAGTTGTTTATTGTTCTGAATGTACAAAATTAATTTTTTAATTATAATTGGATGTTTTAAATTTAAACATACTTACCCACCTACTTCTCCATCAGCGTTTGCCAATCATATCATTTCTGAAAATTATAAATTTTCTATCTCTAATGTTTCAAGATTGCATAAGTGCTTTAAAGGACCTAGTTTGAATTTGCTAAGATTAATGAAGCAGCTGTGAATGATGATGATCTTATATGCCTTAACAAACAGTTGAGACCAAATGATCCTTATATTTTGTCAATCTTCCTTTTAAATCCTGATTCTACCCCATTCTCTTGTTGTTCACCTTTTCTTTATCCTCCACAAAGTTATTTTTAGACATTGTTTCGAAGTACGATTAGCAAAATTGAAAGTCGATATCGAGAGTTGGGCCATGTAAGAGATATTTCTCGAAAAAGGCCTATACAAATCGACGAAGAAACCCGGTTGAACATGTTGTTGGAAGTTGAAGAAAATCCTGTTACTCCAGCTAGAGAAGTAGCTCGCGTTCATGGTGTCAGTCACACAAGCGTTTTAAAAGTTTTCAAAGATCCCAAAAAGTACCCATATAAGATGCAAAACCTTCACGAGCTTAACGAAGACGATCCTGATCGTAGACTTGATTTTTGCGAACGATTTATGGCATTTATCGATGGTGGTCAAATTCCTTTGGAATGGGTGCTGTTTTCTGATGAAGCTACGTTCACATTACATGGACACGTAAATCGGCACAACTGCCGTTATTGGGCTGACGAAAATCCCCATTGAATGCGTGAATCCCATACCCAAAGGCTTCAAAAAACAAACGTCTGGGCTGGAATTATTGGGAATCGCTATGCTTCAAAATGAATTGGTTCCTACTTTAAGGATTTTATTCCCCGATAATTTAGATCCCAATTTATTTGACCAACAGATGTGGTTTCAACAAGACGGGACACCACCACATTTTGCTCAAATTGTACGGACCTATCTCAACGAAGTGTTTCCGAATAGGTGGATTGGAAGAAGGGGCCCAATTGAGTGGCCAGCAAGATCACCCGATCTCACCCCATTAGATTTTTTTATGGGGATATTTAAAAAGTAAGATTTATACTACTAAACCTAACGACATAGCCGAGCTTCAGCAAAGAATCAGAGACGAAATTATTCAAATAACGCCGGAAGTTTTACAAAATGTTAGGAATAGTTTTTATGATCGATTGGGATATTGTCAGCAACAAAATGGAGGGCATTTTGAACATTTATTGCATTAAAGTAGTATTAAAAAACATTTCGGTATTTTATTTTTTTCTAACACATTGCTTGTAAAAAAATACCTACTTGTATTTGCAATTGAAAAAGCTTTAAAATAAAAAAAAAGATCAACCTACCCTTTCAATATATAATATATAATTAAGAACATAAACAAACCTCTTTATTGTATGCCCCATAGAAAATAAAAGTTGACGTGTTTCAGGAATTTTGCGACAAACCTTTATTTATTAATTTACAGAATTTGTTCCAGTTAAACTTTCCACTCTGTATAAACAAACAAAACTAAAATTAATGTTAAATCAAGAGAAAATCTTCCTAGAAGAACATATTTATTGAGGTAGCAGGTTTTTACTTTATATTATCCAGTTTGGTTTTTTCCAAAAGATTAGATTAAACTATTTAGTAATTTCACAGCGTAGCTTTTCTGTAGTTGGTTAGTCACTGTTTAATATTTGTTTAATCTCTTCTTCCACAAACATTTTAAGTTTCTCGCTTTAATAATTAAAGTTTTTCTATATAAATTCAGTTAATCAGTCAGCTGGGATTCGCCTGACTATTTTTTTTATTTCGACAGACCGTTGATTCATTTCCAGAAGCTTTTAACGTAAATTTACAAAGTAAGCAACACATTAACACGTCCATAAAAACTATAATTAATGAAAATACAACAATTACAGTAATTATTCTTTATAGTTTATTCACGAGCACTTATTATGATCGAGTTGACACACATATATGAAAATTACTTTGGTTCCATTTAATCATATTAATCCAGTTGTGATCGAATAGCCGTACGGATAATAATTGAAGTCTTTGGACACATAGTCAATTATGCTCAACTCAAATGATTGTTTCTATATCGCATGACTCGAAAAGGTTAATTTGTTAACATAGCAACAGCTCTTTTTAAACGTTCAATAGTCGAACGTGGTCAGTTGTCGGTAAAATTACAAAAAAAGAATAATAATGGAAGATGCTTCGAAGATTTTCAGCGACATGGATCTGGTTAGAAAATACTTTAAAGTGGGCAAACTCGTCGGAACAGTGCCGTTCTATTCCGCATCTTCTAGTGGTATTAAAAAGTGTTTATCAATCTTCTACATATCGGCGTTGACGGCTTTATTCGCATCTGTGCTGGTATTTTCGGTGGTAGATCGTGGAGAAATGTACTCTAAGATGAAGCTGATTCATATCATTGTAGATTTTCTCGTGATTGTAGTCAATATATTGTTTATTTTAACTTGTAGAATAACGCCAATCGTTAAGATTAAAACATTTTCTCTTTTAGACGAAACTATATTGTTATTGGAAAAAAATCTCACCGATGTAAATTTCAAGTTAACAAAGTGGAACGTTCTCAGTCAAAATATTAAATTTTGCGCTGTTCACTTATTATTTATATTAATACACTTATTGGAGTTGTTTAGCAGAAAGGATAAAACTGATAATATGAGGTATTTTCTAATGTTTCTGCCTCATGTGATAGGCATGTACCACCAACTATTTGTGATTAATTTGGTGACAAAATTAAATCATGCTGTAGAGATAAGGTGAGTGTTAATTGATTTGACTGATATGAAACTTTAATCTGATATTTACTTCATATGCATACGGTGCGGTCCATATGTATGGAATAAATTCATTTGTAGCGTTATTATGTACTATATGAAAAAAACCTGAAACAGGTCGATTTTTATTCTTAAATTGACAATTTACAGTATGAAAATATTATCCCCCTCCAGCACCCCTTCGGAATTATAAGCACCCCCTCGAAAATTTTAAATTACAAAGGGGGTCGTGTGGCACCTCGTTGGAAAGGGATTTTAGTCCTCTGTTCAGCAATATAAAGTTTTTTAAGTTTGGTGCAATCATAACTGAGAAAATTGATTTTTAAGATGTAAAATTTTGATAATGTCTCTAGCACAAAACTTTACGTAGAATGAAGATAATAATGTCATATAATGATTAGAATGTGTTTTTCAATGTATTTTACACTTAAATTAAATGATCAAAATGATCACCATTCACTTCTTGACAATAACCGAGGCGATATTGTTTGGTCTATTAAAATAACTTTAGAAATAATCAGGTATTTTCGTATCTGTTCTGCTAAATATTAGGAAAAAACTTTGAAGATATTAAAATAATAGTCAAAAAACTAAATAAACAATTGATATAAATCTAGTAGGCTGCTGTCATTTAGGTATTTAAAGTTACTAAAAGACGTCAGTATAATATTTGTGCGCGTATTAAATTTAATTATGGCTCATTTGTCCGAGACTCAAAGAATAGACATTTTAATTATGATTGGTTGTGTAATAAAACCAGAACTCAAAAGGAGGTTTGTGAAATTTTTAATAATAAATACCCTGGTCAACACGTTTCGCAGTCTACAGTTAGCAAAATTAAAAAAAAGTTTCGTGAAACTGGACATGTAAAAAATATTGAAAAACCAGGTAGAAATGTTCAATTTACTGATGAAAAAAAGTTAGATGTACTTCTAGAGATTGAGGAAAATCCGCATAAGACAACTCGAGAACTTGCCGCCGACAATGATGTAAGTAAATCATCTATTTTGAGAGTTCTGCATAAAGAAAAATACCACCCTTACAAAGTTCAGTTGGTTCAGGAATTAAATGAAGATGATCCTAATAGAAGGCAAGAATTCTGTGAATTGATGATGGATAGAATGAACGCAGATTTGCAGTTCATAAACAAAATAGTTTTTTCTGATGAAGCGACGTTTCATTTAAACGGAACGGTTAACAAACAGAACTGTAGATATTGGAGCAGAGAAAATCCTCAGTGGATGTGTGAGGCTCTTATTTTTTTGAGGGCACAGTTACTGGTGAGGATTATCTAGATTTTTTGATTAACTTTTTAGTGCCTACATTACAAAGAGTTTTTCCTGATGTTAATCATCCAAATTAGATAGATCGATCTATTTACTACCAACAAGACGGAGCTCCACCGCATTTTGCACGTACTGTTAGAAATTATTTAAACGAGGTTTTTCCCAATAGGTGTATTGGAAGACGTGGGTCGATCGAATGGCCGGCTAGATCCCCCGATTTGACTCCTCTCGATTACTTCTTATGGGGTTATTTAAAATCTAAAGTATATTTTAATAGACCAAACAATATTGCTGATTTAAAAGTTAGGATAACGGAAGAAATTAACAAAATAACCCCCGAGGTCATACAAAATGTTGTACGAGAATTCCAATATCGCCTCGGTTATTGTCAAGAAGTGAATGGTGGTCATTTTGAACATTTAATTTAAGTGTCAAATACATTGAAAAACACATTCTAATCATTATGTGACATTATTATCTTCATTCTACGTAAAGTTTTGTGTTAGAGACATTATCAAAATTTTACATCTTAAAAATCAATTTTCTCAGTTATGTATGATTGCACCAAACTTAAAAAACTTTATATTGCTGAACAGAGGACTAAAATCCCTTTCCAACGAGGTGCCACACGACCCCCTTTGTAATTTAAAATTTTCGAGGGGGTGCTTATAATTCCGAAGGGGCGCTGGAGGGGGATAATATTTTCATACTGTAAATTGTCAATTTAAGAATAAAAATCGACCTGTTTCAGGTTTTTTTCATATAGTACATAATAACGCTACAAATGAATTTATTCCTTACATATGGACCGCACTGTATAATATAAAAGGACTCAACTATTTACACTTTATAGTGATCACATATCTATCTTTATAAAAAAATCTAGAAACAAACAAAATTATTCATATCATAAGTATTTCCTCAGCACCTTTTCTGGCTAGAAGGTCCGCTTTTTCTCTTCCTTCAATACCGGTATGCCCAGGTGCCCAAAGTAGGATTACTTTGATATTTTCTACTAGATGCGTCCTGCAGACACATGTCCATTGCAAAAACCTCTGCTTGAAAAATTGTGGATACGTTACACAAGTTCTGGCTAAGATCCACCTTTGGCTTCCCTTTACATACCCCAGCTCCATCCCTCTCGGTCTTAGAGCCGTCCATGTACCAACACTTCTTCTTCTTTCAGTGTTATCCCCTTAACTGAGGTTAGCAATCACCATTTCAAATTCTTCTCTTATCTTCTAGTCCAATTCCTTAGCCATGACAGGTTTTTCGTTCCAATAGATCTCTTCCCTTCAATATTTCCTTTAATAATCAGTTTCAAGATGTAATATTTGTGATTCCGTAAGATATGTCAAAAATATGATGACTTTTTATTTTTTCAGTGTAAAGCTCGTTCGTCATGTGGGCAGGAAATGGGATCTTTAATATTCTACGGTATGTCCACATTTCAAATGCCTCAACTCTATTCATCGAGTTGGTTTTCAGGATCCAAGTTTCTGCTCCATATAGTAGGGTGGCCCAGACATAATATTTCGAGAGTGTGCAGTTAAGTTCAAGATCTAGACGTTGGTCTAAGAGTATATTTTTCATTCCGACCTCGAACCTGTTCTATTCTGATTTAATGTCAGTTTCAGGGTTTATTTTTTCATTGCCCGTAAGGAGTCCCAACTATTTGAATTGATGTACCCTGTTTAGTATCTTTCCATTTGGGGCATACAACTCCGATTTGGGCATCTTTTTGTACCCTTCGAAAAAGGTTTCTATACATGTTTTCAAATTTTTTCATTCATCCACTCGAGAGATAAGAATTTTCAAAAATTTCGGGTATTTTTTTTAAATAGCCATAACTTGGTGAACAATGATTATCCTAATGAAATTGATTGTGTTAACCTCTACTTTTTGGAACTTCATCTTACTAAGAACAATAAATAACTGCACAGTTAAACTAAACTTCCACTATTTATTTGAAAAATTCGCTTTAAAATCAATTACAGCTGTTGACATATGTCAATCTGACGATGCTAGTGATAGCGAAACAGCTGTAATTGATTTTAAAGCGAATTTTTCAAATAAATAGTGGAAGTTTAGTTTAACTGTGCAGTTATTAATTGTTCTGAATGATTATCCTATTTGGGACTTTTTTTTTAATTTCGTGTTTTTTGATGAACTTTTTGAAAAATTTATGCAAAAAATTATTCGTCATTAATTTGATTGTTTATTTTTTATTCCAAAGTTAAAACAAGAATTTTAAGATTGTTTTTATCTTTCAAATTTTTTTAAAAAATTCTCAAAAATTCTAATTTTCAAAACAAAAATTTTAAGCCTAGTCTCGTAATGGGATAATAATGGGTTCGATTTTTTTTTTAATTTTTAAATTAATTATTTTTTTTCTGTCACAAAGTTATGGCTATTTAAAATATAATACCCGAAATTTTCGAAAATTCATCTATTAGCTAAATGAAAAAAATTTGAAAACATTCAAAGAAATCTTTTTGAAGGGTACAATAAGATGCCCAAATTTCAGGGAAATCGGAGATACAAATCCAATAGGAAGGATGAGTTGGCATGGAATGCCCCATTTATAGAAATAGGTATCGAGACATTTTGGTTTCGATATATTATCATTACTTTTATTTTTATAGTTTATCGACATCCCGTATTCTTTACATGCAGTATTTATGCTATCCATTAAGCGCTGAAGTCCTATGTCTGGTCAGCCAGTAGTACAGTATCATCTGCATACCGGATTGTTGCCATGTTTACTCCATTTACTCTAATACCATCTGAACTTCTGAATGTTTTTCCACATATTGTTGTTTACTTTCATGTTGGCGGTCTTTTGACAGTATAAATTCTTTAGTAGTCGGATATCCTTAAAGTCTATACCTATATTTTTCATGATTTACGTAGTCAAACGCCTTTTTAAAGTCTATTAAACATATATGCAGATACCTTTGTTGGTCGCAGCATTTCTGAGCTAATATTTGCAGACTAAGGCTTTTTATATACCCTGGCTGTTTCTGAAACCAAATTTAGGTTTCATTGAATCTGGTACAATCTCCAGTATCGGATGATTTTTCTAACATCATTCGGCCCTGCATCCTGACATTTCACTAGCCTTCTGTATGCTCCAGCCATCGTCTTCCTTTCTAAACAGATGTGAAGTGGAAGAAGATCTATTAAAATTTCAATGGCAGCTGTGGCAGTGGTGGACATAACTCCCGTTATCATTATCATGAAGCTTATTCAGCCCGGGTAGGTAAAAACACCCTATTGATAGGACCTGAACTTGTCCTTGGAAACATAAATACACAAAGTTGACATCTGTCAAATGTCACTTTTGTTACAACAGGCAGAAGCTATCTACTGCCGATAAACGAGCATCTATCTATTTTATCTGCTTATTTGCTGTGGTAAGCACAGGCCGTAAGGTACCCCAACGATAATCCTGCTAAGGCACTCTTTGGACATGCATGTCAGCAAGCTAAGTAGTAGCTTAGCCTTTTTTTCTGCCTTTCATTTACTGAGCAGAATAAATAAATAAATATTTTGAATCTTAAATTCTCATTTCAAACTCTCTCGGCTATAAGAGCTGTAGGGAACCGTGCATTCTTGTATCAAGCGTGTAATATTTTCCTTTCAAGAATAGGGTACCCAATAAATACAGATAAAATACTTATCATTGTTTTAGATATATTTTTTTAAGAAAATGCATAGCCTCCAATGCAGGAAAGATAGATTTTATGGAAACGAAAGACAACATTATAAGTCTTGATCAAATTTTTCAAATATCCAAATTGATGTTCAAACTTTGCCGGATGGTAAATGACATATTTGGACCGCAGATATTTTTTATTTTATCAAGAACCGTTTTGGAAACACTGACCATTATAAATTTGTTAAAAAGCGATATGGAGTGGTCATCAATAGCTTCAGATCTAGCCTATGGAACTACATTTGTTGTAAGTATAGTCAAACAACTCAACTATATTCCTAATGATAACAATGCCGATAACAAAGTACATTGTGAATAAAGTTTTTGTTAACAAAACAGATGCTTTATTGTCCGTCATAAAGAAAATGCTTCTGGACAGAATCATGCCAAATCTGGGGTGCCACAAGGATCCAATCTGGGACCTCTTCTCTTTTTGTTATTTATTATTTATAAATGATCTTCCATCGGTATTTCAATATTTACAATATTTATTATTTAAATTATCATTTATTATTATAATTATAAAATATTAAAAATATTTAAACGTATACCATTAGTGCGAGATTGTGTGTCTTTACAAAAATAATGTAAATAAGTGGAGTTTTGATCATGTATTATTTTTTATTATTAAAAAATGCTGTAAATTGAAAATAACAGATTAAAAAAATACACTGATTTTTCATATCAAATGGGGAATGAGGTCTAAAGAAAAAAACTGAGGTTAAGGATTTGGGCATTGTTCCTAATTACGAATCATGTTGCATATTGCAAAAATTTCTTCTTGTTTCATATCCTCAAGGGTATAAGTTGGCTCACGTTAAAACAAAGGCGTTTTCTTCATTGTTGCAGTTTCTATCATAAGATTATCACTACTAAAACCCCTTTTTATCTTTACAATAAAGTCGAATTCAGACATTCTTTTAATATCCTAAACATAAAACTGCTCTTTTTACGTTTTACCTTCTCATACAATATTGCCCACATTTATAGTTCTTTGCCTGATGCCATTAAATTCTTGCCAGAAATTTAAAAAAAAAGATTGAAAGCATTTATTTTTGAAGATAATTTGGCATTTTAACATGACAATTTGTCCACGATTTTTTGGTATGGATTTGGAATTGTATAGTTTTAATGTATTTCAAAGTCCATATAAGGGTTTTTTATTTATTGATGCCATCGAAAGATGTGTGGAATTCAATATTGGAAGAAACTACCGCAGACAAGAGATTGTGATCATGTCGGATAGTCAAGCAGCCATCAAAGCGCTGAGCTCAAATATCAGTTCGAAGATGGTTTGAGAATGCCTAGGCAAACTAAATGAACTGGGCCAGAAGAACACTGTCACCCTCCTATGGGTCCCGGGACACATAGGAATAGAGGGGAATGAAACAGCAGATAAGCTGGCAAAAAAAGGAGCCGAAACCCCACATTTGGAACCAGAACCATCTTGTGGGATCAGCAGTACAGTAATCTTAGGAAAACTAAGGGAAGAAATGGAGAAAGAAAAATCCAAGTACTGGAATCAGCTGGAAGGACTGAGGCAATCTAAGATACTACTGGGGAACTATGACCAGAAGAGATCTCTTAGCTGCCTCAACCTCAGTAAAAAAGGCTCCGAATTCTAACGGGAATATTAACCGGGCATGGCCGGTTAAGAAGCCACTTGAAGAAACTAGGGTTAGCAGATGAAGCAAAATGCAGATTCTGTGAGGAAGAGGATGAAACCTCAATACACATACTCTCAGAATGCCCTGCCTTGCAAAATTCTAGGGCTAGATACCGAGGAGCACATGAAATAGAGGAAGGGGATCTACCTGATTTGAAGCCCGACGATATCCTAAACTTCCTTAGGAAAATAGGACTCGAAGAGCTGCTATAGGTCTGAGGAAATATCAGAACATGGCAAGTAAGGGAGGACACTATAGATCCTATAGGTCGCAGTGTAATTATCACACCTAACTCATACATGCATACATACAAGGGTTTTTTATTTTATAAAGATCCAATTTTTACCAATGTTTATTGGATGTATTTAACGGTTATTCGGGTCCCCTTAAATGATAAATCGCCTGATTATAAACTTGTAAGAACAACTCAATTGAGGAAGGAATTTAAAATTCTCGCATTGGAACAATGTCGAGATTTAACAACTTTACTATTTATTTACAAAGTCATTGCTAACAAAATATATTCTCCTGACATTTTAAAACTAATTCCGTTAAATGTACCTCTAGGAATAATGCATACTTGTTTAACATTTATTGTTAATTTATGCATACACCAGAACCCCATGCAGCTATGTTGCGAATTGCAAACAACTTCACTCAAGTGATAGATGTAGATTGGACTTTATCACAATCCAAGTTCCATTAGATGATATTCAATCATATTATTATAAACTTTTAGTATCGATTCGAACAAATCCATTACTTTTGATGTCACTCTGCTGATGCTGCGGTGAACTGTAGATTTATGTAAATTATGCATGTCTGCAACTGCGTGAAGTTGGGCACCGGTTCCCATCCAATGTAGCGTTGTTAAAACTTGATGATGTGGTGAAAGCGCATAATTTCTTGCTGTTGAATGTTGCAGGGATTCTCCAATTCTTTCTAAAACGTATTCAACAGCTTCAGCATAGATACGAAACTTTTCCATATATTGATGTGGATCGGACATTTGAGTAAAATTGATTCTATTCTTTTAGTTTCTTGGCCTTCTTGGTACGTCCTCCTCATCACTACTTGTATCATAATACATTCTGCACCCTGTGTTAAATTGAAATACAATTTTAGAAAAGTATTTGCATATATGGTGTATAGATTAAAAAACAACAAATCGTAGTAATTATAACTTACCGAACAATGGTAGGTACTAGTAAAATAAATTTGTTGCGAAATTGCAACAGTAAAGAATAAATCTTGACAAGTGCCTGTCATTATCCTTGGTGACAATTCCTGTCATTATCAAAAACCATAATATGTTATATGCAACGAGAAATTAGAAAATTGTCACACTTGTCGCGACAATTTCGACAAATTGTCGCTATGTCAGTTATATGCAACATGTCCCTGATTCTACATATTTTCCAAAAATGTATCAATTATTTAGTTCTGTTTTTGTTTTTATTTTTTTCAATAAAAAGTAGTTTTAATTTATTTAATATTCCTGAAAGGTTTGTATTTACTTTAAGCCTTTAATCAAAATAATTGTTGTTTTCAGATTTCAACGATATTTATAGTAAAATCATGCGATAACGTAGTAAACAGTGCCATGAATATTTTACAAACCTGTTACACCAATCAGGAAACGTTGAAAGGAACATTACCGGAAAACAAGTTACTGCGATTTGCTAAATTAAATAAACATTTAATACCGCGTTATAGTGCTGGAGGATTCGCAGATATAGATCAGAAATTGTTATCGGCTTTGTTTTCAGCTACACTGACTTATTTGATCGTTATAGTACAGTTCGACTTGTCTTCGAAATCATGAATCCAATGAAAATTTATAAAACTGCAAATTAAAAATACAGTAAATTTTGAAGATCTCGGAAGATTAAAGATTTCCAGCAGAATTTTATTTAAGAATTGGTAAATGCATGGGTTGTATTTATTTTTAAATTGAATTATTCCTGTTAAGTAAGATCAACATAAAAACTTTAAGATTTTTGGAGTTGTTGTAGATTGCACCAAAGTGTTGATTATAACTGGATTTCTGTAGATTATTTATAGATCAATGTTTTATGATGAGATATAAGATAAAATTCTATTGTAAAACAAACAATATTAGTAAAGGAATAAAAATAAAAATATTTTAATTTATTGTACTAACCCTATTGAATATCTGCACAATTTACAATCCATTATATGTACAAATATATAGTTATTTACGTTACAAGTCCGGGAAGTGACTTATTACGAAACGAGATAGATGTTTATGGACGAGGCGACGAAGGAGCCGAGTTCAGGATATCTAATCGAGTACCGTAATAATCCCTTCACGGACGTGTATCGTACTATATTTTTTTTCATACTGCCTTTGGTTTGGAACCAAAAAAAAAACAAAATGTAGTAATAGCAATACTTGGAGTTGCTGGAGGTTGCTGAATGGAAGAGATCTATAATTTAGAAGTTGGTGATGTGGAGGATACGGGTACTCAGATAGTAGTTAATATTTAACCAGACAAAAACGCATATTCGAAGAGCTTTCACTGTGATTAACAGTGATGAGGTTCACTATTTGGATGTGTTTAAAAAATACATGGATTTACGGCAACACGTCTCCCTGAAAGCTCTTTTACTGGGTTATAGACAAGTCTCAAAGAACTGGTATACGTACTGTTGGCGGAGCACCTAAGAAAATAGCTTTAAGAAAATAGTTCTTAAAACTAGACCATCCAGAAAAGTATACAAGTAATTGCTTCAGGAGAACATCCTCAACGTTATTGGTCAATGCTGGAGCTGACCACAAATTTCTAAAACTGCACGGTGGATGGAAGAGTTCGTTAGTGGCAGAAAAGTATGTAGAAGAATCGATTGAAGGCAAAAATAAGATTGCAAGAATGATCCAAAGGGGCGAAACTTTTGTTGAAGTGCTACATCACAGCCACACGTCTTCCGCGATTACAGAAAACACTGATGTAAATCCATCAACAACTCCATTAATACATAATGCTGGCAACAGCAGTTGTACAATTAATGTCAATCTTCAAAAACTAGAATAAAAGCGTAGTTTATTTTGATTCACTTATTATTTCAAACAACATTGGGAGAATTGAAGAGTACTGTAAAGTACAAGTGTACTCGTTTCAGTCCGGGAAATGCAACTTTACCATACAGTATAAAAAAATAGTATATTAAACAACGCATTTCATATGGAATTCTGTTATGACACGAGTTCAAGTTTAAAAAACGAATCGCGTAGCGATGAGTTTTTTAAAGAACGAGTGTCACAACAGCCATATGAAATAAGTTGTTTATAATATTTTTTATATTTTGCCCTTTTTACCATTTTTTAAATTAATTTTTTATTTTTATGTAATTACGAAAATTTTTATTTTAAAAAGTATGTCGGCAGCACTGTGTAATTTATAAAATTTGACAGTTGTGACATTTAAATTATCAAATGTTAATGTTTTAAAATATTTTAAAAAGAATAATATACCAATAATAATATATTATATAAGTAAAATATTATATTCATATTCACAGATACTTTCTTAAAGAACAATATAAAAAATGAATAAATTGCTATTAGCCACAAATGTCAATGTCAATAGTCTTGCCTTTAGATACTTCACTCATGTCGCCAACCATTTAAAACAAAAATTTGCGTGCGTAAAAGTTACATTACGATACGCAAATGCGTTTTATAATGAAGATTTTTATAAGTGCGAAATATAAAAAATTAATTTACATAATGACTCTGCTGTTTTGAGCAGTTTTGACTAAAATATTGACAGAACAAAGATATATTTTGTTTTATATCACAGTATTCGGTTCTGAATACTGTGACAGAAATAATACAGCCTAACTAATATTAACTCTAAAAGATTATTAAGAACAATAAAAATAAAGTTTTTTAAACTATTTTAAGTTTAAACTTTAGCTGTTTCGCTAAAAACTCATCGTCAGGTTGGCATATTGAAGTTCAATATGTATGCCGAAATTACGTAAAGAATATTATATATACTAAGTGACATAAAAATCCGAACACCCAGTTTAAATGATTTAGTATACTTAAAACTTCATTACTGGTAAAGCTACAGAATATAAAAAATATTTAAACTTTTATAGTTATGATTGAAAAGAAAATTCTAGATAACTTAAACTACTCTCTGTTACTGGTATATTTTGGTAAGTTACTATACTTACAAGAAAAACAACAGAAAATGCGGAGTGCATATTCTATCAAGCTGAAGTTGAAACGAGAGAGCATATATTATGTAGTTGCCGAAAGTTTGAATAACTACATCTTAGTTTAGTTAAAGTTCATTAATTAATTCTGTTATCCAGTCACCCTTACTTATTCAGTAAACATTATTGCCAAATATTCAAAGCACTTACTATTTTATGAAGAATATTAAACAAAGAACTTTTTAACAAAACTTCTACGTTTATTTAAAAAATTAGCTTTTTAGTTCAGTGACAGCTGTCATTGACAATATTAAATAGGGTTTCTATTGTGTTTGGGTTGGTTGATCCCTAATTACAGGGTGGACTCTTTGAAAAATAATAACTATGACTAAATATGTTTCAATAGAAATGTATACTACTTTTAGTTATTTTTCATGAACCACCCTTGCTTGGGCTTTGATGGATTTGCATTGAATTCATTGTGCTGCCAACTCCAAACAAATATATTATAGTGATTATTTTTTTCATCTGTCAAATTTGACATTTCAACAATGTTCCGACTATTTTTTGATTGTTGTTTCAGCCAATGAGCATGCAATTAGGCGATAATTTTGCACTAGTGCAAATTATCGATAATTTGTACTAGTGCGAATTATCAGGTCCTTCAAAATAAATGCAGACGTAATTATATTAAACGTTTATTATTTATTGAAATAACATGAACACTGTTAAGCCTAGTTATTGAAATTCTTACAATTAAAAACGCAATTATTAAAATTTATGATTGAACCAGTCGAAGTTTGTTGTCGGTCAGAAATAACGTTACTGGAAGAAGAAGTTAAAACTGAAAAATCACCAACCTCGCTGTTCTTACTGTTTCTCATTTTCTTTATTATATCCTCATGAAACTCTATCAAGTTGTAAATAAGGTTTTATTGAATTGACATTTTATTTTCGTTAGCTTGTTTTCGTTTACCCCAACCTTGGCTAGATGGCTTACGGCAGTTGCTCGATGAGAATGGCTTGTGAATTTGAACTTTTCGCTATCGAGACCTGCTTCTTGGACAGACAGCTTTGTTCATTTTGCGATCTCGTTTCTACCAGCTGGGATGTTCTTAAACCATATACCAGTATTTTGCCATTCTCGATTCGGTGTAAGAAACAGACGGTTCGTCTTCACGTTAGATCCTCGTTTTGACAAAAGTTTTCTGTATAATCTTGAAAAAAAGCATTGAAAAGTAAAATTAAATAAAAAACCCTTAATATGACCTACCTAACGGAGCATATGTCTTCATTACTAATGTTTCGGATTAACCATTTACTGTCCGCTAATCTACGGCCTCCTCCTTGGCAGGTTTTTGAAAATACTGGATTATATTCTATTCTATTTGTGCTTGTTTCATCTGGAAACTTTTCTTCTTGAAAAAAATCCGTCAAACAGTTGACTGCCTCATCTCCTCGAAATGCTAGCTCATAAGATATAAGATGAAAAATTTTTTTTTGCAGACCTTCCGGCTCGTTTTCATCGTAAAGCTTCAAAATTTGTAGTATTCTTTGTGAGTAAAACCCGATGAGCTTTCTTTTCTCTTTTCCGGGTTCATTTGTAATATTTTGCGCGTAGCATCTCGGACACTCCTAGCAGATTTAAATCTTACATCATTAAATGGATCTATTACAATACAGTCCTTTAGAGTGAAGGCAATTTTTTCCACCGAAGTTCCTCGTTCTAATAAGTGATTTCTTTCAGCACAAAACTCTTGAAATTGTCTCCATACTGACATTTTTGACTTTTTCGTATTCGTTGGCGTAAGATTGTCTATATTCTTGTCAATATCTACAGCAGAAGCATTTCCAAATCGCGACATTGTACAATATTGTTATCGCCACAGTTGATGTCAATGTGACAGCAAATGACAGAGGCACAATACGATTTGTTTGATTCAAAAAATTTTCTTATAAAATTTAACTCGTGCAATGAAAATGAATCGATAATTTTCATTGCACTAGTTAAATTACTACTGAAAGTAAAATCAACTTACAAAATGGTTTAAATATGTGGTTTTTTAATTACAAATTTAAATTAAAGAACTAATTATTTTGACAGTCTGTAACTTTAATTCCTATAAGAAAGTGTTTAATTAGTAAATTTAAAAATAATAAACTATAAGATAGGGTACACTTAGTCTCACTATTTCAATAACCTAGATATAGATTGTAAAGGCAGCGGTGAGAGTGTCTACTACTCCCACCGCTGCCGTTGAGGTTTTAATAGATCTTCCTTCACTCCACATCTGGTTGAAAAGGGAGGGAGGAAATGCCTTCAGGATCTAATACGTCTGGGGGAAAATAACAAAGAAACCTTACTTTGACCACCTGGGCATACCTACCGGTATTGAAGGAAACGAAAGAGCGGAGCTTCTAGCCGATCTGTTAATGTATTTAAATGTGTAACATTATTTGTTCCCAAAAAGGCAGGGAGCCAATTTGTAACTATATACTCTCCAAAAAGAGATTCCGGTTATAAGATTCTCTCAAGGAGTGGTTGGACTCCAAGCTAATGCTTACTATAGAGGGTATTGGTGGTAAATAAGGGTTAAGGCCGCCACTATCTTTTTATACGTTTACGAATAAACAACAGAAACTACACAAAAACTAGGGTGAAAATGATAGAAACACCTTGTAATTAGACTGAATTTGAAAGCAAAAAGAATATTTGTTTATTAAAAAAAATGTAATTTGCCACAGGAGGTGTAAATGGAAATATTATAAATGGACTTGACTTATTATTGTAGAGTGATCCGGTGGTCTCGGTTTGTTTACCACCGATGCTTGTAGTCGGGGAGTTGTCTGGTGGTGGTTGCTTCTACTTAATCAAAGAACTAATCAAAGGCTGCTAAAATCAATGGTGTGGTTTCTCGTCAAGAAAGATAACAGTGGGGTGCTTCTTCATCAAAAGGAACTACTACGATAATGGGGGTTGCTTCTTTATCGAAAGGGCTATATTTCTCCGTCCTAACGAGTAAATCTCTGCACTAGAGGGTATATCTCTCCCTACTAGAGACTATATTTCTCCGTACTAGCGGGCTGTATCTTTTGTGATGCAACCAGAGAAAGAGATTGTCTAAATTCTGCAGGTAACTTGCCACTAAGAGTTTCATCGGAAGAAAAAGAAAAAAATGTGTGCCCTAATTTATAAGGGTGTTGACAGTGGTTTCCCGTTGGACGGTTGTGTTCGTTTTTGTAAGGGTTCTGTTTCAGGTGCGTTCTATTGTAAGGGTGGGTTTGGTAGCGATGATCAGGTTGTGTCTAATGTACGGTGGGTTTTACAGTTAAAATATCTAAGAATTTAGCACTAATGTCAAAGTCACCTAAGTGAGTTGTCTAGTCTAAATAATTAATCCTTTTCAGCATAATAATAGTTTTTTTTTAAACAATTTGTGAGGTGGCTGTTTTAAAGAACAAAATTGATACTTTTTTATACAAAGTGCTTAACGAAGTTTTTTAAAATTTCGGTTAATGCCCTATTACATCAATGTACATAAATTACATTATTTTTTTATTTCTTTTTTTGTTAACAAATAGTTTTTTGTCTATTTTTTGCTAATTTTTCGTCAAAAGTAGAAATTATGAGCTTTAACTGGGTATTTTTAATTTTTTTTTTGTTCAATGAGATCTAATACCTTTTAGAAATAATATAGAAAGTTACTTGTAGCAAATTCAATTAAATAATCAAGGTACAGTGTAAATATCTTTTTTTTTTTCAATATAAAGACAAATTATTAATATCCACAATCTAAACCAGATCTAAATTACATTTAATATTTTCAGGGTTGTTTGTTTATCTTACATCTTATAGGAGAATTTACTTCAAAGGCTTTATTAAAATTAAGCCTTTAATATGCCGGGATATATATTTAAATTACAAATTACTTCTCTTCTTAATAAAGGTACAATCCTTATGTTTGAGTAACTTTTGAAAAGACTACTTCAGAATGTTTTTATATAATGCAGTTTGTAATGAGCCCATTCCTTTGTGTCGAATGAAATATTTGAATTTGTAATTATGAAATTGGTAAGACATTGTTTTGATGTTCTGTGCTAAATGCTAGCCAATCATTCCATCTTATAGTGATAAAACCACTAGTCTTTTTACCAGTATTGATAAAATTATAGAACTTTCAAAAATCAATAACAATATTGCACAATCAATTTTCTTGTTTATAAGTACCTTACTATAAATCAACATTCATTTATATTATCTAAATATTCTGAAATATATTTTATTATTATTATCACAATTTAATTCATCTAAATGATGATAAAAAACCAAATATGTAGTTATTTTAAAACTAACCTGCTTCCTGGTTCTGTATGCATTTAAAACTTTTACTACAGGCAAATGTGGTTTTGTAGGTAAACTTTAAATAGATATACCTAATAATTTTTATTTTGGTAATTTTTTCTTTAATAATATACTTGTATAAATAGGTATACAAATAAATATTTATTCAAATTATAACCCTGTTTTCACGACGCTCACGACAACTGACAACTGTCAATACTATATAGTGTATGGGAAGTTAATTAAAATCGGGCTTGTCAAATTTGTTATTAAAGTTATTAAAAGATCAAAAGATTATAAGTATTTTCTCTTAAAATATTAATATATTTATTAAATATTATTTTTTGTAGACCCACTTCTTTCCTTTCTCTTATCTTAGATCATAGGTAGGCAACACAAAATACACGTATCCTAGTGAAAAGTAAAATAGTAAAAATTTGTAAAAAGATAACGATATGTTATTAAATAAAGTGGTTTTTGTACAGAATTGTTCAAAAAATAATCTTCTCAAATACCATTCGTCCTGTAAAATTTTACTAGATAAATTTTTATTTTCTAGACTCAAACTTATTTATTTTAGGCAAAACTACTCAAACAACCTGAATAAGATAAGAATAACTGCTGAAAAATGATACAGCGTTGCCAGCACAAAGTCGGAACAAAGATAATTGATTGGTATTCTTACTCATGGACACTCTTGTAATCATTGTGACAAAACAAACCGAGTTTAATAGATTCATAAAACTTTAATAAAAAGAAAATAGAAATCCATTAAACACATTTGCGAGTTCTAATGCTAACTTCCTTTGACTTTTTTGTTTCTCTTACCTCAGTTGCCCTTTTATCTCTAATACCACCGAATGTCGTGGCTGTAACCTTGAGAAGAATCCGTGCTTATTTTAAAAAAGAATGTTTTTATTAAATATTATATAGCAACATAAAATAAACATATCAAAGTTGGCTTTGCAATTTAAATTTTAAATTTCTGCAGTTATTGAATCTTTACATTTTATAATATAAAATGGAGTCTTATAGGGAAAATAGATTTAGTAAAAAGACATCGATGAATTATATACAGATTCAAAAAATTATTTTTCTCAAATAGGACCACTCGATAAATTTTCAATTTCCAGACTCAAGCTTTTTTATTTTAGGCACGTGAAAACTAAAATTTCGATAAATTATAAATCAACGAATTAAACTTTTTTAATATTTGTTTTAAGTGTGCCTTGTATATAAATGTTTTATTATATTATTTATAGTAGCATTTTTTATCTGTAGTGGATTAGTTTCACATTTGAATAGTTTGGCTTAATGTAAATTATATAGATCGATGGAGAGGTAATAATTTAGTGACAAGAAAAAATTAGTTATCTTGGAAACACAATGGTCGTACATAGATAATAAATGTGTAAGTTAAACAGTTAATTCCGAGCAGTATCCGTATCCAACTCGAATATTTGTTCCAGGAGTAAGTTTGTTCCTTGTTTTGTGTGAGTTATTTCCTAATAGAGTTCTTGATATCAGGGTTAGAACAGTTTAAGATAATGTTCTAGTTAATAACCTTGTCTGGAGAGGAAAACCGATGTATTTGAGTAATATATCCAGTTTTCAAATTATAACTTAACGTCTTCGATGTGATAGTATGCATTAAAACTATATTTGTACTTTAAGATTAAGTCATTTACAGCAACAGGTACTAAAAGAAGCCAGTGTATGCATAAAGAAAATTCCATTAATAATGAAATAAAAAACCTGGAATAACTTTATTTTTAATTGAAATCAAAACCGCCGTCGATGCACTAGTTCAAAAGTGCTCCAATTATGCAACTTCAAGAAAAAGTCGACGTTGGCCTATGACTTTATTTCACATTATGCTCGATGTTGGAGAAATTAATTCTATCTATTCTTATTTTTTCAAAATGGTGCAGAAATGATGCATGTACAATAAAATGATTTCCTGTAAAGTCAGAAGTTTGATAGCCGATATATTGGCAATTTCCCCTGAAGTTGAAGTACACACCACCGAACGTATTTCTGCTTCCAAAAGAAATGGGTGTGTTGCTTGACCAAAAAACTAGTACCACTGTGGCAGTTGCAAAAATCCTGTAAAATTCAGTTGTGCCAAAATCTTATGTCCAAATTGTTTCAATTGAGTACCTTATTAAAAATCATTTTATATTTCTACATATTCTTATATACTCCGATGAATTAAAATTTTAATTTGTTTTGTAGTTATTTGTTTTTTATTATCGTTATTTAATAAATTTAGTTATGGGTTATATTTGTTAGGTTCCATGATTTGCATCCGTATATTAGTATTGGTGTAAATATTGATTTAAAAACTTTTAATTTTGTCTGCATCGAGATTTGTTTGTTTTTAATAAATTTATTATTTATCGAATAATATATTTTTAACGTCTTTTGAATTCTTACGTTAATTTATGCATCCTGTTTTCCTGTGTGGTCTAGTATAACTCCTAAGTATTGACAGGTTCTATTTTAATGTTGTCTGTTGTTATCTCGGTATCGGCTCTTTGGTCTTCCACTATGAGTATTTTCGTTTTATCAATGTTTATTTTTATACCTTTCTTCTCCATAATTTCCTTCCATATATGTAGATTTATTTGTAGGTGTTTTTCATTTCTTGCTATTAGCAAATTTTCTTCCGACATCTCTATTTTCTCAAGGTTCTTATATCCTATCATTTTGTTAGTCCTCTATTCACATTTCTTGATTATGGTTTCCATGTGTACGATGAATAATGTTGGGCTAAGACTACCTCCTTGTCTTGGTCTTGTGTCTGTTGTGAATCATTCTGATTTCATGTTTGCTTTTATTACGAAGTTATTGTCAGTTTTGTTAAAAAGTTTTATCTCTTAATGTTCTTAGTAAGATGAGCTTCCAATAAGGGTCGATACAATAAGTTTCATATTTACTCAACTTTCAACTTAATCTATTATAAAATCTATTTTGTTTTATTTTTATTATATTTTTTAATAAAAGCAGTGATGAAGAGATGAAAAGAACATTTTAGGAAACTGTTATGCAAAGAGAATGAAGGACAAGAAGAAGCTATAAATGTTACTGATCAAACTAAATCCTCAAAAGACAATGATAAACAAATTGAAACCCCAAAAATAATAAAGGAGGAGCTAAAAGAGGCACTTGGAAAAATTAAAAATGGGAAAGCAGCTGGACACGATAGAACTACAGGCGAAATGTTCAAGTAAGTACATGGGTGACAAAGGCGAAGAAATATTTCTAAAAACATGTTACAAAACCTGGAGAGAAGAAACAATTCCTAAAGACTGGCAGATTGGAGTTAAACTGCCTATTTTTTAAAAAGGTGACCAAACAATTTGCAATAATTATCGTGGTATTACTCTGCTTAGTACCGGAGCTAAGATATTATGAACCAATTTTGGACAAAAAACTTATACACTTTTCGGAAAGATCATTGTCAGATTATCAGAATGGCTTTCGAAAAGGTAGAAGTACACAAGATAATTATATCTGTTCTAAAATAAATAATAGAAAAAACTGCATTTTACGGAAGAAAAATCTACCTGGCATTTCTAGATTTGGAAAAAGCTTTTGATTCTTTGCCAAGAAGTAGATTATGGGACAGCTTTAAACAAATAGGAGTTGATGAGAAATTATAAAAAAAACTATTAAAGGCCTCTACAAGAACACCATAAACTATGTTATCAGAAAAAATTATAAATCCAAATCATTTCAAACTTATAATGGACTGAGACAGGGAGGAAGATTAAGCCCAACATTGTTTAACATATACATTGATTAAATCATCAAAAACTGTAATAAAACAACAAAGAAAGTACAATTGGGATATAAAAATATACAGCAAGTATCTATCTGAGAATGTGGCTTCGCAGATGACATAATGATGATAGCAAAAAGTAAAGAAGAGCTAAAAAAACCTTGAGACTTGGAATGAAGAGCTAAGAAAACATGGGTTGAAGCTAAATAAAGTTAAAATTAAGTTTATGGTGCTATCAGAAGAAGAACGAAAAAATAGATATAAACGGAGATGTAGTAACAGATAAACAACAGAATTGAAAATGCAATAAAGCTGTATTCATACAATGAATAATAACTTTATAAACAACAAGGAAATCTCCAGGAAAACTAAAATCAATATTTATAAATCAATATACCGTTCAATATTAACTTAAGGGTGTGAAACGTGGACATTAAGCCAAAGACAAAAAAATAAGATTCAGGCCACCGAAATGAAATATTTAAGACGAGTACGAGGTGTGTCCAAAAAATATCGAGAAAAAGTTCAGAAATTAGAGAAGATCTGAAAGTAGAATCAATTGATTTCATCGAGAAGCGACAATTGAGCTGGTGGGAACACTTGGTGAACGATCAAAGACAAGCTAAGAACATATGAGAAACGAGAACCACAATAAAAAGAAAGCGAGGAAGGCCAAGAGCAACATGGAATGCAGATATATGCAAAACGTTTAAGAACAGAGGAACTTGGCAGGAATCAAAGGTGTTGGCACAAAATAGAAGAGACTGGAAAAAATTTGTAAATGGATCAAAACTGGATGAAAAAAAAATCTACCTGATTACGCCGAACTCAGAAGATCGTTTATAAATTAAATTCGTATTAACTTTGACTATTATATTAAAAAATATGAAATTTAAATACAACGATTGTATGCTCATTAATTGAAATAGACGTAATGACAGTGACATCCGTGACAGGTAACAGCTGTCACTTGGTTTCGTTTTTCTCATCTTGTGAACGAACACTACCCCTACACCTGTTTTGGTAAATGGGGGTACTGATTATGTATATATATATTATTATGAATTTATTAATTTTTTGTTGTTGCGTTATTATGGTTTTTCTTTTTTTGTTTTATTTTTTTGGTGTTTTAAATGGTATTTTCGCAAACTCACGTTGGTTGCGACAAGATAATATGAGTTGTTTGTTTTTATTTGATTTGATGTAATTGTTGAAGTTTTTTATTACAATAATGTTCTTAGCCCCTTAAATAATATGAATAATGATGACTATCTCAAATAATTAAATGTTTCTGCGCTCGTTTGTTTGATTCAAAATAAATACTATCGTTTATCGAAAAGTTGTATCTCAGGTCGTACACTTTTTACCACAGATTTATACTCAAACAAAATTATAAATTTTCTATCAGAATGAAATTCAAAATTCTTTACAATAAAGTTGTATAAATGTCCTCCAGCGGCAAATAACTATTATCGCTTTAAAACAGTTCATACGCACACTTAATACAAATTAAATAACGGTACCTTTTTTAACTGTCTCTCGAGTGTTCGCCGTTCACATGCAGATGTCACTGGGGTAGATCTTTGTTGACGAAACGTGAAACTGGCAGCCCAACTTCTCTTGTAGCAAACACGTGGATGGAGAACTTCAATGGTTTAATTAAAGACAGAAACTCTTACTATGTAGGAGTTTATTATTGTTCACTCGTGGATTTATTTATATAATTTATTGGTTGATAAGACTCCCTTTTTACAAGTGATGTGTTACAAAGTTTTACACTAGGATTATTTTTGATAAAAGGTAAGTCAACTTCTTATATTTGATAATAACTGTTGTATCATTAAAATTACAGTTGGAACTATTATTTGGATTATAAAGTGATTCTGCTTGATTCAACAAACCTATTTTCTATTCAAAGTCGAAGAATGTTAACTTATAAAGTTAATAAAATTTATGACTAATCAAAGTCTTTTTTATAAATGTAAATTACGAGTTGAATGTCTTAATAACTGTTGTTGAATGTTTTGAAAATGAGTCTTGAATCTTTTTAAAATTAAACTTGAGTGTTTAGAAAATGAATCATGAAAGTTTTTTAAAATTAAATCTTAATGTTTGTTGAAAGTTTTTAAAACGAGGCTTGAATGTTTGTATAAAGGGTCTTGACTCTTTTTAAAATTAGGCTTGAATCTCCTTTATTCTTCCTGACAGGTTCTTTTACGTAAAGACTGAGATCCCTCTCTCATTATTCTCTGACCAATAAAAATGCTTCATTTAAAAACTCCACGAGAACCAATCAGAAGGAATTATTTCTTAATTTGCTTATTTCTAACTAACTACTTATATTTTACAAACAATTTTTTTACATAATATATACAACAATCATTTCTACTGTTCAATAAATTTTTTATACATTGTTATGGTCGGAAAAGCTCTCAAATTATATTAACACTGAGGCTTGAAAGTCATAAATTCGTCCGACATATTTCCGAGTAACTCTTACGTCACACATGCAGGTGCTCTTCTAAGCTTTTGGAGTTCGAGGAACTAAACATTTCAAACACGCAATGTTGTTTACGAGCACTCTAATTCTGTTAATTTGACGTCACACAGGCAGGTGCTCTTCTAAGGTTTTGGAGTTCGAGGAACTAAACACTTCAACACGCAATGTAGATGGTGTTGTTCTCGAGCACTGGCAATTCTGTTAATTTGACGTCATACATATGCACAGGTGATATTCGTAGAAGAACTTTTAATATACACTTTTGTAGATTTTTGAAAATCCTTTTATATGTTTAACGAAAAAAATATTTTTAGAAAATTTATAATTTGTTCGTTTGTTTTTTTTCATTTAGAATTATATTTTCTTTATTATTTTTTTAATGGTGATTTCGATTATTTTTATGTTTGTTATTTATTGGATATTTATTTAGTTTCTATTAATTAGTGTTGATTCTGTTTTTATGAAATGTGATTACCTTTTTATTATTTATTTGCTTTCAATTGACTTAATAACGATTTTGTTTTTGATTTAATCATCATAATACATATTCTTATTGAAATTAATATTTTCTTTAATGAATAATTTTTATAATAATATAACTTCGTCTCAATATATTTATTTTAATTAGTAATATGCAAGCTTACTTGACCCATAGCTTATATTTTTGTAATAAATAAATTTTAAAATGATATTAAATAATGAAAAAATGTATTTTATATCAACGGCTTATATTCAGTCATTCACCGACTTGTTTTATAATAATCCAGGTATTAGAGTGCATTATGAAACAGTATATAGCGGCACTAACTGTAATCCTTCTTAACTTTGGTAGAAACCTCCTATCTAAAAAGATTAAACTTTAACTAATATATAGAGAAATAGAGAGAAAGAGACAGCGAGACAGAGAGAGACAAAGCTTTCACGGTTTACCTATATAATACGTAAGTACTTTCAACAGGGTGATATGTAGAAAATGGTGACCCTAAATCAACAAAACTTTAGATTCAAATGAAAAGTTTAAAACGTTCCAAACACCAACCTGTCAGATGGAAAAACTCCTAAATAATTTAGTTAATAGTTTATTTATGCTTCATGCGTTGGAGCGTTGAAGATGAATAATAAATTGAACACATTCGGTTCTGCCGTTTTTAATATACATTGCTAATGATTCTAATATTATTTTAGTTGAGAACTATTAAAATTTTTAAAGATGTGTATTATTTCGTGTAATAATAAAACTTTATGACAGTTTTATACAAGGGTTGCCTTTTATAGGTTCGTTCCAACAAGAGTCCGAAACAGAGATTGTTATGACCAAGCGCATGTGTATTTTAGCGTTCCAACAACAATTTGTGACAGTTTGGTGACTGATAGTAAGCTGTTCCAACGTTACATGCAAACAGTTTGAAAACTGTCATAGGAGTTTGTGAATTTGTAACGAACTATAAATCAGACACATGCGCAAAGAAGATTTGATAATTCGAAACCACGTGTTTGTTCATTTAATTTAACTTAACCTTTTTCGCGTATTATATAATTATATCCTGAGGAGATCTATTTAATATAAATATGAGTTACAGTGGCTGAGATGAAAATATTGGCAACAGTGATTTATCAGACGAAAGTATTGGTGCATTCCATAGTGAAGACGAATCCAGCGATTATCTCGAGGAAATAATTGAGGAAATTGGTGTTCGCCCGAAAAATTCGGAATGAGAAAATATTTTCCACTTGTTGCATTGTCATGTGTTAAATGTTAAACTAGTACTACAGTGTTCCAACAGAACAGTTCTGGAATAGTTTCAAATTTCATAAAATGCGCGCATGCGTAGAAACAAATTTGAAAACAATCCTAAACGCGGAATAAAAAAGAGTCATTTGATGCTAAGTCAGGACTATACGGCGGATGCCTCATCAAATCGATGTTTTGGGTGCACAAAAATGCAGCTGTTGAGCCGATGTGTGGGAGCTCGCATTCTCGTGGTGAAGAGTGATCCGTCTTCGGAGGTTGGTTTTCCTGATTTATTGAAAGATAACTGGCAAACAAATGGTTGTGTACCACTCAGAATTGACCGTTTTGCGTTTCTCTAGAGGTATCGTTGCGACATGTCCAGTTTTTACAAAAAAACAGGCGACCATTTGCTTGGAAGTGCTTCGTGCGCGAACAACTTTTGTTGAATTGGGCAGTTTACTGCTTTTTACTTTTGGGCTCATACGCGTAAATCCACGATTCATTACCTGTCACGATGTTATAGACGTGTTTCGAAGCACCGCGATCGTAGTTTCTTCGACCAATCGACACGAGCCTTTTTTGAGCAATTGACAAATTGTGTGGGATGTAACGCGAACAAATTTTTTGAACGTCAAATATTTACCCAATATTTGAATGTATGCTGGTCCCAATAATGCCTAAGGTTGTCTCAATCTCACGATATGTCACATGACGATCTTGCAATATCCGTTCGCGCACAGCATCAATGGTATTCGGAACAACAACTGATGTACGATCTGCACGAAATTCGTCTTGGAGTGTACTACGGCAACGATTGAATTCACCATACCATCGATAAACACTGGTCCTTGATGGAACTTCATGGGCAAAAATTTAATTAAGTTCATCCATGCACTGTCGGTGAGTTAATCCACGTCGAAAGTTGTAAAAAAATGTTCACGATTTAATTCCATTTTTGGGCCGAGATGCATCTTTTAAGTTACTGTAAACAATACAAATAGCCCTCGTATGTCAAAACATTCTGAGTACATATAGCCTCAAAAATGTTCAACTTTACGATAGAGCTGTCAGTTGCCAGATTGCAACACCAGAGTTGCCAAATCCCGAAATATAAAAGGCAAACCTCGTTATAATGGTGCCTACATTTGTCATTGTCACCAGTCACCAACACCTCTTAACAGATAACGCCTACTTTTCTCAACTAATGATCTATAATACTCATAACATCCCTCTTATTATTAACTGTTTAATAGTATATTACAACTTACAACTCAAGTTGTCCACTATACTTTATCTACGATTATTTTTATTTATAAAAATAAAAAGCAACTTTTAATTATTTAACAAAATTCGGGATCACTTTAAATTAAACATTTATTTACAATAATTAATTGTAAAATTTGGAAAATATTTCTAACTATACTCTTATCCGAGTTTGACGGTTGTTCAATAATACGTGGTGAATGGTGAGAAGACGTAAACTGTAGGGTGTGTTATTTTTGAACATTGGTATTTTCAGTGTATGTAAAGGTCTGTAAATTACTTTCAATTAAATTTATAATTCTATTGGCTGTTGAAGTCTTATTATTTATCGACTCTTCGACATATCCTTCGGCCGTTGTTGAAGATTTCCATCCTTCATGTCCTTTAAGAGCCATTGTACCCACAGACTATAAGTCTTGAGGGTGCAGGGTGTTCGGTTGACATTAAATGTAGTTTTTTTTTGCTTTCAAATTCAGTCTAATTACAAGCTGTTTCTATCTTTTTCACCTTAATTTTTTTGTAGTTTCTGTTGTTTATTCGTAACGTATAAAAAGATAGTGGCGTCCTTAACCCTTATATACCACCAATCCTTTCTATAGTAAGCATTAACTTGAAGTCGAACCACTCCTTGAGAGTCTCATAGCCGGGATCTCTTTTTGGAACTAGTATTGTTACAAATTGGCGCCCTGCCTCTTTGGAAGGATATGGTTACAAACGAGTCCATAACTTCTGAAGGACTCTGTATAACGTATTAAAAACTCATATCAAAAGCTTCAAAAAAATGTGAGCAGTCCGAATTCGGTATAATATACAGGGGTTCCCATTTAAAAAATCATATGTTTGGTTTGTAACCGAGATATACAACACTCTGTATAGTTTTAGGTAATTTCAAAATATGGATCCTAAGGACATCTACTATTTTTGTTAATAACATTTTTCGATATCTTCTAAAACAACCCATATACCGAACTTTGTCGTAAGGTTGGTACACCCTCTATATTTGATTATATCCTGTATTTTATGATATACTCGTAGTCACTCTCCATGAAATTTATTTTAATTAAGGGAAAATGAAAAATTGCACCTTCCTTTTGGTGTCAAATTTTTTTATCTAAGTATATACACTCAGGTGCAAAAAATTCGATCCATTTCTTTTTTCTTATTTATTTTAAGTCTTGCGACTCTCAAGTTATTGTATGGCATATGTATTTTTAGGTATGCCCTCATATATCAGAAACAAACTGAAATGTTTATATTAGTTCTGCATTTTTTATCACAAAGGCATTTAGGTATGTTTTTATTTGAAAAAATTATTCCGATAAACGAAAAGATAAATCATTGTTTATTGCATTTATTTTAACCCGGGTTACCTTAGTGATCCAGTAGTGTCAAACCGCGTTGCATTCTTAATTCTTAACTCCGACGGATGCAGCTAGAACGGTGGCTTTAGTTCAAGATGGCCGTAGCCAGTATTATGCAGCTGATGTGTTAGGTGTTAGTCGTTTGGCGGATCAAAGAGCAGTTTAGCGATTCAATGAAACCGGCAACTTCACAAGGAGGCCAGGTTCCGGTCGTAGAAGGGCAACATACGAACGAGATGACGATGATGATTTTTGGTAACTTCATGTTTGAGAAATCGGCATAACACATCAGTTCAACTGGCCAATCGTCTGAATGAAGTGAGAAATGTGGATGTAAGCAGTTCGGACAGTTCGACGTCGACTTGCTGAAGCTCATTTAGCATCCAGAAGACCAGCCCTATGTCCACTATTATCCGTAGAGCATTGCAGAGCTAGACTTGCTTTGCAAGAGAACACGAAAACTGGAATGACGCAGACTGGCGAAGTGTATTATTCTCAGACGAGTCCAGGTTTAGCTTGAGGTCACCAGACGGCCGCGAAAGAGTTTGGCGGAGGCAAGGAGAGCGATTTGCTCAGTGCAATAGAGGCTTAGTGATGATTTGGGGTGGTATAAGTTACGAAGCTCGTACTTACCTAGATATCGTGTATGGCGGTTCTATGACGGGTGCAAGATACATAACGACCATTCTTGATAAGCATGTGATACCTTTTGCCCCGTTCATCGGACCCAATTTTCTTTTCATGGACGATAATGCGCGTCCGCACCATGCTAGGATCGTCAATGACTATTTAGAAGAGGTGGGAATTGTCCGTATGAATTGGCTAGCTTCCAGTCCTGATCTCAATCCAATTGAGCATCTGTAGGACATAATGGGAAGGCAATATCGAACACGAATACCTCGTCCTAACAACCTGGCTTAGCTCGGTGCGGCTCTTAAGGAAATATGGAGAGAATTGGACCAAACTGACATCCATAGGTTGATTAGCTCGATCCCACGCCGTATTCAAGCTGTTATAAGGGCCCGAGGAGGAAACACTAGGTATTAATTATCACTGCATACACCACATTTTTGTATTGCCATTTTTTATTCAAGAAGTTTTCATATTTTAGCTTCCAGCCATTCCTTTTTGTTTACAATAATATAGTCCGTCTAGAAAGTATCCAGAAAAAAGAATGCGCAATTATAATTTTGCAGTATATATTTTTATTATTTGAATTATAAAATAACCACTAACAATTCATCTCATTTACTTATACAACCTCCATTTAATTCTAAACACTTAAGTAAACGGTGCACCACCAGAAACTAGGTCACTGCCATACTGCTCGGTGATGGTGGTCCAGGCCAGTTAAACCGAACGAATCAAACCTTCTTTATTTCGTGGGGCTGCTCGTTCCACTTCAATCTTCATTAATCCCCATATGTTTTTAATGGGACTTAGATCTGGTGAAGCTGATGGCCATAGAATTGTTGTCAGTTGGTGTTCTTGCATCCAAGCTTGAGTAAAGGCAGAAGTATGGCATTTTTCATTATCCTGCCAAAAACGCCACCCCTCTGGATATAAAGCATGAGCTGTTTAAAGAAGAAAACCAATTAAAATATCACAATACTTTGCACTATTAACAGTGCCATCAACTATACAGCACCACGTTGAGATATTGATCCCCAAACCATTATTTTTGTGGGAAATTTGGAAATTTGAACGGTAACATTTTCTCTTGACAGGATTTTAAGATGGTTTGCACCAATCTGGAAACAACTCTCGTCAGATATAAAAATGTGGCTGAAATTATCTCCTTGAAAACGTTTACAATACTCTATTCTTCGTTGCTTTTGTAGAGGTGTTATTGTAGGGATCTTTTTTGGTTTCCTTGATATGTAGCCTTATCTTTTCAGTACCATGCGGACAGTTGAATGTATGAATGTATGAATGAGTTAGGGGTGATGATTACACTGCGACCCATAGGATCTATTGTGTCCCCCCTTACTTGCCATGTTCTGATGTTTTCTTAGATTTATAGCAGCTCTTCGAGTCCTATTTTCCTGAGGAAGTTTAGGACATCGTCGGGCTTCAAATCAGGTAGATCCCCTTCCTCTATTTCATGTGCTCCTAGGTATCTAGCCCTAGAATTTTGCAAGGCAGGACATTCTGAGAGTATATGTATTGAGGTTTCATCCTCTTCCTCACAGAATCTGCACTTTGCTTCATCTGCTAACCCTAGTTTCTTCATGTGGCTTCTTAACCGGCAATGCCCGGTTAATATTCCCATTAGAATACGGAGCCTTTTTTTACTGAGGTTGAGGCAGCTAAGAGATCTCTTCTGGTCATAGTTTCCCAGTAGTATCTTAGATTGCCTCAGTCCTTCCAGCTAATTCCAGTACTCGGATTTTTCTTTCTCCATTTCCTCTCTTAGTTTTCCTAAGATTACTCTACTGCTGATCCCACAAGATGGTTCTGGTCCCAAATGTGGGGTTTCAGCTCCTTTTTTGCCAGCTTATCTGCTGTTTCATTCCCCTCTATTCCTATGTGTCCCGGGACCCATAGGAGGGTGACAGTGTTCTTCTGGCCTAGTTCATTTAGTTTGCCTAGGCATTCCCAAACCATCTTCGAACTGATTATATTTGAACTCAGCGCTTTGATGGCTGCTTGACTATCCGACATGATCACAATCTCTTGTCTGCGATAGTTTCTTCCAATATTGAATTCCACACATCTTTCGATGGCGCGGACTTCTACTTGAAAGATGCTCGGGTATGTGCCCAAGCTTTCTGAGTATTTGGCTCTCGGTCCAAAAACTCCTATCCCAGTTCCCTCGTCTAGCTCGGAACCGTCCGTATACAACTTTATGGTATTCTGGTTTAAATTCTGTATGGTGTCTTCATCCCATTCAGATTTATTACTCAACTTTGTGATGAATTTTCTCACAAAGTTGAATTTCTTTGGCATATCATCTTGGGGCATTTCCCAAGTTTGATCAAAGTGAAGTGATCGAGGTTTTTCCCTGATAATTCCTTCTTTGATCATTCTATATATTGTTTTCTTCCTTACACTTTCTAGCAGAATGTGCAGTGGGGTAAAGTTTAAAATCACCTCCATTGCAGCAGTGGGGCAAGTTCCCATTGCTCCAGTGATACATGAACAGGCTAGTCTCTGAATTTTCGAGAGGTTTTTCCTCGTCGTGTTCAGATTAGCCCTTACGCCCCAAGCCACTGCCCCATATGTGATTAATGGTCTCACTATTGCTGTGTAC
Organism: Ophraella communa; assembly: GCA_035357415.1. NCBI lineage: Eukaryota > Metazoa > Arthropoda > Insecta > Coleoptera > Chrysomelidae > Ophraella > Ophraella communa. The sequence goes on along the minus strand of CM068981.1, from coordinate 40,360,665 downwards.
ATCAATTGCAGGATACGTGGGTTACATCCCCAGTTCTTCCCTGCAATGTTCCTACACACCATGAGGGCCTTGGTTGCTTTGTGTATTACTTTGTCTTCGTGTTTGTTCCAGAGTAACCTGCTATCTAGGATTAGCCCTAGATATTTTACCTCTGTTTTCCACTCGACGATGTTCTCCCCTATTTTTATGATTTTTAGATTAGGTTTCTTTTTCTTTCTTTTTCTGCGGACAGTTTCTGGGCACACATTTATTCTTCGTTGATTTCTAAATCTGCTGGCCAGTTTTCCAAACCCTAGGCGCGGATTTTGTCGTCCTAAATTCACTAAAGCATTTAAATTGTTTCCGCGAATATTACGCGGTCTTCCCCAAACTGGTCTATGTCTTATATCTATCTGTACCAGTTTTTATCCTCTTAAATGTCTCATACCCTGCACTTTTTCCGAGTTCAGTCAATTGCATTCTAGTTTTTTAACGTTTCCCCTTTCTATACAAATATTCCACCATTTTTCTTTTTTCTACTTGCGACATTGTTTTACAAAACTCACGTCTGTTTACAATCAACAATATTTGATTGATACTGTTGTCATGCGATTTTATCCATAGCCTACTATCGGCACAATCTACTTGACGCATTACTTTTGTCTTAGAATGTTATGAAAAGAAAATATATGAAAATTAGGAAAAATAAAAAATTCCGGATACTTTCTAGACGAATTATAGTTTTTAGTTAACTCATAAATTAATAATTTTTTTTTGTGGTCCACATTTAAGTTTCTAAAAACCTTTGCATAGAAAATATCTTAAGGATAAAATTCACCTCACTCTAGTTAGCATTTTTGGGAGTGCAATGCAAATTTCGGCATGCAAATGTGTATCATACCCGTAATCATAGTTGTAACAGTAGTAATTAGTAGCGGTGGATCTCAGAGATGAAGCTCTCTACCGAATAGTGCAAAGCGTAATCAAGAGTATTTGTTGCACGTCAGCGAACAGATCAAAGCCTATTGTGAGCCCTAGAGGGCATACAGCCACCATCCCACACTGGTAGTACACTAGTGAGATACCTCGATTCATGGCACGTTCGTCTTTCAATCCCCCGAGGCCCTCTTTAGCTTCGGTCAAACCGTCTCGCCTCCGAAACTCCACGGAGACGAACAAACAGTTGACAAAATATAAAACAACTTTGGAGATTTTCGCATGAAAGATTTCTCTCGTTGGTAACTAACAACACACATACGCCTCGGCGAACGTTAGTGGAAAAACAATTTTCATTTGAAAAGGAGGAAAAAATGTATGCGTATGTTGAATTCCGGCAGCCATTTTGTAGTTAAGTGCCGAATCGTGATGTAATTATATACGAGTGCAAACTTTTGGCGACGAATTTTTTTTTTGATCTGAATATACAGTTTAGAGTTGTTAAAAAAAAGTTGCTAATAAACGAGCATAACATATTAAGCGGCTACTTTTGCTCGTATGAAACTTTTTGGGAAAAAATATGTTGCTATGGAGAGCGCAAAAGGTCGGATTTAATAAATAGGGTGAGTTTTTAGAGCCTCTGTTAAATCCCGACTTAAAAATGTGCCTGTTATGTTTGAAATACATTGAAAAACATCCATTTTTAATAGAAAAAGGTAAGAATACACCTCCCATACACTGTGTTCCAATGGAAACAATGTTGTTAATAGATTTTTATTTTTAGTAATATTTTAAACAACTTATAAACAATTTGTATGTTACAAAAATATTTTTTTTTATTTTTTGCGATTTTTTTCAAACATTTTTAAACAGTAAGTGTATAGTAAAATTAAAACAAAAAGCGTTGCACGTCATAGATTAAAATGACGTCATTCGTCAGTGATAACAGCACAAAATTAAAAAAATAAAAATATCTCTCATTAAAAATTTAATTATTTTGGAGCGACATTGTTGTACAAGAAAGCCCTGTTGCCAAACAAAAAATATCGGATAAATTGTTCTCTATTGTTCAAACTGTGAAGTTGGCATAGTTACAATATACATATGTATATGTTTATTTTTGAAGTTATTCAGTTGTTATATAAAAATAATAAAAGTTGTCACTGTCTTTACTGAAAAGTTTTTCCATTTTTCTAATAACATTCAAGAGTTGAATACTGCGCTATTATTTTAATTCAATTGGTTATGGGCCCAGAATAAACGGAAACAGAAAAATTGAGGTTGAATGATTGAAAGTCGAAAAGCTAAGTGATTTGATGAATTGGAATGAATGGAAGTTCCAAATGAAAGTTATACTGAGATCTGCAGATATCTTCGAAGTCGTAAATGGTGAACTCGGCAAACCACAGAAACCATTGTATGAAAATGAAGCAGCAGCTGGAGAGAGCCAAACAAAAGAAAGAAGAAGGTGAGTATCTGAATAAACTAGAGAAATGAAACAAAGCAGATGCAAAAGCTCAAAGGTATATTGTTACTTCAGTTGAAAAGAAAGTAATGCAACACCTGATGTGCTGTGAAACGGCGAAAGGTATGTGGGATAAACTGCATAGAGTATTTGAACAAAGGTAAGATGAAAGTCTACATCTAATACAGAAAAAGTTCTACAGTTATAATAAGTTGGACAGCGATGACATGGCTACCAATATATCTAAGTTACAATCCTTAGGAGAGCAGCTCATACAATTGGGAGAACCTGTTCCAGAATCTATGATGATTACCAGAATTCTCATGACATTACCACCCCACTTCAATAATTTTTACAGCGCTTGGGAATCTTCTCCAGAGGAAAAGCTTTCATCACGAAAAAGTTTGACCGCTATAAACCACAGATGAAACATGATAAAGAAAATTTAAAAACTGTACGATCAGGAAGATGCTTCGTTTGCGGAAGAAAGGGCCACTACAAATCACAATGTTGGTATAGAACAGAAAGTACATCCAAGAAATTACAAAGAAGCTGTTGCATCAGAACATTCCGTAGAGTGGAAAAAGGCCATGGACGATGAAATGTCATCTCTCATTCAAACCAATACATGGAAGATGGTTGAATTACCAGAAAATCGAAAAATAATCAACAACAAATTAGTATACCAGCTGAAAATGAAATCTGATGGCAGTATAGAAATATATAAAGCCCGATTGGTGATCAAAGGGTATTCACAGCAATACGGTATTGATTATGAAGAGACCTTTAGTCCAGTTGTCAGATTTGACACAATAAGGATGATTTTGGCATTAGCAGTTGTACATCAATTAAAATTAAGACAATTTGATATAAAACAGCCTCTCTGAACGGTAGTTTGAAAGAAGACATTTATATGGCTCACCATGTGGGATATGAAGATGGTACCAATAGGGTGTGTAAACTTCTCAAAGCCCTTTATGGATTGAAGCAGGCATCACGGAACGAAAAATTCACAAAAGCAGATCCATGTGCGTTCGTGAGGAAAACCCCCAGGCTGATGTATATTGCCTTATATGTTGATGATGGGCTGGTAGCAGCTACAAATGAAACCTATATTGATCATTTGATGGGTCACTTAGAAAAAGAATTTCAATTACGGACAACATAATGCCATAAACCATGTGAAGAAGGAAGAACGTTTTTGGAGTGTTGGTATCAATATTAAAGAACTGTTTGAACCCATTGTAATTCCTATCGGACCAGGCAACGAATCTGACTTATCGTCGGATGAATACGACGAAATGGAAGCCGACAATTAAAGGAGACTTTGGGTGTAATCTCTGATACTTGTGCGGCCATACTGTTTCCGTTAGTCGAATCCTGTCTTCCAGAAGATATGCTTAGGATTTGGGAACGCACAACGAGTTTTATAGAGGATGATAGCTCAAAAATCCGTCTTAAACTACTTATGAATTTCTTGCGAAAAAAAGTGGAAGGAGAAGAACGTATAGCTCTAATAGTATCCGGTTTCGGAGATAAATTCAAGAGAAAAGTAGTTCAGAGAGTTATTCCAACTCTCACCGAGTTGCTTAGTAATGATAAACCTCCAGTATCATGTGTTTATTGTAAGACAAAAAAACACTATAGCTCGGATTGTCCTAAAGCCAAGACAAAATCTCTTATCGAATTACAAAAAAAATTATCCAAAAATGGTCGATGTTATTCCTGATTAAAATTTGGTCATATATCCCGCCGTTGTAAGTCAATTTGAAATGTCAAAATTGTTATGGTAAACAGGTTACTTTGATGTGTCCTAAATTCAAGGACATACCTATAAAATCTGATGAGAATTCGACAGAAACTGAAGGTTTATACAATACCTTTCATAACCAAGTCCTTCTTCAAACTTTGCTTGTTAGTCTAAAAGAAAAATGTATAACGACGAGTCCGTTCAATAATTGATACTGGATCACAAAGATCTTACATGTTCAGACAAGCAGTAGAAGATATGGGTTATGAAGCACTAAGAAAGGAATAATTAGTTCACGCTCTTAGTTCTGACGTCATCATTCACAACTGCTATAAGATATTTTAAAAAAATCCAAATTCAAACTATACTTATTATTCTTTAAATTTTGGAGGCCCCGGTCCCATCTTTTTCTCGAAAAAACTCTGTATCTAGGAAAAATGTTTTCCAAGTGCTACAAAAAAGATTAAGATTTGACAAATGAAAAACAAAAAATTTAAAAAAAATATGTTTGTTCCAACCAAGCAAAGAACCGTTCTAGAACGGTAATATTACCACTCACGAGACTAAATTAGTGCACTGCGCAACTCAGTACACCACTGCGCACAAAAATTACTATTTTAGAACGGTTCTTTGCTTGGTTGGAACAGACCTTAAAGTTTCTTACATTTTTGCATCTTTAGGTTATGTACAAAATATTATCTGGCAATCATTGTAGCTTTTTTACCTACAACTTTGCCATTTAACTTGTTTCGACTAGAAGTCAGGTTTCATCGGAAAATGGCAGTTTTCCAAGACGCCACCCACTTTGGATAACATATTTTTTTCATTAAACTTCGTACAACAACTCAACTGGTCTATGGATAACGCAACACATTTGTCGTTGGCCAATAAACTTAATTTTATGAACAAAATGTTAAATCAAATTAATAACCTGTTACTTATTAGCTATTCTGTTAGTATTTTGTTCTTAAGAATTACCATATTGTGTTATCAGACCATCATCTTGCATCCGAGAACTAGCTTATTACAGTAAACCGAAACTAACCCGCTATTATCGCGAACACGACAATTTCGTCATCGAGAATTTTTCACATTATGCCGTTCCCGTCTCCGATGCTCGAACACTCTACATTCCAGAACTTTAAACAGGGCTTTATGTGTTGTTTTAGGCTTCTCCTCGATTCTCGATGCTTGGAAAACATCGTTGGAGGTCGGTGGCTAGAAACTCCGCAAAACGTGACCCGACTTAAGTGATCTAAATCTAATAATGTATCCTTAAGGCAGATGTATCTTCTTTCTGGCGGGTCTAACTCGATTCCTATAATTTGTTGCAATTTGGGCCATTTTCGATATACCACAAAAAGATTCCGGAGATGTGAAGTTTTTTTGTCGGTTTATGTAAAGCATTAATGGGTCTTCTGTGAATTTACGTTTAAAGGGTGATTACAATAAAGTTAATTTCTATAAAATATTTTACTTTTTTACTTGGTTTTGGTGTAATTATTGGTACAGCACAGATAGTTAAATTCAGAATAGAATATTGTTGTTTTAAATACATTTACCTTTGAACACGCGTATAAGCCGTATAACACACAGTCCTCAATTATTGTAAGATGCCTTATAACGCACGGTAAAAAAAACGCACAGCTTCTCTGCTTAACTTCCACGTTTTATTAAAAAATTCGCTTTTAAATTATAATGACAGCTGTCTCGCTAGAACAATATTAAAGCCTAGACGTTATTAGCCCTAATAAATATTATTATCTCTTATTACTGCCATACTTGGTCTACCCTTATTCGGTCAAATTATCTGTTCAAGTTAAAATGATACATTAAGATGGCCATGACTGCAACATTAAGAGGGGCGTTTCTAGTTTGGTAAGACTGCCTGAATTTAGTGAAAAATCTGGTTATTGCCATGGATGAATAAAGAAACAGACACCAGTATCTGACCCAAATTTGTAACACCATTTTAAAAATAGTATTTCCTTTTGTATTGTTAATTTATACGTATTCAACATATCTAACATATTGTAGGAACAATATGGGCAATATTAGCATGCCTATTTAGAAAAGATGTTAAGTACTCAGCTGTAAATATTTACATATGTGATTTTAATTTATGTAAATCTCTTCGAGATTGGGTTTATGTTATACAACAAATAAAGATGTAAGATAATAATTAACTTAAAGAATAAAAAAGTATAAACAAAAATCAGGTCTCTCAAAACTCACATTTTTAGCAATTCAACTAAAATAAGACAACTATTTTTAAGTTTAAAGTAATTTAGGAAATAACAATGGTTTATAACACTAAATTCCAACAAAAACACCTTGCACATATCACAGTTGGATAATGCTGTAAACGATGTAAAAACCAACGCAAATTGTGAAAATATACATTAAAATTATTTTTTTTTACTTCTGGTAAATTATAAATATAGACAATTATATATTTAAAAGCAAAACACTAAAATTAATATATTTTGAAGTTATAAACGAGAAATAAGGTTAGGTTATGTTAAGTGAAGTTTGTGTTTGGATTTGGAGAATTAGAATAGACATACGTCTCGGAAAAAAGCGCCACCAAAACTGTTGAACTAAATTGACAGGTTGGTTAATGTTCAAATTTTGCGTGCAAAAAAAAGGGATGCTGCTAGGGGTGATGGGGTGGCTTTTCCAGTAAGTTTAAAAAAGCCAAAATGCTTGCCCCTTCCATCATAAATTGACGTGTTTTTGGATTTTTCCTAAATGCCAGTATTACAAAAGTTATTATAGGTGTATACTTTTATCTGAAAAGCACTGTATATTGTCATAATATTAAAATAATATTTTACGACGAAATTATTTACATACAAGCCCAAGGGATATCTGAATAAGGCGAACAAATCAAGGAAATATGACTTGAGCTTCCGTATGTCAGATCCTAACGTTATTACTTCGTATTATATAAGTTCTGTTGTTTATAGGATTTCAAAATACGAAAAAAAAAAACAGTACAAAGTACGAATAAATCTAATTCAATCTGATTCGGATGCAGATCCAATAAAACGAAGAATTTTTATGACAGAGTCGGATCGACGTAGTGGAAGAAGGATTTATGGGATATTATTCGAATATTAAAAACGTAAATGTTGTCATCTCGTTCGAATAAAACAAAAATAACTGATGTATATACATCGGTAGACCCAACAAAGGACATCATTCAATGTAAATGGCGAGTAACAAATGTCGTTCGCTAGGGAATTTCTCACACGTATCGAATGAATAAAGTCAATAAATTGAAGTTGGATATCTTTAACAATAAAATATTATTAACTAGAAAAACTTTTCTACTTATGTCAAAAAAGCAACAACAAATACCCTGCCAGTAATCAATCAGAGACTACTCAATTATGACATTTAATCATTAATAGGTAGTGTATTCTACATTCGTAGCAGATTTGAAATAACTTGTAAATAACATTAATTAAAATTATGTATTACATTAGATTTTTATTATTTTACTCCTATTTATTATTTTATAAATTGTAATTTAATAATAAAGATGTTTTTAATATTTGTGAAAATTTAGTTTAAATATTAAATATTGAAATGGGCATTTTTCAGGGTGGCTGTATCTTCCATAATAAAATATTTACAAAGAAATACAGAGAGGCACAAAAGTTTAAAAATATACTCTTAATTCCAGTGGCGGTCCATATTTTGTTAAAATGTAGCCCTAAAAAAAATTGGGGGGTGAAAGAGGTGTTGATCACCTCTGAAAATCCATAATAAATCAAAATAATGCACTTTTTTCCAATTTATTGGGTATTCTCTACTAGTATTACCTATAAATTTTCATACATTAACATAAAACCGTTTTAGAGTAATGTTAAAAACAATATTTAAAATTTTAACTTTAGTACCCTGTAACTTTTTTGTGTGCACTATTGTATAAAGGTAAGTGGGGTTCAATCAACATATTTTTGACCCCAGATCTGTGGTATAATTTATCACCATTCTTTTCGGGACACCCTGTATATTGATATGATTTATTATTTTATATAATTTTTCTATTTTATTAATTACTCTATTTTATCAGTCTAATTTATCATAGCCCCACTTTGCGCCTGTCAATTTGAAATGATTTAATTTATTTATAATTTTATAATTGTTTATTATTTTATTGTTTTTGATTTATTTGATTTAGTATTAATTGATTTTATTTTTAAAATTGTTTACCAATATAATAATTACTTTTTCTTTGTGTTTTATAGAGTTGGGCGCCTTATAAAAGTTTTTCAACTAGCTCAGTCAAATTATTTTATGATTGAATTTGAAATCCGACTCTATATCTTGGGTAGGATTCAAGAGAAACTAAATATTTAAAAATTTTTATATAATACACTAAATTTAATTATAATTGTTCATGAATAAAACGTACAAAAACTATTAATTGATTTGCATATGCTTATTACGTTAAAATTATAAATGTCTAGTTATGACAACAATGAAAATGGTGTACCCACTATTATCCAAACTCACAAACAAAGATATAAGTTTTTAATTTTTCAACATACCTTGTATATCAAAGTCTTTTCGTAATATTGTCCACGTCAGGCGGAAATCACCGAAACACTGAGATCGGCTCCAACGGTCGTTTCCTTTCGGGAAAAAGAACAGCTTACAATTCAAGATGACAAGATGCAATCTAATAAATTCTACTGTAATCTGGATCTGTTATCTCCAATTTACTGCTTTAGTAAGTAATTTGATATTTTTAAAATACTTTTATACACGTATTTTTGATGTTAGATGTTTTAATTTTAATTAATTAATTAATTTTTATTTACTAAAAATCCATTTACATTATTTTAATTTCACTTTTTTCCTATAAAATTTTGATTTGAAATAGGCTGATTTTAGTGCTGTCAAATTAATTCTATACTTTTAAAATTTGAGTTAAAACTATAAATTACTCATAAATCTATAAAACTAATTCTCTTTCAACTTTTAAATACTAATTTAAACTCTAAGAACTAAAATTTAAACTTTTAAGTGATTATTGTTTGAACTATGTATACACCGAGGTATACACTATTTTAAAATAATAATTCAATTCCCCTTTCTTAATATTACCAAAGATTCACAGCTTATAACTAATATAAAAACTTACTTAATTAATCTACATACAGTTTTGTTACATAAAATGTCCTTTTTTAATTTTTATTAATTATGGTTTGCAATAGTCCTTTCACTATTCACTATTTGAGTGTTTTTATCATTAGTTCAATTAATTCTGTCCAACACTTTAGATATAAGGATTTGTTCACTAAATTTAACTTTGTTTGTTACATTTTTTTATATTGTTTTTGTAGTTTTTTCAGTTACATCTCAGTTTGTGATGAGTTATATTAATATCGAAGACTATATTTGTCTCCTTGTACCCTTGTAAGTACTTCATTTTATAAAACAAATTTAAACACTTAACTACTTAAAATTACACATTTATTTATTAAACATATGAATGAGATTAATAGTTTTTAAATTTTGTTCCATTTTTATTTCTTTTAGATTATAACTTTGACTTCAAAAGAACACTATATCAATTGTACATTATTATATGAATTGGGACTAGTTATTGAAATTGTACATATTTGGATTGTTATTCATTGAAAACATGGATCCTATCCAAGATAAATTTGTCCAGTACATTCTCTATCTATTTGAATGTTTACTATTGAAGATTATTATATTGAATACTTTAGATGAAATAAAGAAAAAGTAGCTGATGATTAGATGAAAATTATTAAGATATCCTTTTTATTATAACTCATTGAGGTAAGTTTTACTTATTAATTTTTCTGATCTTAGTTGTTTATCTCAATATATAGAAGTTGGTTCAACAATTTTAGGATTATGTAACTTAAGTTGTTTAGGTATCTGCATGTTAAAGTTTTTTCTGTATCAAATGGTTTGATTTTATGGCAACCGTGGCCTTCCGTGAAAATGTCTTAAATATATTCTTGAAGGCAGCTTGTACGCGCCAGTGGAAAAGACTCCAGAAATCTTTCTATAAATATTATCAAGAATATTACAGATTTATAATTCCATGAGAAAATTAATCTATTTGCAGATGACATCAGTGTTACCTAGATAAGTTAAAACTTGTCCAACTCACAATTAAACATTTACAGTGATTTGCTTTACATAAAGGTCTGGTCGGATTCAAATCCTGGGACTAACTAGGAAAAACACATATCACTTGAAGGTTGGTACTTTTAAAAATAAGGTTATTTTGATATGAATCACTCCATCTCTGGGTTAGTCCCGGGACTTATTGAACGATGCAATAGACTTTGCAGACAAAAACGCAGACAAAAAACGATAGCTTTATCCTACAACCTCTTATGATCAACAATAAAACAATTACTAATTACTACTAATACAAAACTAAACTAAACTTCATGGTCTAGAGTACCTTAACTTAACCTAACTTAGTTAATACTTTTCAAAAAGAAACAAAAAGCAAAAGTCAATGTATTACTTAAAATTTGTCGGAATTGAAATACACCCCTGTCACTGTTAAAATTTCGTCTACAGATATTTATGACTTTAAGAAGAAGCAAAATATTACCTCTCCGCTAGAGTCAGGAAGTATTCTGCAAAGATTTCTTATAAAATGACGTCATTAAATTGGTCTACGGCGCCATCAACGAGGGGAAAGCCGGTGCGACGCCACTCGTCCTATATTTCTAATGAGCATAGGCGTACCAGGTAATAAAGAAACTCACAAAGCCAATTTCTTGAACGACCCTAAATAAATAACTATTCCACTATTTACTTAAAAAATGAATTTTTAATAATTAAGTAGAAATATCGTTCAACAATCATTTTGTTCAATGTTTTTAATAATTTCATATATATGTTTCGTATAGGTTGGTAATAGTTATTTACGTTACAAGTCCTGGAAGTGACTTATTACGGTACGAGATGGATGTAGAATATCTAATCGAGCATCGTAATAATTACTTCACGGACGTGTATCGTACTATATTTTTTTTCATACTATCTTTGGTTTTAAACGCAATAAAATATACAACTGAAATGACATATTTCATCATTTTATTAGGAAGTCATGTAGACTGCTGTGAAACAATTATGTTACTTGATTTATTCTTAACATGGTTGATTTGCTTTATAAATAAAAAATGAACAGTGGTTCTCAAGTAACAATGTAAATAAAGCAGACATATTGAATTTTTCTGCACACACGAAATATCTGCGGAGAAAATGGATCTGAAATTAGATGAAATTGCTAAGAAAACTGCGGAAGTTATAGGGCAAATCATTCCAGTTACGTCTGCTAAAAGATATGAAAAATAATATGCGCTGTTTTGCAACTGGCGTGAACAACACAATTTGAAAAGTAGTGCTGATGAAAATGTGATGTTGGTTTACTTTTTGGATGTGGTAAAAACAGTTTTTTTAAAGAATATTCTTTTCAACAGTTTATATTTTCAGTCAAAACATTCAACCCTTCTTCATTATGATCCAAATACTCGATGGTGAAATCAATGATTATGGTTAATGAGAATGTCAACATATCAAGTTTCCCAAAGGTGATAGCGTTTTTGAAAAAACCATCAGCCAAACCAGTCGAAGGTGCTGACAAAGGAACAAATTGAAAGCTTCATGAGGGACGCTCCAGATAAAGAATATAGCATTACTTGGAGTTGCAGAAGGTTGCTGAAGGGAAGAGATCTATAATTTAGAAGTTAGTGATGTGGAGGATACGGGTACTCAGCTAGTTGATAAAATTAACCAGACAAAAACGCATATTCGACGAGCTTTCAGTGTGATTAACAGTGATGAGGTTCATCGTTTGGATGTGTTTAGAAAATACATAAATTTACGGCAACACGTCTCCCTGAAAGCTCTTTTGGTGGGTTATAGACAAGGAAAATGTCTGTCTCAAAGAGCTGATATACATACTGTTGGCGGAGCACCTAAGAAAATAGCTGAGTTTTTAAAACTAGACCAACCAGAAAAGTATACAGGTCATTGCTTCAAAAAGAACATCCTCACCGTTGTTGGCCAATGCTGGAGCTGACTTTAAAGTTCTAAAACAGCACGGTGGATGGAAGAGTTCTTCAGTTGCAGAAAAGTATATAGAAGAATGGATTGAAGGGAAAAACAAGATTGCAAGAATGATCCAAAGGAGCGAAACTTTTGTTGAAGTGCTACATCACAGCCACACGTCTTCCGCGATTACAGAAAACACGGTAAATCCATCAACAACTCCATTAAATCATATTGCTGGTAACAGCAGTTGTACAATTAATGTCAATCTTCAAAAACTAGTATAAAAGCTTAGTTTATGTTGATTCACGTATTATTTCAACCAACATTGGGAGAAGTACTGTAAAGTACAAGTGTACCGTAAAGTATGAAAAAAAAATAAATTTAATTCTTGAAGAATTTTTTACATATTCATGATAATAGATCATTGTTTTGATGCTTCCTATTTTAGACAGACATATTTATCGGACATTTTAGAAACATCTATATGGAACGATTGAAACATCTCTGGAAAATTCCTAATTTCAGTGACATACTTGTCGTTGGCAAAACCCCCCAAAAACAGATAAGTAAATTAGAAAAATTAATTAATGTCCAACACAACAAAACACATTCACAATAATTTTACACAATATAATAACACAGTAAATACTCACGTACCAGTACATTTTGCTCCTCGGTACGTAAATCTATCAGACACCATTTTTTCAAATAATGAAATAGTATATTAAACAACGCATTTCATATGGCTTTCTGTTATGACACGAGTTCAAGTTTAAAAAACGAATCGCGAAGCGATGAGTTTTTTAAAGAACGAGTGCCACAACAGCCATATGAAATAAGTTGTTTATAATATTTTTTATATTTTGCCATTTTATCATTGTTTAAATTAATTTATTATTTTTATGTTATTACGAAAATTTTGATTTTAAAAAGTATGTCGGTAGCACTGTGTCATTTATAACATTTGACAGTTTTGACATTTTAATTATGAAATGTTAATGTTTTAAAATATTTTAAAATAACTAATACACCACTAATAATATATTATATAAGTAAAAAATGATATTCATATTCACAAATACTTTCTTAAAGAACAATATAAAATTAATAAATTGCTATTAGTCACAAATGTCATTGTCAATAGTCTTGTCGTTAGATACTTCACTCATGTCGCCAACCATTTAAAACAAAAATTTGCGTGCGTAAAAGTTACATTACGATACGCAAATGCGTTTTATAATGAAGATTTTTATAAGTGCAAAATATAAAAATAAATTATTAGATAGGGTTTTAAAATGTTGCATACCTCCCAAATTTACAAAATAGTATAAAAGAAATTTTAGCTACATATTCTGAAATAGCTTTAAGAACTCATTCACATAATTTTATTGACGAAAAAATGCAAATAGCAAATTAGATATATAAAACCAAACAAATTTAAAAGTCAAAGTCAAATTATTAATAATAACATTTTAGCTTTAAAATCAATCAAAAATAAAGTAGATCAAAACAATCTAAGATGTAAAGTTATGCTACGCCCTAATTTATGGGTAGAAAAAGTTTTAGTGAATGGAACATTATGAAGAAAATCATGATCAACCTGATCAATTGCCATGAGTTATAAGAGTTCGTAGTGTTCCATTTACAAGGATAACTAAATTTTGAAAAAGTAAAAATATTAATTGTTCACGTTACCAATTCCCATTACAATTAGCTTTTGCAATTATGATCCGCAAATCGCAAGGTTTAACCTCAGAAAATGCTGTTGTTGATGCTGAAGAAAATAAACTTCCGTTGGTTTAACATACGTTACTTTATCAAAAATAAAATCTTTTTTAGGCCCATCTGATTGTCGCATTCGTCTTAATTCAAGGTCAATAATGTGTTCATCAAGTTCAGTATGCTTTGAGTACAACTTAAGAAACCAAATTCACTGATTGACATTACAAGATGTCGCGGTTCCTATGCGATGTGAATATTTCCAGCTTAAGTATTAGTTTTAGCTAATCCTTGACGAATGTAAATGTATTATACTCGTTGAAAAGGTTTGTCGTGAAATTAGTACGAATTTAATTAAGTTGGATATAAAACATTTAAATACTTCGGTCGCAGAACACATACGCGAGAACATCGTTTATTTGGTTATTCGTCTCTTGGTTTCCTTATTTATTTTACCAGTTTATCAGTCAAAGATATTATTATATATTATTGTAAGGTAAAATAAACACTTTTCTTTTACATTTTTGATCTACATTGTTTTTACTAAATTTGGCAAAAAGATACAGCATAATTTCAATTTTATCCTTGGAATTCATAACTGGTTATTTAATGAATGTAAATAAGTGTGTTAAACAATATGAATATGTGTATATAATATTTTTCAATGTTTTACTATATACTAGTATAATCTAGAGATTACCAATAGTCTATCAATCAAAATCAATCTAAACTAATTTTAGAATCATAAGTTATAATTAATTTTGGATGGACCACAAAGTAAAGGTTACTACAATCAATTTAATTAAAACATTGGTATACCTTTATGATATAATTTTTGGGGGTTAATTGTTCTCACTTTTATTTAAAAAATACCAAATTAAAAGTATTTTAACAATTTTCAAAAATTTATATTTTGTGAAAAAATTCCGAACAAATTATTACACGTGCTCAATTGGGGATAAGTTGGGAGATCTTGGTGGCCAAGTTAACAATGTGACATCATTATGTTGAATGAAGTCTAATGTGACTCTTGCGACATGTGGTCGGGCATTATCTAGTTAGAAAGTTGGATTTGCCAGGGTTTCAAGATGGGGTTCTAAAACTTCTTGGATATAACGCTACGCGTTGATGTTACCTCTGATGAAGATTAAAGGTGATCTCGAACCATAAGCTCTAGCACCCCAAAGTATAACTCCAACAGTTTGATGAACATGCCTTTCAACAAAAACCGGGGATTTCTCCTTACCCCACGTCGTCTTCTAACCCTCGCTCGACTATCGCGCATGCCTAAACAAAATCGAGACTCGTCACTAAAGACAATACTGCTCCATTCCTGATCCCAGAATGACCGTTCTCTGCACCACTCAAGGTGATTCGGTGTTCTGGAGTTAAAGGGAGGACCCAGTGTGGTCGGTACGAAAACAGGCCAAAACGTCTTATTCGTCGGCAAACACTTCGGTCTTCCGTGTTCTGCAAACCATTTATTTGCAATCAATCGACCTAGCAGTGGAGAAACGGTCTCCTAAGGCCAATAATCTTAGGCGGTGATCTTCACGGTCTGTTGTTCTACGGGGGCATCCAGAGCCCCTTGCTCTTTGCGTATGAAGATATTCTAAAAAACAGTTTTAAAACCAGTAACGCATTCTAGATGTGAATTGTGCATATTACCTTAATAACAAATATTAGATGTCTGGGAAAGAAAAATTCTACTTATAGAATATACGAAAGAAAAAAATCTGCAGGAGTATGAATTAAAAGATCTGACAAAAAAAATAATGGGATTGTACAACATTCATTACCTTACAGCGCAAACAAAATCACAAAGAATTACATGGCCGTGCATGTACAAAGACTTTCAGTGAATACAGTAATAAAATAGTATATTAAAATATAAGTGGATAAACAGGTCTTTAAAACACGCGCGAGTTTTCGAAATAAAGCCAGGAGTTACACCAGTGCTCGCAGGGATATATTTTCGTATTTACTTAAAAAAATAATTATTATATTTTATAGAAAATAAAAAAAATATATAATGTAACATGTCTATCGTCATGTCACCTTGCACTATTACCAACCGTAAACGATACCGCTATTATTACCGTTAAAACCGACCCCGATTCACTGTCAATGCTACTGTACTCGAGACACCCCTTATAGACACTAACTATTTATCTGTTTGAACGAGGCCAATCAAAGAACGCGTCCCTCGCTTGCAATTGAACAACGAACGCATTTCTTCTGACAAATGACACAAACACGATTTCCGTTTTGAGCAAGAGTATTTAAAGACCCTTAAGGCAACCATATCCCCTTTTCTGATCCAACAGGCCGACTGAAGAGTCGAAAGAAAAACGTTCCAGTATTTCGTCTTGTGAATTTCCTTTCTGGTTGTTGAAAGATACAACCCTCTAAGTTGGAGTCAAGTTATCTCTAAGTTGGAGCCAAGTTATTGCCAAGTTATCGCTAAGTTGGAGTCAAGTTACCGCTAAGTTAGAGTCAAGTTACCGCCAAGATACCCCTAAATTTAGAGCCCAGTTACCGCTTATGTGTAGACAGTCCTTCAAACCACTTCTGAGCTGTTAAGAATACTATTACATCCCGAGCAGCCAGAACCATTAAAGAAACTTTCATCTCTCCACGAAGAAGCTGAAGCCGCCCTCCTAGACAGCACAGAAACCTAAAGTTAAGTCCACTTTTTAAAACTCCAGTTCATTATCAGCAAGTACTTACAGATTCAATAAATAATCAATTTAAAAAAAAAACAATTTCATTTATATACCTTAGACTATAAGTCTTAAGGGTTAGCGTGGTCGGTCTTTATTTCAAGTAGCTTCTTTATTTGTTGTTTAATTAAAGTAATTACAAGGTGTTTCTATCTTTCTCACCTTATTTTTTGTGTAGTTTGTTTGCTTAATCGATAGCGTTCAAAAGATAGTGGCGCCCTTATTACTTATACATCCCAATCCTTCCCGTAGTGAGCACTTGGAGTCGAACAACCCCCTGGAGAGGGTCTCTTAGCCGGTATCTCTTTTGGAGAGTTTCTTGTAAGTTACAATACAAAACACATATTTAAGAATATAAAATAAGATACACAAGCAACACAAAAATTAAATTATTATTTTTCATTTTCCTGCTCCAATGCAAATCCAATTTTTACAAACTGAGTAGTACTTTCTTGTCCTTTTATTCAAATTTCGAGAACACAAACAGCATCGACGATTTCCAGTTTTGACCCGCTTTGCTTTTTGGACATCTGCGGAGGCTGTAGGCTATTCAATATTGACTATCGTGCGAAATTTTTCTCTTAGTTGTTTTGGAAAATATTGTAACAAAATAGACGTATAAGCTTCAAATTGCAAAAGTTGCATATCCGTACTGTACAATAGGTACAAGTAAACTGTTTTACAGGAATACCTAATGTGGTGAACAATTCTTAAACAGAGTTATTTAAAAAAGTATTACGAAGTCTTCTACCATAATTAATAATACTTTTATTGAAAGTTCTATTTTACTTTTGAACTGTAGTTCCAAGCCACTAATCCACTCTAACCATTTTATGACATTTTATTTATTTATTTGACACTGATTTGAAATTTACCGAACTTTTTGTCATACTTACCTTCATATAAATCACTTTTTCCCCACTTTCGACCATCATCTTAACAACCAGAAGAAAATCATCGACGCTAGAAAAATGATATTGATAAAAATATATTTTTTTGACAAAAAATAGAAATACAAAAGTATCTAAAGAAAATTCCTACATATTTGTGTAATGTTTCCGGTTGCCATAAAAATGACGTGCGATTTCGAAAAGTAAAAAATAGGGTCACAAACACAAAACTTAGGAAGTATTTTGCCAACTGCCGTAAAATATGTTTCTCGGAGAGAGGAAATGATAAATATCCAATAAATTGTGAGTTTCTTTCAAGTCGGAGATGAAACAATTTTAGGTTTTGAAATACGCCGAGGGAATAATCCTGCGGTATATGGAAAAACTGTTTATTGTTCTTTCATGAAAATATATCATCCTCTAACAGCATACATAAAGAGTAATGATGGGTCTACGGATAACGAAATAAAAAGTACCTACGTTTTTCTGTTTCATTACACCAATTATTGTTTCTATTCTAAATTAGTGAAACTAGAAACATGAAATTTAGACTTATGTAGTGTGAATAAAAATGTAGTAAAAGCTTTATCTTCCATTTCATAAGCAAATACTTACTTTGTAGTGAATAAAAATGAGTATTAACTTGAACTTAAAATGCAATTAGTAAAAGCTTTAGTTTTTAGCATTGTCTTTAAAAGGTGTGAATAAAAGTAAGCTATTTCTAAATATATGAAGAAAAAGCCTGGGAAACCATGGCTTATAAAATTTAGTAGTGTTGAGTTTGGCAGAAATGGCTGCATTTATGAATATACGGTCTGTCAAATATTATCCCGAAAGAAAAGAAAGTCGTGCCGAGGAATACCACAGTTTGTATAGATTTAGTGAAGAAAATGTTGAGTGGATAGCTAACAATTTTTTAGAACCAAAAGCAGAGATGCGTTAAGTTCAAAAAAACAAATACAAATACTTTTGCGATTTTTAAGTGATCCCGGATTTCAGATAGGGATTGGAAAAGAAGAAGGAGTTCATATAACAACGATATGTAGAACTGTATCCAACGTTTTACCAAAAATCGTTGAAAAGGCAGGTATTTGGGTTAAATTTCCTGCGGATAACTCGATGGGCC
Source organism: Ophraella communa (assembly GCA_035357415.1). Lineage (NCBI taxonomy): Eukaryota > Metazoa > Arthropoda > Insecta > Coleoptera > Chrysomelidae > Ophraella > Ophraella communa. The sequence goes on along the minus strand of CM068981.1, from coordinate 40,342,010 downwards.
AAGCAATCAATAAATGGGCAGATTTCCTTGTGTCTTTGGTGCAATTGATTGTACTCATGTGCCGATAATAAAGTCCTCGCTACATGGTGACGAGTATATTAATAGAAAAAGATGGTGTAGTATAAATGTACAAGCAAGTTGTAACGCAAAACAGATTTTTACATCCGTAGATGCTCAATGGCCTGGCTCGGTGCACGACAGTCGTATTTTAAGATCAGATATTTATGGTAAGATGAATAGACTTCAGCAGAACTACGGATTTCTTTTAGGTGATGAAGGCTACGGGATAACACCATAGCATATAGTAAAATAGCATATAGTAAAATAGCATATAGTAATTTGCATAAGACAGAACGCGGGATTATAGAACGCTGTTTTGGACAACTAAAACGCCGATTCCCTGTTTTGCAACATCCGATACGATTGAACATTGACAAAATTCCCTCAGTGATCATAAGCTCTGTTGTTCTGCATAATGTTGCAAAATATTTAAATGACATTTTACCGAACGACAGTGAAGAAGAAGTATCTGAAGCTGCCGTTGAGGATCACGCTATTGAAGATGTTATGGAAGATAATGATGAATTTAATAATATCCGTCACCGTGGTCAAAACAGACGAGGAGAAATAAAAAATATAATTTTTCAATTGCAGTTGTAATTTATTGTAAGTGTAATTTTTGTATAATTTATTTTATAAACTCATAAATAATATACGGATCTAATAAGTAAACAAACAGCATTTTATTAATAAATTTACAAAATTGTATAGCACAAATTATGTGTTTCTTCACCGTTGTTCCCATTTTCGTTTTTTATTTTTTCTAATAATAATTTCTCCCTTTCTTTTTGGACTCTTATTAGTTCCAGCTGTTCCAACAACACCAGTCGTTGAGCTCTGAATTTGACAAATTCGAAGTTTCTTCTGTTTCCTTAAAGTTGTTCTTTTTGGTAGCCGGAGACTTGTCTGGTAAAGGCCGAACGTGTGGTGGAGGTGGAATAGCTACCTCACTTTTGGACATAGATGGCTAAGGTTCTTTCATTACACAACCTACCGACATTGCTCTTAAAAAAAAATTTTGTAAAACACAAGCAAGACGCTAATTTATATTTTTTTCCAAAAAAATATGCCTTCTTTACACATTCAGAAATTTAGTTTTTTTTGTGTATTTTTTTCTGCCAAATACGATGCTATGCCATTTATCTGTAGCCTACTTTATTTTCTTACCTGGTACCTTTTTGAAAACGGGGTTTTTTTGTCCTTCCATCAACATCAACAGTTTTCTCTCCTACTGGTTCAAAATAATCTTTTTATTTCCGGTCTTTTCGGTCTTTTTCTTTACCTCTGTCTTCATATTTTGAATTTTCTTTTTCAGCTGTTTTTCACTTATGTTTTTTCCAATTTGTAGAATGTATTTTGATGGATTTCTTTATATGCTTCGTCTTTTTTTTATTTTAGGAACTTGGCATTTGTTGAATATAATATTATAATTTTCCAAAATTCCTGTTAATTTAAGGTTTGCTGAAGATTTTTCAGGAACCTCCTCCTCCAACAAATCACTCGAAGAATTTTCCGATTCACTAGTCATTTTTACCTTAATGCTGCCTTTCGATATCGCTACTGGTTTAAAATGTTTTAACTTCTTGCAATATTTTTACGACGCAGTACAATTTTATTCCGGTTTGTAAAAATATAAATATTGGCGTTATCAGTATAAAAACTCGCAAACAAATTTTTTGGAACGCTGTAGATACTGTACGAAATCTCCGTATTTTCAGTAAAAGCTTCAAATAGCTTTTGCTAGTCCTAACCTAAGGTTAGGTTATTCACTTCAATTTCAGCAAATGCTATTAGCAAAAGCTAACTCTACCTAGTAAAAGCTATAGCTGTTACTTAATACTAATAGTAAAAAGGTTTTATTCACACGGCCCATTAGTAGGTTTATTTTGTAATAAAGGAAAAAAGGAAAAAGGATTTTTTTATTTTTGATCCAGGTTTTAAGTTTGTAGGAAAGTTCATTTCTTGTGGAATCCGCTTCAAACTTTGTAATAAGGCCAATAAGTTGACATAACCTAACACGTATTTCAATATTTTTGTAATTTCAACGCCTACAGGGTAAAACAGGAGATACAAGTTAAAGTGGGCAGGGTTTAAAGTTTGTAATTTATTATGCATTCTGCTTCAAAGTTTGCAATAAGACTACTGAATACAAATAATTCAATACCTGTTTTAGCAAGGAGTTTACAACCCCCAAAGGGGTTAAAAAGGGCTTTAAATTTCCATGTTCCTACTGAGTGATTTATCTTCGTAGAACCACAGAGTAAATACAAATATGAACGAGTAAGCATCCATTTTCAGGTATCGCCATGACACTTTGGGAGTATCCATAGCTAGTTGTAGTAGGCAATTTATTTTGTGAGAATAAATCAGTGGTAGCGTTTTAATTGTGTGGGATAGTGTATTTTATATTTTTGTGACTTTTTATATGCTAAAGACTATTTTAGTTTTATAATTAGTATTTTATTTTAGTATTTGTAATTGTTCTACTTCTAACTTAATGATACCTAAAAAGTATAGTACTTAATGCAAAAGTATACTTAATTCCAAATTTTAGCAAGAAATCCAAGCGTACGAAGTCTCGGGCAACAGCTACTTGATTATAGAAAGTCTAAAAACGATTTTCTAATTTATCTTGTACCCGAAATGAAACTCAAATATAGTCTATTAAACAAACGTAAAACTATTAAAACTAAGTTGTTCTCTGTTTGGACACATGTAAACCTTCCAAAATCGAGAAATAAACTTTTCTCTAGTTAACCAGTCGGAGAGCGTCTAAAATTTCGTTTTACAATGTTCTTGAAACCAAACTCATTGTTAACAATAGCAATGGGGTTTAACCTACTACCCGTGAATCGGTCTCACAGGAAATGTAAGAGAGTTTTCAGCTACATACTATTGCTTAAAATGGAAATAATAATTAATTTTATTTTGTGTAATTTCAAATTGTTCAAAGGCAGTAAGTATCCAACTAAGGTACTCTTTTTCAGAAATCTTTTGTTTGTTTGGAATAAATTCGATATTTAAAAAATATGCTTCTTTTGGAAGAAAAAAATAAATAAAACAAAAATAAATAAACAAACTAAAGAAACTAAAAGTTATAAAAATATTACATGTTGTGGAAATATTTCCAATACAATTTAAAAAATTATCATCTTCGGCAACATGAGCATTTAAAAAAAATAATATTGGCAAAAAATTGTTAAATGTGAAAACAAAATGACCTAAATTAAAAAGATCTGGTGTTTACAAAATGAATTGTCCAAAATATAATGCTGTATATACAGGCCAAACACAAAAAAGATTCAATGAACACTTAAAACCATATACAGCGTGTCCACGGATGAGGTATCCTATAGGTGAAAAATGTTTAAATATTAGTTTTAGTGAAAAATGTCATTCTTGATAAAAAGTTTTGCTTGTTCTGAAACCCCATAAAATAAAACAAAAAAAAATTCAAGTTTATCAAAATCCGTCTGATTGTATGAAACCCGTATGAATTTGTGCACTAAGTTCGAAAATAATATATTAATCTAGTGAGTGACGTTTACGTGCCCCAAGTAACTGTCAACTTTTATAAACAATTTTCAAATTAAGTAAATCATCCATTTCTCAAATGTGACTAAACAATGATTGAAGGGAAACACAAAATCAATGTCACAGATTTTTATTTAGTACAATAGTGACTAGTTTCGGCCTTTTTACAAGGCCATCATCAGGCTTAGTATAAAATTGTTAAAAAACCATAATTGTTCCAATAAAATGCTTGAGTAAACATAATAGTGAACTGGTAAAATTATTAAGGAAGTTATGAAAAGAGGAACAAGTGTGACATCGAAATATTTAATAACATGAATAAGTATAAAATTAAAAAAAAAAATTATGTTGAATAGAAAATGTGACTTATATTGAATAGAAAATGTGACTTATACAACTAAAAAATTTTTATAGAAGGTAAACCTTTCTATGTATGGGTTGACGAAGTTAAAAAACATCAGGTAGGGTGAAAATAAAATTAAAACAATTTATATTTATTTTCCCCAATGCAAGAGGTCGAAGAAGAAATAATAGTGGCAAATGGAGTAAACTATAAGTACTTAAAAAATATTTAATAAATATTTATTAATTAATATTATTATTTATTAATAATATTTAATCGGCTGAAAAGTCCCTGGTCTGACCTACAGATGACGACACTAGAATTAAATCCATTTCATTTTTAGATAGTATCAACCTTCAAAAGATTCGTGTAAAAATTTGACAGCTGTCGGACTATTAGTTTGTGAGATATTGCATTTTTAGTGAAGCAACTTTTGTTATTTTCAAAAAGATGGAAAAAAAGAATTTCGTGTGCTTATTAAATATTGTTATTTGAAAGGAAAAAATACAGTTGAAGCAAAAGCTTGGCTTGATAATGAGTTTCCGGACTCTGCGCCAGGAAAATCAACAATCATTGACTGATACGCAAAATTCAAGCGTGGTGAAATGAGCACCGAAGACGGTGAACGCAGTGGACGCCCAAAAGAAGTGGTTACCGACGAAAATATCCAAAAAATCCACAAAATGATTTTGAGTGACCGTAAAGTGAATATGATAGATAGCTGACACTCTAAAGATATCTAAGGAACGTGTTGGACATATCGTTTACGAATATTTGGGTATGCGGAAGCTCTGTGCGAAATAGGTGCCGCGCGTGCTCACAATCGACCAAAAACAGCAACGAATTGATGATTCTGAGCAGTGTTTGCAGCTGTTAAGTCATAATAAACCTGATTTTTTGCGTCGATATGTGACTATGGATGAAACTTGGCTCCATCACTACATGCCGAGTCCAATTGACAGTCAGCTGAGTCGACTGCGGCCGGTGAACCGCCACCAAAGCGTGGAAAGACTCAACAGTCAGCTGGCAAAGTTATGGCCTTAGTTTTTTGGGATACACACGGTATATTGTTCATCGACTATTTGGAAAAGGGAAAAACAATCAACAGCGACTATTACTGTGCATTATTGGAGCGATTGAAGACCGAAATCGCGAAAAAACGGCCCCATATGAAGAAGAAAAAAGTGTTTCATCAAGACAATGCACCGTATCACAAATCAATGAAAACGATGGCAAAATTGCATAAATTGGGCTTCGAATTGCTTCCTCACCCACCGTATTCTCCAGATCTAGCCTCAAGCGACTTTTTCCTTTTCTCTGACCCGAAGAGAATGCTCGCGGGAAATAAATTTGGCTCTAATACTGAGGTAATCGCCGAAACTGAAGCCTATTTTAAGGACAAACCGAAGGAGTACTACAAAAATGGTATCGAAAAGTTGGAAGGTCGCTATAATCGTTGTATCGCCCTTGAAGGCAACTATGTTGAATAAAAAAAATGAATTTTGTCAAAATATGTTTTACTATTGTAGACCGGGGACTTTTCAGCCGACCTGTTACATTAAATCAGGAGGTATATTTGTACTTTTTAATACCTAAATTAGAAAATATTCCCTTGGAGCAAAGGTCTAAGATGTACTTTCAACATGATGGATGTTCGTCACATTGCTCATTAGAGGATGGCTGGATGAATATTTTCCTGGGCGATGGATGGGACGTTATGGACCAATATTTTTTCGCCCCATTACTCCGATTAAACTATTTTAGATTTTTTTTATTGGGCTACTTAAAACAAAAAGTTTACGCAAATAATTTAAATCATAATATTGAAGACTTGAAACGAAATTACCCTAGACATGCTGCGAAATACTTACAAAAAATTTATAAAGAGAATTGAGAGATGTTTTGAAGCTGGGGGAGGATATATTGAATAGATTTTTTTTGTTTACTTAGTGTTTCTTACATTATTATTCTGTATTCTTATTTTTGATAGTGATTATAATTCTTGAATAGTTAACATTGTTTTCAAATATTTATTAAAGAACTTAGTGCACAAATTCATACGGTTTTCATACAACTGGTTATAAAATGATGCAGATTTTAAAATACTTGAATTTTATTATATTTTTTGGGGTTTCAGAACAAGCAAAACTTTTTATCAAGAATGACATTTTTCACTTTAACTAATATTTAAACATTTTTTACCTATAGGATACCCCATCCGTGGACACGCTGTAGATTAAAACAAATAGATAAGTCAAACTATGCAAAACACCTACTTGAATATCCAGACTCACTAATACACACCAAAGACATATCCGGAATGTATTCAGGATAATCTCTTAGGACTAATAACATCTACGCTTTTATATTAGTCTAGCCTTTATACTACTTAATCAACATGTTAGCTGAAGACAAACAAAACGTTACTTCAATATGTCAATCTGACTATGCTAATTCTAGCGAAACAACTGTCATTGCATTTAAAGATCTATTTTTTAAACAAAAGATGGAAGTTTAATTCATACATTTAGTTGTTTATTATCCTTAGAGAACATAAACTTTATGTTGAACAAGTTATCAATGTTAAAATGTAGAAATTGAGTATGATTTTATATTGGTTTATTATAATTATCCCCTCTACCTTTAATATCTGACTTTCACCCTATGAAACACGCTTGGAAGGAGCCATATTTCTAACCGAACTTTTTGTTTCATTATTTGATTGTAATTAATTTGTACTAAAAACAAAATAAACAACCTTTAAAACGTACCCTGATTAAAAAGGGTTACATAAACTTTCATGCTTTGCTTTTTCGGCCATTGTAAACCATTTGTTCATCTGTTTTTAGAGATAATGAAAACAATATTTAATATTTGTTTGTCTAGCTCCACTAATCAGAGAAGGGTTATTACAGTAAAAGTAACCGAGCTTTTGAAAACAATCAGCCGAACTGGGAAGTTTAAAAAAAAACGAAGAAAAAGTAAAAAATGACGGTTCATTTAGCCTCAGAAAATACAAAGAACTAACTGAATTGTTAAGAACTGCAATTGCGAGAGACGAAGCTTGAGGTTTTGCGAAAGCAAACGTGCTTTTACCGAGCCGTTCTCTTTGCCTTGCCGAATACATTATTTTATAATGATATAAGCCTTACTCTACAAATAAGTGTTCTTCCCAAAACTAATTTTACAGCGCCAGAAAAATTGAAAAGGCAAATACAATTTTAGTCTATTTTCAGTGTCAAAGAAAACATGAAATTTCTGAATATTCATATTTTTATTTACATTTTTACACATACATTGACTAAATGAGCGCCGTAAAAGTTTAGAGCAGATTATGTGTTAATAAGAAGGCTTCTAATACGGCTTATTGAATTATTTATAATCGACAAAAAATTATACATAAAAAAAAAACCGAGGTCACGTGACAGCTCATTTATCTTATCGCCTTTGCAACAATTAAATCATTTGAATATTTATTTCTACAGGGATAACAAAAATTATGAACTTTGATAAGTAACATGTAATTACAATAAATATTCATTCACTGAACTAAAATACACTAAGGACCGCCACTAAGAATAAAACAAAATAGTGTTTATTGTTGTTTTAGAAAAATACATTGATAAAAACAATGCTACTTTATAATTTGAAATTAATTATTGTAGTAAGTACTCGGAATTATTTTTACAAAAATATTTAAATCAATATTGTCATTGACTCGTCTTTATTCGTCAATGATTTGTGAATCTGTCAAATAATAGAAATCAAATTTTTACTCTTCGAGTTTTTGCCGACATTAATAACAGCATTTACAAAAATGAAACTAACAGAAACAGAACGAATCGAGATTTTAACCATGATTGGTTATGGAGATAGAGTAAGTTTAGAAGTAATTTATTTAATGCTAAATACCCCAATCGCCATCCAATAACTCAATCAACAGTAAGTAAAATTGAAAAAAAATTTTGAGAAACAGGCCATGTTAAAGATCTTCCCAGAAGTGGTAGAACATCAATATGCGAAGCCAAAAAACTGGACGTTGTACTAGCGTTTCAAGAAAATCATCATACAAGTCTAGGCAGGTCACACTAGATAATAATGTCCACCAATCAACTGTTGTAAGAGTGGTAAAAAAGGAAAAGTGGCATCCATACAAAGTATATCTGGTCCAGGAGCTATTAGAAGATGACTTTGATAGAAGAATCGAATGCTGCGAAATCGTTATGAAACAATGTAACAGAGATCCGGGTTTCATACAAAAGGTGCTTTTTTCAGATGAAGCGTCTTTTATGCTGAACGGTCACGTAAATTGCCAGACATGTCGATATTGGGCAAGTGAACATCCAGATTGGATGGAAGAGTATAGGACACAATATCCCGAGAAGGTGAATATTTGGGCCGGCATTATAAACAATCAAATTGTAGGGCCATATTTTTTTGAGGAAAACCTAACTGCTCCCAGTTATCTGGAATTTCTTCAAAATTATCTGTTGCCACAGCTGAATCAGCTATTTTCAAATAGAAATGATTTATGGTACCAACAGGATGGGGCTCCCCCACACTATGGCGTTGAGGTACGAAATTACCTTCCCAGGAAGGTGGATAGGTAGAAGGGGGCCTATCAAATGACCACCAAGGTCTCCAGATTTGACTCCGTTAGACTTTTTTTGTGGGGATATTTAAAGAGCAGAGTATATTAAAATCGACCGAATAATGTAGAAGAGTTGAAGGAGCGAATCCGAAAGGAAATTGCACAAATAACACCTGAAGTCATCGAAAACGTTAGGAAAGAATTTACTGCTCGCCTTTCTCATTGTATCATTGCTGTAAGTCGGCAATTTGAACATTAAACAATAAACCAACAGTTTTGGTTAACCCTGTAAAAATAAATATTCAAATGATTATATTGTTGCAAAGGCAATAAGGAGACGTGTTGTAAGATTTTTTTTAAAGTCGTCTGTTTCTGAAATAATGAGTTTATTCCATACATTTGCATCATACTGTATATAATGAGCAATATTAAACATATCAAGAATATCAAGAAAAATCTGTAAGATAATGAATATTTACTCAAGTTCTATGATACTTGTAGAAGCAACATATTAAAATTTCTGGGATTTCAAGTGCTAAAAATCATTTGTTCATGAACATTTTGATGTATGCAAAATTGTAAAATGACCAATTTTAATTTAATGAACCGATTATTGTATAATGTTATGGAATATTAAGATATAGAAACTTTACTCCTTGGTGTCCATTTCTCAGATATTTATTAGTAAGTTATAATACTAAGAACAATAAATAAAATTCTTTTTTTATTTTGTAAAAGAAAGTTAACTCTAAAATTTCTATTAAAACAAAATTTACCAACTCCTAATAGAAACAGAGATAAACTTATTTATCTGTGATTTTTTGTAATATTCGATTAAAATATTTATTGAAAAAAAATGTAACTTTTGCTTAATAAAATTTATAGAAAGGTCTTTTCTTTATAACATTTAAAATTAGTTTTAAAATAAACACACAGTGTTTAAAATGCTGCTATAAGTTCTTTTTTTTCAATATTGTTTTTCTTTATAATACTCACACTTCTTAAAATGCAAAGTGTGATTGTGTAATTTAAGTTTTTATATTACAAAATATTGATGTATTTTTTAAAAATTGGTAATATAATAGAAAACTGTACAATTATTTTTACCATTAAAATTAAAATTAACCGTTCACAAAATTTTACGAAATAAAATAGTATATTAAACAACGCATTTCATATGGAATTATGTTATGACACGAGTTCAAGTTTAAAAAACGAATCGCTAAGCGATGAAACAGCCATATGAAATAAGTTGTCTATAATATTTTTTATATTTTGCACTTATAAAAATCTTCATTATAAAACGCATTTGCGTATCGTAATGTAACTTTTACGCACGCAAATTTTTGTTTTAAATGGTTGGCGACATGAGTGAAGTATCTAAAGGCAAGACTATTGAGAATGACATTTGTGGCTAATAGCAATTTATTAATTTTATATTGTTCTTTAAGAAAGTATCTGTGAATATGAATATAATATTTTACTTATATAATATATTATTATTGGTGTATTATTCATTTTAAAATCTTTTAAAACATTAACATTTGATAATCTAAATGTCACAACTGTCAAATTTTATAAATTACACAGTGCTGCCGACATACTTTTTAAAATAAAAATTTTCGTAATTACATAAAAATAAAAAATTAATTTAAAAAATGGTAAAAAGGGCAAAATATAAAAAATATTATAAACAACTTATTTCATATGGCTGTTGTGACACTCGTTCTTTAAAAAACTCATCGCTTCGCGATTCGTTTTTTAAACTTGAACTCGTGTCATAACAGAATTCCATATGAAATGCGTTGTTTAATATACTATTTTATATTTTGCCATTTTATATTTTTTTAAATTAATTTATTATTTTTATTAATTATAATTACGAAAATTTTGATTTTAAAAAGTATGTCGGTAGCACTGTGTAATTTATAACATTTGACAGTTTTGACATTTGAAGTATGAAATAATGTTTTCAAATATTTTAAAATGACTAATACACCACTAATAATATATTATATAAGTAAAAGATAATATTCATATTTACAAATACTTTCTTAAAGAACAATATAAAATTAATAAATTGCTATTAACCCACAAATGACATTGTCAATAGTCTTGTCATTAGATACCTACCTCACTCATGTCGCCAACTATTTAAAACAAAAATTTGCGTGCGTAAAAGTTAAATTACGATACTCAAATGAGTTTTATAATGAAGATTTTTATAAGTGCAAAATATAAAAATAAATGTTATAAATATGATAAAATTGTTAAAGTTTTCTTTAATCTTTTTAGTAAACGTATCCGTGAAATTTTCTATGAATTTTTCGTTAAAGTTAGAACAAAAGTGCTGGGTTTTTAAAATAAAACGATTTTACAATTCGAATTTTTAAAATACCCGGAAAAGTTTTCGGTATCTTTACATTTATTAATGAGAAAACGCTATAGGGGTTTGGCTAAATTTTTAAGATGTTCCGTAATGTACTTTATCTGTTTCGAAGAGATTTCATTTCATTAGTAGACACAAAAAAGTTATCCCTTTTTAAAAACACAATTTCGTTAAATTTTTTGCTTTTAAACGATATAACTAGTAAAATAAATTAAAAACAGAACACAAAATACAACAGGAATAAAAAAATAAGTATTCTCTGTATATACTGGTATATTAGAACATAAATGCACAGATACCTTTTGAGCGGTAGTGTATAAACAAACAGATTGCTGAGAAATGACTACATTCACTAGGTCTGAAAAGGAAATTGTTTCATTTCCGAATTTTCACGACAATGTCCCATTCTTTGTATACCTTTTAATTATATTATAAAAAATAGAATATTATTCAATTCAAGCGTGAACTTTTTAATGCTTGTATTATTGACAATATACTGTGGATATCGTAAAAACATTTGTATTTTTATTTAACTTAAATAATATTTTGTCTATAGTGTATTTGAAAATCAAGAGAGAGTAAATTCCCAGAAATGTTTTGCAGTTATCAGTGTTAAAGGCAGTAAACCATAGACGTGCGTTATCAGAATTAAATTAATATCGAAATAGAAATATTTAATTTGTTTTAGTTATTTATACCTAGATTACCAATTTTAGATAGATAAACATAATTCGTAAGTAGTAATTTAATTTGGGTAAAATGAAGAAAAAGTCAATATTATTTTAGGCATTTTGTTTTAGGCATATGTTTATTTACAAAATATGTATATAATATGTACAGATAATTACAATTACTTATAAATTAATATGAGGAGCTAAAAAAATAATTAAGTAGGTATATGAGAAAAAAACCAACCGCAAGGATAAAATTTGACGAGCAACATGCAAAAAATACGACAATAATAAATCTTAAAAAATAAAAATCTAAAAATAAAATTAAAGTACATAAATTAATAATTTTAAAGTTATGGTTCCTCGAACTCTGTGTCAGAAGATTCACCATCTGATTCTAGAGAAATTACAATGGGCTCTATAGTAATATCAATTATGTAATCTAGCTTCCACATTTTTTTTTTCTATTTCTATAACGTGTCTAATACATTTTTGCCAATTTTCACTTGTTACTTCAGATATTGCCTTATTGAAGAGATTTTTAACATCTGATAATTTAAAAGTAGTGTTATTTCTGGCAACATAACCTTTAACTTGAGCCCATATCAATTCTATCGGATTCAGCTCACAATGGTAGGGTGGTGAACGAAGGATTTCAATTTCTCGTTTTTTGGCTATCTCCTCAATATTATATTTTTTATAATTTTGCTTATGTTTTTTAGCAATAGTTAACAATTCTGCCCTCAGCATTGTATTGTCAAAGGCTAAATTTTTAGAAGATAACCATTTTGCAATTTCATCCTTTTTCCATTTAGTGATTGGTAAAGGTTCAAGTAATCTGGAGTGGTAACTTGCATTGTCCATTACAATAACCGATCCTTTTGGTATGAATTGAATCATCTGTTCAAAATATTCCTCAAACACGTCTCCATTCATTTCTTCGTGATAATCAACGGTTTTTTTTATTCAAATAAGAGTAAACCATTCTCAAGAAAACCGTTTGTACTGCCTATATGACAAATAATTAATATTTTACCTTTTCCTATAGGTTCCTTAAAACCAGTAGTATATCCTTCTAGAATGATTTTATATTTTTGTCTTTCCAAACTCTTCCTACACAATGTCCTTCATTAACCCATGTTCCATCTAAATAATAAATGTTTTTATTTTGAGCTTTAACTTGTTGTATTCTTCTGAGGTACTGTCTTCTCCAACATACAATTTCTTCAGAATCAATTAGCATTGAGTGTCTGCCAATTTTTTCCAATTTAAAGTTTAACTCATGTAACGTTTTCCATAGTTTATCCCGGCTTATTGTGGGTAAATCAACATCATTCGTAATGGCTTGCAAAACTTTATCTAAAGGCCATCATTATCTCGTTCTCTTTAAAAAAAAATTATCAAAGAAGCTACCAGTTCTTTGCAGCGACTATTTAGTTGTTTTGGCATTTTTTCTCTTGTTACACTATTTTTGTTCTTAAAAGAACAGTTTTTTTATATTTCAAAATAACAACAAGAAAGAATAACACAAAAACCACAAACAAAATGACAAATACAAAACTAAATATACTAATCGTAATCGGTGACAACGGCAACGACGCGACTTGTCAATCACGGCTACCAACTTTATGTATACAAATTTAAGTATTTTATATTGATTTATTGAATGAAACATTTAATTTGAAAGTTGGGAACGATGCTTGGCAATTAAGACGAAATTAGTGACGTGAATCAAATGTATATGTATATTTCTTATTCAAAATAAATTACTGGCGCCCTAAATAGATACCTGTCAACAAAATTAATGTGGTTTAGGTAACCGAACCTGTGATTTAGAAGAAGTGAAACCTACTGGGACCATTTAAGACCAAAATATTATACCATGTTATAAGAAACTATAGGAAACAGTAGAGAAGAAGCAAGAAGTAAAAAATAGGGATGGGAATATAAAGTTAAAATAACGCACAGACAATAGAAAAAATTAAACTACTACAATACTAAATAAAGATATCGGAGTATTTAAAACAGAAAAACAGGAAGACGTAAATAACAAAATAAAAGATTTTAAAACAGAAAGAGGAAAGCAATATTGACAAGAGAGAAAAGAATTAAAGAAATGTACGAATGAGAAACTAAAATTTTAATCCGTCTCATTTAACGACATAAATAAAGATAACAAGAATGGTTTTATAGTAATACTTTTACGTAAGTTGGTACTTTCCCTTTTATTATTAAATTTTTAAGAACATTCCTTGCAAAATCAAATTGTAATAGCAGATAATTTTTTTAAATGAAACATTTAACTGAGCATATTTCTGTCACAAAATTAATAAAAACTGAAAAAATCGAGGCTGATCCGTTCGACATAAAACAGACAACCCCTATTATGGTAGTGAACGTGTATCAAGATGGCGTTCGCGATCAGCAGTATTAAAACACGAGTATAATTTATGAATGTAACTTCATTTAATCATCTAATTGAATTTTCCGCTTTAGTGGAACGGTTCATTTTATCATTTCGCCAAAACGGAGGCTGCAGCGGCGACGACGATGGGAGAAAAGGAGGGAGTAACCCATTTACTCAATCAAACTTTAATTCGTCTGGACGATTTAACTTCCATTAACAAAATAAGTTTATTATGCGAATTATAGTCGAGTGGAGTTATTCGGGTAGCGGATGGTGACAGATATATCGCTTGTTTGTGTGAAACGCCAGAGCACACAATTCGGAGTTTATTTTTTTAATGTAAGTTGCACCTCGTAAATTTGTTCGGTAAAAAGATGGTCCAGAATAAAAAAAAATTGTTTTTTAATAAACCACTGTGGATTATACGTGTTCAATTTCTAATTTTTGACAATAATAAAAATAAAAATGATTATTTTTCTAAGAACAATAAAAAACTGAACGGTTAAACTAATTTTCCACTATTTATTCGAAAAAATTTGCTTTAAAATTCAATTACAGCTGTTTCGCTATAACCAGCATCGTTAGATTGACATATTGAAATTACATTTTGTTTGTTTGTAACTAGGTACCAGATGTTTTTTAAGGCTAGACCAAGTATGGAAGTAATATTAAAGCCTAGATGTTAATAGCACTATGAGATTATCCTGGATGTATTTCCCTCTAAGATCAGTATAACTGTGCAATGATATAGAAAAACCAGGAAAAAACTATATTATGCTGATCTTTACAATAACTTAATATATTTATGTTACAATAATGTCTTATCTATGTATAAAATGAAGACTTAATCAAAGTAAACAGTTTAATAGTGGAGAACTTCCAAAATTTATTTGTTCATTAACTACTTTAAACTGTTGATCTGCTAGATGTCTTTTAATTTCAAGTTCTTCTAGAAAATCTAACTTTTGTTTTTTATCACAAATGTGTAGTATATGAATGTCATTGGTTTGTATAAGTGAGTTTGGATGTTCCAGTAGGTGTTTTGCATAGTTCGACTTATCTGGTTGTTGTAATCTATATGCTCTTAAGTGTTCATTAAATCTTACTTCAAAATTTCTTTGTGTTTGACCAATATATACTGCATTACATTTTGGACAATTAATTTTGTAAACACCAGATTTTTTTAATTTTGGTAATTTTGTTTCAATGTTATTTTGTGTTTTAAATAATATTAATGCTGATGTTGCCGAGAATAAAAAAAGTAAGGATGTCGAAATCAAAATTTAAAGCCATGCTAATCGTTTTTTTCGACATCAACGACATCGTGATGACTGAATGGGTTCCAGAGGGTCAAACTGTAAACCTAACTGGCTATAATTTGTAAGTTTTGGCAACGCTGCGAGAGCGAGTTCGCAAGAAACGGCCGGAGTTGTGGAAAAACAAATCATGGATCTTGTACCAGGAAAACGCACCTGCCCATAACGCGCTGTCTGTGAAGCGTTATTTAGCCGCTAGAGGCATTCCAGTGCTCGAACACGCGCCGTACTAAATGCTCTTACAAAAGAAGACTTGCAGCATTGCTTTGACTAATGAAAAAAACGAATGGAACGGTGTGTGGCGAGGGAAGGGGAGCATATTGTTTAAAATAAAACTCTTTTTTATAAGCAGTCTCGTTATTTAATAGCCAGACCTCGTATTTTATTTGGAAAAATTGAAAGTTGTTTGACGTGTGTCTAAACTGCAGGATTAGCTGGTCATGTGTATAGAATTGTTCTTTGCTTGAAGACGTTCCACTTCAAATTCGAAGAAGTATGATTCTCCAGCATGTAAAGTAATACCGTTAAAAAGCTTATTAATCAATTTAGCAAAAAATATGCTACAAAGTGAGTGAATAAAACAAACAAAATAGAAATATAAAGTATCTTCAATTTAGTCGATATCAAATGGGAAATCATGTAAGATCTAAAGCTTAAAACGCAATCCATTTGTGGCCGACTTAACAGGACACTCTGTGAAGAAGAAAGAATATTACACCTCAAGATAGATATCATAAATGTATATGAAAAATGAAAAGCTGCATCTCGGTTAATATTAAAGAACTCCCTATCACAGCATGTAGACAACAATAAAAACAATAATTCGTCACAAAAAGTAGCCAATTTGTAACTAAAAAAACTCTCCAAAAGAGATCCTGGCTAAGAGACCCTCTCCAGGGGGTGGTTCGACTCCAAGTTAATGCTGACTATAGTAAGGATATAGGATGTATAAGTAATAAGGGCGCTACTATCTCTTGAACGCTATCGATTAAGCAAACAAACTACACAAAAACTAAGGTGAGAAAGATAGAAACACCTTGTAATTACTTTAATTAAACAACAAATAAAGAAGCTACTTGAAATAAAGACCGCCCACGCTACACCCTTAAGACTTATAGTCTAAGGTATATAAATGAAGCTGATTTTTTTTAAATTGTTTATTTATTGAAACTGTAAGTACTTGCTGATAATAAACTGAAGTTGTAAAAAGTGGACTTAACTTTAGGTTTCTGTGCTGTCTGGAATGGCGGCTTCAGCTTCTTCGTGGAAAGATGAAAGTTTCTTTAATGGTTCTGGCTGCTTGGGTGTAATAGTTTTCTTAACAGCTCAGAAGTGGTTTGAAGGGCTGTCTTCACATAGGGACCTTCCAAAAGCGGTAACTGGGCTCTAAATTAGCGATAACTTGACTCCAACTTCGCGGTATCTTAGCGATAACTTGACTTCAACTTAGCGATAACTTGTCTTCAACTTAGCGATAACTTGACTCCAACTTAGCTATAGCTTGACTCCAACTTAGCGATAACATGACTTCAACTTAGCGGGTTGTATCTTTCTAAAAGTTTTATGTGTGTGAGAAGGAATCATGGAGGTATGGGTATTAGTATTGGACAGACTTTTCAGATAGGACAGCAAATTACTAAATTTCATCAAATAAATTGTCTTATCTTCAAATTTTTCAACACAGCGTCCATAAATATAAGGTCTGTTCCAACCAAGCAGAGAACCGTTCTAAAATAGTAATTTTTGTGCGCAGTGGTGTAGTGAGTTGCGCAGTGCACTAATTTGGTCTCGTGAGTGGTAATATTACCGTTCTAGAACGGTTCTTTGCTTGGTTGGAACAAACCTATTATAAACTAATTGAAAATTTAAACAATATTGAAAATTATTAATGTACAGAACGGTGAAGCCGGTCCTGTTCTTTATAATACAAAAAAATTATCAATATGCTAATGTGATTTGAATAAAAAAGGTATATATTTAACTAGTTCTAGTAAAACTTAGAAACAATCATATATTTGTACTAAATTCATATTTGTGAAAAATTGATTTTTTGTAACATTAAAAATATTACAGTGAAGTGGTTTTTGTTTAATAACTATTATTAATTGTTTGACTCTAAAGCAAGTTTTAATAGCGTGGTTGAAGACTACACTCTAAGATTTTTATGAACTTAAAATTTGTCAATAATTATGTTTTTAACTTACGGAAAATATAATGTCTAGCTGTTTACTGATCAATTGTTATATTTTGTCTAAAAGTAATAGCTTACCTTGAACAATTATTGAAGACACGTTTTCGAAAGCACGCTTTTGGTACATTTTATTAGTTTTCAAATAGTGTGTGTGAATTGTGTAGAAAATGTTTTTTGTTATAATTAAAGCATAATTATGTAACTAGCAATAAAAAGAATGGAAAAAAGTCTACATATCAACAACCAAAAAGGAAATTCACAAGATGAGGTACTTTAACGTTTTTCTTCAGACTCTTCAGTCGGCCTGTTATTCGATGAAAGGAGATATGGTTGCCTTACGGGTCTTTAAATAGTCTTGCTCAAAACGGAAATCGTGTTTGTGTCATTTGCCAGAAGAAATGCGTTGGTTATTCAATTGCAAGCGAGGGATGCGTTCTTTGATTGGCCTCGTTCAAACAGATAAATAGTTAGCGTCTATAAGGGGTGTCTTGTGTACAGTAGCATTAACAGTGAATCGGGGTCTGTTTTAACGGTAATAATAGCGGTATCGCTTACGGTCGGTAATAGTGCAAGGTGACATGACGATAGACATGTTACAAGAAGAATGGGAAAATTTGGATTTGGATTGCATAAGTGATTTGATAAGAAGCCTTCCACGGAGAATGAGAGATGTTATTAAAGCCAGAGTTAGCAATACCAGATATTCAAATATTAAATTTATCGATTAAATTTTTTACTTTGTTACTTTGTATTATTTGATTTTTATAGAATAATTGTTTATGCTCATTATTTTGTGATTTTGAATTTTAATTAAATAAACTACTTTGAAACATAATTTCAAATTCAGAGAACAATAAAAACTTTATTCATAAATCACTTATGTGATACTTTTTGTGAGTAGTGTATTTATATTGCTGGCTTATCTGAAAAATATGTGCGTGCACGACATATTAGAAAACAGTAAGTCGGTTGTTCAATTGTTCGATTTGTTTATCAAAATTGATGGTTAGTTTCTACAATTCTTTAGATTATGAAAATATATGCTTAAGTAAATAATTCCCAATTATGATCAAAGTTATCACAGGTGGATAACTGTAATGATATTTAATATTTTGTTTATCTCACAGTGGAAAACTCTGCGCACTCAAATTAAGTCACTCTTTGATATTAAAAATGTCACATAGTTGGACGCCACTGATATCTTTATATTTTTAATTCCACGTTTACTTTATTTGGTTTGAATTATAAATAAGATGAGATTAAGATCAATATCAGACAAAGGTCACTCTTTGATGGGAATGTCACATTTTTAAAAACTTTTTATTTATTTATAGCTACTTAAATCGCCGCATCTGTGATACATCTGCAACTCGTGCGCCGTTTTCGATTATCCACTCAAGCCAATTAGTACATTTGTGCCCCCCCTTACTTGCCATGTTCTGATATTTTCTCAGACCTATAGCAGCTCTTCAAGTCCTATTTTCCTGAGGAAGTTTAGGACATCGTCGGGCAAAAAAAAAGTTTTCTCTCAACTGTTCTTTCTACTTCTTTTTCTTTCGATAAACCCAGGAAATTTATAAAATTCTTGTAAGTCCACATTTCGAATGAGATAAGTCTATGATTCTACCCCATAAGAAATGTTTTCCAATATCGTTATGGAAAAAATTCCAATAACGTCGTGGAAAAAATAAATTTATATCTGTGAGTTTGAAATCAATACCAAAAATATACTTAAACTTGGGCATATGCAAAATAGAAAAAAGAGCATTTATAACACGTCGATTTAACGAACCGCGTAACGTGAAACCCTTACATCTGTAAAAGGCATACATTACCCTCTTTAATATCTGCATATACCGCAGTTTACTTCGCTATTTTTCACGATATTCTTACTATAACTGCGCAAGTAAATTCGAAGACCTCACACAGTGTCGGACTCGTTGTAGCGTTAAGTATTAATTTGCTTTGAAAGAAATCAACCTTGACGTAAATGATATGAAAAACTAACAATTGGTTATGAATAATAGTAATTTGACTTTAATTAATAATAAAACATTTATTTTCCTTCAAGTTTGCTATGCAAATATAAGGTTAAGTATGCTTATTTTACACAAATGCCTTGGCTAGGGGCGTAAGTAAAATCATTATCTCTGAGGTATTGTACACAATTCTTTTCTTAAGGAAATTAGTGGCTGGACGCCACTGATATCTTTATATTTTTAATTCAACGTGCAAGTTTAAAATATTTGGTTTTAGTTATAAATAAGATGTGATCAAGATTAATCTCAGACAGAAGATGACATAAAAACTGTCTGAATAAACAATAAAAAACGATAAAGAGATTTCCTTGGTGTCCTTAGAGTTACTAAATGAAAATTTGGAATTTAAATAAATAAATATAATAATTATTAAATCTAACCTATATATGATCGTGTTAGAGGGCAGAAAATTAGAGGTATTTGTATCTTGTGTAGTTCAAATGTTAGAAGCATTGCTCAAATTAAAGATATTTTGCCGGATTTTTAGGAAGTTATAAACAAAAAATTATTAATCTGATAGTAAATTAACAGAGTTAAAAGATAAAATTAATCCATTAGATATATCCATGTCTATGGAGTTTACTGATACTGTAGTTTATGAACCCATGGATCGTATCATCCGTTTGAAAAATGTACTCATCAGAGGAATACCAGAGAATTCTGGAAAACAAAGATAGGTACTGAGAAATTTTCTATAAATTTTCTTATTCAACAAAAAAGATTAAAGCATCTTCATATTGAACTGAAAACTCGTAAAAGCAAAGGAGAAGCTGATCTAACAATAAAATACAAAAATGGAATTTCTATAATACAGAAATTTTGTTAAGGTTTAAGATTCTATTAGGTAACTGACATCTTTTTTATACGAATCTTAACTCACTCGTATAATAAACAATCTATTTCTTTGATTTGAATTATATAGATATATATTTGTTATAATTTTGTCGACGGGGTACAATCGATCAAGTCCTGCACTGAACCTAGTTTCATATATCCATTTGATGTATATCCGGTTTTCTCTATTTTGTTTTCAAGAGATTTGTGTCAAAAGCATATAATAAAGCTACAAACGCTAAGCTTACAAGACCACAAACTATCAAGAAGATGAATGTTATAACCGGCCATTTTCTTATTTTTATTTATTTTATTTTTTCTAGCGAAAGCCGCAGTATAGAATGACGTGAGTATCAGTAGTTTGTGTGTTCCGCATTAAAAAATTAACTAATCCAGATAGATAATTAATTAAATAAATGAATAGGTAAAATTGTTAATGAGTGAATTAATTTTTAAGGTACCTATTTGATGAAGGTGTGAATTTTAAAACTTTTACAACGCATGGGAAGTTTTATGGATATTAGTTTGCTTTACTGAGTATTTCATTGAAAAATGTATGCGATTATTTCTAGAAAAATAATATATTACTTATAATAATAGTGCAGTTATTAAATAAAAAAATAGATTCTTATCTTCAAAACATTTTTCTATAAACCGATTTACATAAAATTTTGAAATCTTACCCTTAACTTATGTATAAAATGAAGTTCTCCACTATTAAACTGTTTACTTTGATTGAGTCTTCATTTTATACATAGATAAGACATTATTGTAACATAAATATATTAAGTTATTGTAAAGATCAACATGTATAGTTTTTTCCTGGTTTTTCTATATCATTACACAGTTATACTGATCTTAGAGGGAAATACATCCAGGATAATCCCTTAGGGCTAATAACATCTAGGCTTTAATATTGTTATGTCTTATTACTTCCTTACTTGGTCTAGCCTTAACTACTTAGCAACATCAAGTACCTAGTTACAAACAAACAAATTGTAATTTCAATTATGTCAATCTGACGATGCTAGTTATAGCGAAACAGCTGTAATTGAATTTTAAAGCGAATTCTTCGAATAAATAGTGGAAGTTTAGTTTAACTGTTCAGTTATTTATTGTTCTTAGTAAGATGAACTTCCAAAAAGTAGAGGTTAAAACAATCAATTTCATACTATTTTTTCTTTAAACGTAGCAATTTTCAACCATAAATAGTACAATTCATACGCTATTATTTTTACTCGAAATTAACTATGACAACGATCAAAGTCGTCTAGATGTTATAAATTAAAATTTGACAGATATTTTATGTTATTAAAGAGAGCTTATTGTTGTTGCAACCGCAAGCGCAAATTTGGTGCAAAAATGGAAAACCTAAACGAAACTGAGTCCGCGGCTAATGATGCAGTAACCGAAGGATATATAGAGGATTCAATAAGAAATAAGAACGATAATGCTCAAAAAATTTTAAACCTTCATAATTCACCAACATCGGAAATGATTGCTGAAAGTTGTGCTCGACCATCAGTATCATCAACAATTACCAATGCGTATCAAGAGGCGGGAACATTTTTGCACGGTTTCAATTTTGAAAATGCTTCATTAACTAATTGTAAGGTACCTTTGCTAAATAAGGCCCGGGCAGTATTATGGCCCACCGCCCGTAATGCGCATACTAAAGCGACATCTATTGATCAGGGTCCGTGTATCTAAAGTACGTGTTGTATACTAGTACAGGCACTTGTGAATCTGGTTGCATAGATTTGCAGTTTCTAATATTACGCTAACGAAAATTCCTTGGCTGCTTTTTATAACATTCGTACAACAAGAAATTACCTCAATTTCGTCCCCACTTTGCAATTAAAGGTACGTAAAGGTTTCACTTAATTAATTAGATATTTGGTAATGTTTATTTGTGATCAGGCGATTTTTTCTTCACAGCAACAGTTATTTTAACCTCAAAATATTCAACATATCTAGGACGGAAATATGGCCCATGGTATTTCTAATTATTTCTGTATTTCCGACTAAATTTTAATTTTCTTTCAGATCATGGAAAAATTGTGCAGGGGTATTAGGGCAAATTGGACAGAAGATATGATGACTGAAGCTATGAACTTGTTGAAACAAGGTAAAAGTCAAAGATATGTAGAGAAAGAATGTGGTATTCCAAGAAACCACTTAAAAACAGGAAGTTCCAAAAGAAAATTAAGGAGAACATTCATTCTGTCACCAGATCAAGAAAACCAACTGGTAAAGAGGATTCTAAGAATGTCAGAGATAGGCTACCCACTAACTCCGAAGTCAGTCAGAAGAAATGTCTACAAATTTTGCGAAGAAAATAACATTCCACATAAATTTACAAATTCAAAAGAAATGGCCGGCTATACTTGGTACAAGTTGTTTTTAAAACGCCATCTCAAGTTATCTCGTAGAAAAGCTCAATCAATGAACATGACTAGAGCTCAAAAATTAAACCCATTTATTGTACAGGATCACTTTGCTAAATTGAAGAATGTTTTGGATGAGTTAGAACATCACCAGGTCGAATATATAACATGGACGAAAAGGGTTGTCGGTTAACAGTACATCATAGTCAAGTAGTTTTAGCCGCGAAAAGCTTTCGCAGAGTTCACTTGGTATCGAATGAACATGCTGAGAACCTTACTATAGTGGCTTGTGTTAACGCTTTTGGACAAGCTATTCCACCAATGATTATTTTTAAGGGATCAAGAATGAAAGAAACCTACAACAATAATTTGCCTTCAGGTTTCACAGTAGCCATGGCAGAAAAAGGAAGCATGATGAAGGAACTTTGTAAAACTTGGATAAAGCATTTCGCGAAATTTAAACCGAATGGCCGAGTTCTGCTAATCTTTGATGGCGCTTCTTGCCATCTGGATATTTCAGTTGTTGCTGAAGCAGAAAAATATGACATTTTTTTATACTGCTTACCATCAAACACAACGCATGAGTTACAACCTTTAGACAAGGCTGTATTCAGAGCATATGAGCATTATTGGGACATAGAGCTAATGCGATACTGGGAAGAAAATCCGTCTGCCCAAAGGTCTCTTAAAAAGGAGATATTTGGAACCAAAGTTTAACCCCGTCAAATATCCAAAGCGGATTTCGTGCCACTGGGATATTCCCATTCGATCCACAAATTATACCAGAAGTGGCATTTGCACCATCCACGGTTACTCGTAAGGACTTAAAAAATAATAAGAACTCCGAATCACAGGCTAGTGACTCCGAAGATAACGCCCCTCTAAGTAATCTACTAAAAAAAACAATTCAGGTTTGTTCAGAATCTACGCGTCCACCAGATATGACAGATGGAGATGGAGACATAACAAGAAAAGTTAACCAAATCAACAGTTCACCAAAACCTGGGTGTTCCAAGGACCTTAGCCCTTCTCCTACTTCTGAAAAGATAAAGATACTTGATATAAAAATAATAAAGCCATTAGCATCGGTTCAAAAGCAGAAACAAGATAAATCAGACAATAACAATAACAAAGAGAATAGTCAGATATTTTCTAATCTAATATCGACACCTGATTTGACCGTGAAGAAACAATGTGCTCCCAGGAAGAAAGCTATAAACTATAAAGCACAGTTGCTGAAAAGAAATATTTTTAAGCCGCAAGCAAAGAAAGAAAAAATGGACAAAAAGAAAAACGAAAAATTAGGCACCACGAAGAAAGAAGACAATTGGATTTGCCCACTGTGCGAAGAAGACGTGGTTGCTGATATGCGTAGATGTGTAACTTGTAACGTATGGGTCCATGAAATGTGCGTAGGCGTTACCAAGGACGATTTGGACGATTTTCAGTGCCCAAACTGCATGCCGTAGATATGGGCTATATTTCCGCCTGTGCCATATTTAAATTAAGGGCGGAAATATTTGACGTTTGAACAAAACATTTTTTTAATTCTTGATTTAATCATTACAGTGCATTGAATTATGATTGGTGGTAAAAATAATCTGGATTATTGCTTCGTAGTAATATTGAACTTTTTGTAATAGTACCTAGTACAGTGTAGGTAATTTGCGGTACAAATTTCTTATTTTAATATGTCTTTTATAGAAAAAAAAATTATAATTATATAATATAAATTATATTGATTGTACTAACCCTTACTTTTTGGAAGTCCATCTTATTAAGGATAATAAAAAACTCTTCGTTTTAACAAAACTTCCAATATTTATTTAAAAACGAAGAGTTTTTTATTATCCTTAATATAAATTATGATTATAAAGAAATTAAAAGATAAATAAAAGAATGTGGAGCATTGCCTGATCTCGATGTTATGCATAAATGGCATATTCCATAATTTCATCACTAGTTAATGTATTTTTTTAGCTATTATGCAAGAAAAAATCTTTATTCAAAAAATATATGATAGGAAAAGGTTGAAGAGGTTATTAAGAATAATGAAAAACTCTTCGTTTTACCAAAACTTCCAATATTTATTTAAAAAATTGCTTTCTTAACTATAATGACAGCCGTTTCGCTAGACTTAGCATCGTCAGATTGACATATTGAAGTTACATTTTGTTTATTTGTAGCTAGGTACCTGATGTTTATTAGGTAGTTATAAGGCTAGACCAAGTATGGAAGTAATAAGACATAACAATATTAAAGCCTAAATGTTATGAGCCCTAAGGGATTATCCTGGATGTACTTCCCTCTAAGATCAGTATAACTGTGCAGTGATATAGAAAAACCAGGAAAAAACTATATAATGCTGATCTTTACAATAACTTAATATATTTGTGTTACAATTACGTCTTATCTATGTAGAAAATGAAGACTCAATCAAAGCAAACACTTTAAAAGTGAAGAACTTCCCAGATTTATTTGTTCATTAACAACTTTAAATTGTGGATCTGCTAGATGTCTTTTTATTTCGAGTTCTTCAAGGAAATCTAAATTTTGTTTTTTATTACAAGTGTGTAGTATTTGGATGTCATTGATGTGTAAAACGAAGAGTTTTTCATTATTCTTAATAAGATGGACTTCCAAAAAGTAAGGGTTAGTACAATCAATTTGGTTGAAGAGGTAATTAAAGGATGGATTTCGTCTGCAAAGGACTATCAGCGATAGGTAGGGCCAAACATTTGTTTGGAAATTCATTATTATTATCTATTTTAGTTTTTCTCAATACACTGTGGAACAAAAAAGTGCGATTCAACGTAAACTTAATAGATTCAGTTGCAGAAATGTCTTAATAAAAAGGAAAATATGAAGCTGCCAGCTCAATTTGTTAATCATCAATCATCTCCTTTTTGTTGCAACGGCGACTCGGATAAAAAAGCACAAATTTCCAATTCGAGATTCCGAAAAACAATTCCCGTCTCTAACGAATTCTTTCTTAAAGAGTAATAAAAAGTTAAGTATTTAGAATTTTCTCCGGGACAGGAGAGAGAAAAGAGCGAACCGTAGTCATCGTCGTCTGCAAAGCGAGAAACTTCCGTTCTCCGGAGCCGCTCTGACGAGAAACTTTATTTTCCTTGACTAGTGCTCCGATGCCCCGGTAGTGAAACAAATTAAAATTTAAAAACCCCGACGACTCCAGCATAAAAGTCCCAACTTTTAATCCTTTTCATTATTGTCTATCCTATTAAAATTTTTAAATAATGCTCTTTATTTTATTGTTCTTTTTTTTCTGTCTCTCGTAGCCGGGAACATATTTTTAATCCAAAAATAGGAGAACTTTTTTATTAAATGGTGTTTTTAATAGCTGCAAGTTTTATTTTAACGGCATTTATATTCTCTTAGTTAAAAAACAACCTCAAAAAACGTTGATACGCGACTACAAAGAACACTTAAAGTTTTATATCCTGCGTAATTTTTAATTGAACTGAGCTGAATTAAAGGTCAAATTATTTTATAGCATCATTATATGATGAGTTAAATTAAAGGATTACAAAAGGTAAGTTGTTGCCAGTTTAAAGTATGTAGCTGTAAAAATTAAAAAGCTATTTTAAGAACATAATGCTATAGTCAGTAAGAGAAAATTAGATGAGAACCGAAAAAATAAAAATGTAGACTCATGGTCTACACTGGTATACATTGAGACGATCTATTTGAATCCCAATAATAAATTAATATACAGTGTGTAAAAGCCAAATGGAATAAATTCATTATTTCGGTTACTGTACATATTTATAAAAAATCCTGAAACACGTCAAATTTAAATTATAACATGACATTCTTTAACGTGAAAATGCAACCCCTATCTTCAACCCCCTTAGAATGACAGGTACAACCCTCAATTTTTTAAATGGGAAGTATAGGCTTGTGATATATCATTTGAAAGGTCTCTTCATTCTCTATTCAAAAATGTTATTGTTTTTAAATTTAATGCAAAAATTAACATAAAAAAATTAACATCATGTTGTTACCGAAATTCGCTAAAATATACTCGAAACTTATTACAATATACTTAAAACTTATTTCCCGTTTAGGTCTTGATAATGAGAAAGTGAACAAAAACCATAGCAATGTGGTTTTTAGATGGTAACCATTAAAAAACTTTAAAGAATTTCCGTGGCAACGCTATTTTAACAAGCAGTAGTAAATTGTTTTATTTAAGTTGTCATTGTTGTAATTTAAGTATAAAGTTTGTTCAATTCAATTCTAAAAAATGGTTAGATTAACGGAAATGCATAAAATAACAGTTTTACAAATGATTGGTTACGGAGATAACATCCGAACACAACAGGAAGTAACTCGCCTATTTCATGAGAAATTTCCTAATTTACCACCTATATCCCAAGGAACAATAAGTAAAATAGAAAAGCAGTTTCGCGAGTTTGGTCATGTAAGGCAGATATAAAAAGCAGCTGCCAATGCACTGAGTGATGAACTCAAATTAGATGTGTTGCTTGAGTTTCAGGAAAACCCACATACGTCGAGTAGACAGGCATCCACTACATTCAATGCTAGCCATACATCGATAGCAAACATATTAAAAGGAAATAAATTGCATCCGTATAAGATGATACCTACTCAGGAGCTCATGGAAGACGATTTTGATAGGAGAACTTTTTTTTGTGAGCAAATGAAGGACATGTTGGATAACAATATTATCCAATTAGAAGACGTTATGTTTTCTGATGAGTGTACTTTTTTACTTAACGGTCATGCTAATCGGCAAAATTGCCGCTACTGGTCCACGGAAAATCCTCACTGGATGAGAGAAGAACACACTCAATACCCTCAAAAGGTTAATGTTTGGGCAGGGATTGTAGGGGACAATATCATTGGTCCCTTTTTTATTGAGGGCAACTTGAATGGCAACAATTATTTGGCACTACTTCAAAATGATGTTATTCCAACGTTGGCAAATTTATATCCTGATCCAGGTAACCCTCAAGTTCCAGCGAATACGATATGGTTTCAGTAGGATGGAGCACCACCACATTACCAACTTAATGTCCGGCAGTACCTCGATACAATATTTCCCAATCGGTGGATAGGGAGGCGAGGATCGATTGAATGGCCAGCGTGATCACCTGATCTTACATAATTAGATTTCTTTTTATGGGGAGCCATGTGTACAAAACTAAACCTTCTGATTTAAATGACTTAAAAGAACGAATAACGCTTGCGATTAGGTCGATCACGCCTGATATGTTAAATAATGTTAGAAGACAGTTTTATTTGAGATTAGGATGTTGCTAAGACGTTCGCGGAGAACATTTTGAACATCTACTTCATTAACATTCCTAGTTCTTTTTCGTGTTCTACATTTTATTACGTTTTGCATTACATTTTAGTTTTTGATTGTATTGTAGCGAATTTCGGTAACAACATGATATTAATTTTTTTTATGTTAATTTTTGTATTAAATTTAAAAACAATAACATTTTTGAATAGAGAATGAAGAGACCTTTCAAATGATATATCACAAGCCTATACTTCCCATTTATAAAATTGGGGGTTGTACCTGTCATTCTAAGGGGGTTGAAGGTAGGGGTTGCATTTTCACGTTAAAGAATGTCAAGTTATAATTTAAATTTGACGTGTTTCGGGATTTTTTATAAATATGTACAGTAACCGAAATAATGAATTTATTTCATTTGGCTTTTACACACTGTATAAAGATAACTAAATTATAAAAATTAAAAAAAGGTCTTACATTTTTCATTTACATTTTTTAATTTCAGTCAATAATACTAACAGATTGATTATAGTACGTTTGAAAAATAAGCCGGAGTAAATTCTCAGAATACTAATCTCCGAAACCTCGAAATACATAGGCGTGCACAACTTCTAACTAAAACGTAATCTTAAAGAAAAGTTTACGTTAAATTTATTTGGATATTTAGAATTAAAAGAGTAATGCAATCCAATACTCAGGGCCGGATCTACCTAAGGGCTGCTTGGGCCCCGAGGTTACAAGTGGCCCCCATACGTCGGGAACAAAACAGAGCATTTTCAAATAACCATTTCACAAAAAAAAATGAAAAATGGTCAATCACTGGAAAGGTCTTGGCTAACATATTCAACCAGTGTTGGTGCTGTTTTTTGTTTGCCTTACAAACTTTTTTCTAAATCCTCTTCTCAATACACGACTGGATTTTCTGATTGGAAACACATAGAAACTTGTTTAGAAACTCACGAAAATTCTAATGAACATAAGAAATCAATGCTAGTGTGGTTACCACGAAAAGAAAATAAGTCTATTTTAGACAAGCAGCTTCAGGAGCAATTAAGAAAAGAAACAGAATATTATCACAATGTCCTAAAACGGGTAATAGGCATGATGACTGATTTTTAAAAACTGATCCACGATGTTTTCACGTATATACTTTATCTAAGATAAATGTTATTTTTGCAAAAAAGAGTTTTTAAATGAGAAATTTACTTTTTAAAAATGCTTTTTAAATTTGACGCCAAAACGCTAAAATAGTAATGGCGTCTATCTATGACATCATCGATTCGTAACTACCATTTATACTACACTGCTTAGACAAGGAAAGAGAGAGGACTGCGCATTGGAATCAATTTATGTAACCCATTTACCACCAAACTAATGGCGGACAATATTGACATAGGCGTATCATACGATTTTTCTTATACGATTATTAAATAATCATTTTCATTATTTCGTATTACAAATCTAATTTAAAAAAGTCTTTGAATTTATACTGCTCCAAAAAAAAAGAACAATCATTTTAAAACATATTTATTTAATAAATATTACAATTTTAATCTATTTTATCTATTTTAAATATATGTTTTTGTTCCACGCCACTGCAAAACTATTACATCTATGAGAAAATAACAACAATTAATTGAAAAATAATCTTTAAAACTGAATGAAAACAGTTTTCAAAATGTATGTAATATTAATTTAAGTTATCATACATAACATGTGTGATTTAGTTAAACATCTATTACCTGAAAGCTGTAATATTAATAAAAATAAATTTCAAGGAAATAGTTTTAAAATACTTTTTACCTATAAAATGAAATTCCTTCCTCTTTTTTAGCACTCTGACTGCTGCACTTATAAACTGCACAATTAACCATTTTAAAATGTCTATTCAGGTAATTAAAAAAGGTGAAAATTAATAAAAAAACTAAAAAAATACAATTCAACGTTCCAAATTTGTTTACCACCAAACGTTTGAAACTTGGCTTCACTCACACGCATAAGGTTTTCATTGCCATGCGCTGTCCTCTCTCTTTCCTAGTCTAAGCTACACTGCGACCCGTGTGATCTGTGGATTCTGTGGTAAAAACGTCAAACTTCAAACATTTTGCAGGTTAAAAGAGGGTGGTTGAAAAAGTTTATTTTGTTTTTACTTATTTTGTGCGATTATAATAGTTATCATAGTCATGAATCCTAATGTGTATCGATGGTGTGCGGTTCCACAATGTAAGAATACATCAATAAAAACCCCGAACAAAATATTTGTTTACGTTCCAATGTCAATGTCAACAATATTTACGAAAGTACGACGTCACGCTCTTCTGATTGGTGTTTCAGCTAATATGGCGGATTGTTAAAATTAGTGCTTATATTTTTACTAAAATAAATGTAATCACACATGTAGTATAAAAATGAGTAAATACTTTAGAATCTCCGTATCTTATATAATTATAACAAATCAATATTTTAGTGATTTTTACTGACTGTCATCATGCCTATTGCAGTGGTAAAATTTTAGAGTATACGGGGCTTAGCATTTAGAGGTTCCGAGGAAGTATTTGATTCTCCACATAATGATAATTTTATGGGGGCTCTGGAGCTATTGGCAGAGTTTGATCCGTTCATTCGTGAACACATTAAACAACGGGAGCTGCGACCAAAACCGATAATATCGTACTTATCAAAAACAGTATATGAAGAAATTATTGAGATCATGGGCCGACAGCTAATTAAACAAATTATAACTCAAATAAAAAACGACGACACAAAGTATTATTCAACTGTGATCGATTCTACACCAGATCTGTCTCACAATGATCAACTTGCTATTGTATTACGATACTGTTTTGAGGAAAAAGTATATGAAAGATTTGTAGCCTTCATGTCGAGCAACGTTACCTTTGACTTCGGCCCATACTAATTCTATCGGTTTTAGCTGGCAATGATACGGTGGTAGGCGAAGTATTTCAATTCCTCGTTTTTTGGCTATCTCCTCAATGACATATTTTTTATAATTTTGTTTATTAATATTAGCAAACGCTAATAATTCTGCATTTGTCATTGTATCGTCAAAGATTAAATTCTTAGAAATTATCCACATTGCAATTTCATCTTTTCTCCATTGAGTAGTTGGTAAACGTTCAACTAATCTAATTTTAGGTATGAATTCAATCATCTGTTTGAAATATTCTTCAAACTCGTTTCCGTTCATCTCTTCGTAATAATCACAAGTCTTTTTTGATTCAAACAGAAGTAAACCGTCCTTAAGAAATCCATTCATACTACCTATATTAGTCGTCGACCCTTACCTGTTGGTTTCTTAAAACCAGTTGAATATCCTTCCAGAAATGCTTGTCGAGATGTTTTCATAGTTTTGTCGTTCCAAACTCTCCCTACAGTATGCCCTTCATTAACCCACGTTTCGTCTAAATAATAAATTCTTATTTTCTGTCCTCAAAAAAGGTAATAACATTATACACAGTCAAGCCCGACAAATTATGTACAATGTATATCAATTTATGAAGAAGAAAAAAGAAGAGAAGTCCCTAAATATCCCTCTAAGTAATCTACAAGAAAGAGTAGGGAAAGCTTGTGATGTTTCTTCAACTTCGGTAAGACGTATTATTGCTGAAGGCAATATGAAATCTCCTGGGGAACGTTTTAAATCACCTCGAAAAAATGTTAGCAAACCCTCAACTTCCAAAGGATACGTCGATGAGTTTGAGGAAGAAATAATTCGAAGGATTATTTATTCTTATGCTGCAATTCACAATAGAAGGCCTACTATGAAAAGAATTTTTGAAGAAGTAAAAAATGAAGAGGGTGTAAACTTCACTGGCAAAATTGACACATTTAGAAAGTTGGTCAAGAAAATGGGATTCAGGTGGAAAAAAACTCAAGACAACAGAAAACTGTTAATGGAGAAGTACGATGTTAAAGCAAAAAGAATGGAATATTTAAGAAAATTAAAACAGTATCGAGAAGAAGGACGACCAATTATATATTGTGATGAAACCTATATCCATTGTTCACATACCGTACCAAAAGAATGGGATGATGGTAAAAATATGTGTTTAAAATCACCAGTAGCTAAAGGACAACGCCTTATTATTGTACACGCTGGAGGTGAAGCAGGATTCGTAGCTGAGGCATTAAATATTTTTAAGTCTGCAACTCAAACCGGGGACTATCATGATGATATGAATAATAAAAATTTTGTTAAATGGTTAAGAGAAAAATTCATTCCCAATGCTCCGAAAGAAAGCGTATTGCTATTAGACAATGTGACTCTATCATAATGCACTTTTAGAACCGATTCCAAATTTTTCTTGGAAAAAAGGAGCAATAATGAAGTGGCTCGCTGAAAGAAACATTTTTTATCTGGAAAAATCGACTAAAACCGAACTATTCACGTTAATAAAAACGCACAAGCCACTATGTAAAACTTACATAATAGATAAAGTTCTGGCTGAACATGATATTGTAACGTTGCGTCTACCACCCTATCACCCGGTATTAAACCCCATTGAAAAAATATGGGCATTGGTAAAGAACAAAGTAGCTGCTTGCAACGTTACTTTTAAATTAGATGACGTCAAAATATTAACAGAAAAAACATTTAGCGAGGTTACTATTGACAACTGAAAAAATATTTGCGCTAATGTGTTAAAAGTGGAAAATGAATACCTAGAAAAGAAACACATGATGGATAAAGTAGCGGATTTGGTAATAAACTTAGGAGAAGACAGCGACAATGAAAGTGAATTTTCAATTGATGAAGACGATGACGACTTAGGTTGCGAGCCACTACAATAAATTTGTATATATTTTTAATTTTAATAAATTAATGTTTTTATTTATTAAAATGTGTTTTTCATACTTTTCTTAAGCAGCAAAGAAAGCTCGGAAAACTCAATGGGACCTAAACTCAAAACATTTAACAATTAAGCCAGGAGATCTCGTATTACTAAATAATGAAGGTCGTCAAAAACTTGATTCGTGGTTTGGGGGACCATTTTCAGTTGTCTCAGTAAGCGATCCAAATTGTACCATTAAAAATAATAAAGGCAAAGAAGTGACAGTACACAAAAATCGCGTTAAAACATATGTAACATGAAAACAATGAATATTAAATATGTAGTGATAGAAATAGTAATAATTTAAGTTAAACGTGCAACATTTTCCAATTGGACACATATATAATGTAATAAATTACACTTATTACATTTATTATTTATATAAAAAAAATATATTTGTTTTTATAATTTTTTTATTATTTGTAGTTTTTGTTCTAATTTTTATTTATCATATCTTATACCTTAATTTGGTAAGTTATTTTTAATTTTAATAATTAATCATTACAATATATATATATATATATATATATACATATATCCTTTTATATTCGGTTATATATATGTATTTTTTTTTCCCTTCTCTCTCTTGTTCTTTAGGTTTATGTTAATTTTGGGTAATTTAGGTAATTAAGATAATTTCATTATCTAAGTATATAATTTCTCCTTAACCAAGTTTAATGTTTGTTCTATCGTTATTATACTAGAATGTTTTCTTTGTCTATATTTTTGCACAAGAAAGCCCTTCATAAGTGGCCATAGTGAAGGTCTTTCTCTAGGAAAGGGAGGTGTAACGGATAAATTATATCACTTAGTATATTTTTAGTTATTGTGTAATTTAATACTGTATAAACATTGGTAACCTAGTTTTTAATTAATATTGAAATATAATGTATTGTTTTGCTAATTCAGCTAATTCAGCGTATGCATTTTTATTATTGTAATTTGACGTGCGAATTAATAAAATCAATCAATAAAGATAACTTGAATAGAAGAGTAGTCTTTTCTTATATTACACCTGGCAGGATCGCCATGTAATATAAGAAAAGACTACTCTTCTATTCAAGTTATCTTTATTGATTGATTTTATTAATTCGCACGTCAAATTACAATAATAAAAATGCATACGCTGAATTAGCTGAATTAGCAAAACAATACATTATATTTCAATATTAATTAAAAACTAGGTTACCAATGTTTATACAGTATTAAATTACACAATAACTAAAAATATACTAAGTGATATAATTTATCCGTTACAAGGAGGTAAAATATGGTATTATTTATTTAAGCTTCGGGGCTTCCAAAGGGTATTTAAATCTTTTTTTGTATTATTTATAAGCTGTCTAGGGCTAATGTTATAGTATAATAGTATGTTACTAAAATATCGTTTAAAAATGTATATCATGTTGGTAAAGACGATTTGATGGACGCTCTTAAACGGCAAAAATTCATTCTATCTAAACTACCTTTTTTTTTTTTTTTCGGGCTGAGATGGGAAACTCATGTTCGATGGGTCCTTATCCAGAACCCAACAGTGTTGGACTCACCCTAGAGAGGGTGCCTACCAACCAAACCCACCTCAAAACTCGCCGTTACCCCCGCCTCGGAATCACTACCCTACCATACTTCAAGACGGGCGGCGGTCCCTCACACACCCTTCACCCATTTATACTATTCGCCATCAGAACACTCTCTTCTCCTAACCATTCTCTCCACAACCTCGCTAACCTCTACCCATTCTTTCTCTCCTCTCAACATTATCTCCACCATGTTCTCCCAATACACTGCTACCCCGAGTCTCCTCTCCAACTTTTCTAGATCCTCCTTGTTCTTCCAACATCTAAATACATGACCTTCATCATCCTCCACCTCACACCTCACGCATATTCCAGCCTCTCTCTTCCCAATCTTGTGCAGATACCCCACTCTTGACCCATGCCCGGTGAGCACTTGGCTCAAAAAGTAGTTTACCTCCCCAAACTCTCGGTCCATCCACTCACTCCTACTCCCAATCGCCCTTTTTAATGCACCTTTATACCCTTCCCACCGTCTCACCATTTCCTCCTCCATCCAATCCTGAGCTTCCTCTTTTGTGGCACCTTTCCACCGCTGCCTCTTTGCCCTAGCCATCAGGTCCAATGGGTATGACCTTGACAGCACAGCTGCTGCTAATGTACCCACCGTCCTGTACCCCTGTACCACTCTCAACAAAATCCCCCTCTGCACCTGTAGTAGTGGCTTTACCCTCACATGTATCCCCGCTCTTTCACCCCACACTTCCGCTCCATACAGCATACTCTGCTCAATCGTCCTACCAATAACTCTCCTCTTCCATTCTCCCGGCCCTTTCACATTACACATCAATCTCCCCAACCATCCTGCTCGTACTCTCGCCTTCTCTGCTGCCTTCAACATATGGTGCTTGAAAGATAGTTGGCTATCCAACCAAACACCTAGATACTTTACCGACTCCTCCATACGAATTTTCTTCCCCTTCACCATCACCCTAACTACCCTCGTCTTGCTACGCCCCTTTACGAGCAGTGCCACCGTCTTATCTTCCGCTACTTCCAATCCGCATCGTTCTATCTTCCCCACAATCTTCCTACACATCTTCTCCGCCTTCCTTTCTATCTCTGTCTCTCCCTTTGCCGTACACACCAGGCACACATCATCCGCATACACCGTAATCTCACATCCCTCTTCGCATATAATCCCACAGACCTCGTCAAACACACACTTCCAGAGCGTCGGTCCCAGTACCGATCCCTGGGGCACTCCTACCTCCGTTCTATATCTCCTCCCCCTTGAATCTATTATAACCCGAGCCGATAGGTAATCCTCAACTAAATTAACCAACCCCTCACCCACTCCAAGCCTCAA
The DNA here is from genome assembly GCA_035357415.1 of Ophraella communa. Lineage (NCBI taxonomy): Eukaryota > Metazoa > Arthropoda > Insecta > Coleoptera > Chrysomelidae > Ophraella > Ophraella communa. The sequence goes on along the minus strand of CM068981.1, from coordinate 40,306,225 downwards.
CAAGGCGCTCAACACCGCTCCCTTGCTGACACTATTAAACGCGTTCCCCACATCGAAAAACACTAGTAGTGCCAGCTTCTTGTTTCTCCAACTGCCCTCCCTAGCCTTTTCCGCTAAATCCACCACCCTACCCAGTGCTGAGATACACGATTTTTCTTTCGTGAACCCATGCTGGTTTTCTCTAAAACCCCCATTTCTCCTTACGTCTTCCTCAATCCTCACCTTTATTATTCCCTCCATCACCTTACTCATACCACACAGCAGACTGATGGGCCTGTAGTCTCCTATCCGCTTTCCTTCCCTACTCGCCTTCCTGACAAGTATAACCTTGGCCACCTTCCATACCTCTCAGAATTCTTCCTCCCATCTAAACTACCTGGAGCAGGTAACCACAATTCCAAATTACCCAAAGTCATTATTTACTCAGGTATAGGTAAATTTATAAAAATATTCCCCAATTATTTAACATAGAACATAGAACAATTATTTAATACATTTTTTAAGTCATTTCGGTAAGTGTATAACATTTTAATTATACTCTGCAATAAAATAATCATGTTGTTATTTTGAACGTATTTTGCCTGTACTATATCAATAGCTTTAACGGAACCAGCAAACAAGCCCGACTTTTTCGGTTTTCATTTCAAGGATCTAAAGCACCGCTGCCATTCAGTTGTGCGCAACTATTTACGACGTCACGGGTCTACTCAGAATCCACGGCCTCTACAAGGATTTTTCGAAAACAATCAGCATACATTCAATTTTTAATTAATTATGTAACGAATACAATATGAGCACTGCAGCTTATCTAACGAACTCCCGTGTGTTTTAATAAACAGAAAACGGAAATACCGTCTCGCGAACTAAACCTAATCAGCAGATTCGTTCCATTGAATTCGTGATTTATTGGTTTGCAATAATCGTAATTCTTTGGCTCTTCAGAAGTTTAATTTAACAATTCACATGCAGTTTTTTTTCAAATTGAAACTTATTGGAAAATTTGTGGAAGATTTATATCAAAAGAGATCAGATAAAAGTGTTTAATTCAGTGTATTAGTATTTTATTAAATATTTTTAAAGGTTTATGTTTGGAAAATTAAAGATTTGCCAAAGTAAATGTCTTATTTGTAGTTGTTCATACCTAAAGTTCCTTCGGTTTTTTTTTATTAACTTGTTATTCCTTCTATTTGTTATTTCGTCTTTCTGAGAACAAAACAACTACGTTTTCGGTTGATAAAGCAACTGGGTTAACTATTAATCAGAAAAACTGGCGAATGTTCTCCGTGAGATAACTTAAGAATGGTCGATAAGTAAAATGAATAAGGGGCAGTGTTGTTTACCTAGGAACAACTTTCTAGTTACTAAGAATGAACAAATTTAAATAATGAAATTTCCGATGAAATAAAACCGAATCGTGAAATATAAACTCTATAGAAAAATAGACTTTTGTTGAAAGGAAGTAAAAATACAGAGAGCAATGTGTATGATAATTTCTTTCGGAAAGGAATATATTTGAAAAATAATCAGTCTAAAATATTCTTTATCCGTAGCAACTGTTTTTACCTGGCACTTTGGATAGCATCATTTGGAAAACAGTTTTTTATATGTATAGTTCGTTTATTTAGCTAAGAAAAGTCATTAAGTCGTAAAATGTTGTAAACAAGACAATAAATCAGTAGCGCACGTACTTTTATATCGATATTAAGAAATTTCTTTTAATCATGATATTTTAATCTTATTGGGTAAGGGTAAGTAGTCATAATACGATATTTAAAATATTTTGTTTTCGATTTTAACGAGAATAATTAAGAATAATAAAAAACTCTTCGTTTCAACATAACTTCCAAGTTTATTTGAAAAAATATGTTTTAAATCACAGGTAGGTACCTGATGTTTAGGTAGTATTAAGGCTAGACCAAGTATGGAAGTAATAGGACATAACAATATTAAAGCCTAGATGTTAATAGCCCTAAGGGATTATCCTGGATATAATTCTCTCTAAGATCAGTATAACTGTGCAATGATATAGAAAAACCAGGAAAAAACTATATCATGCTGATCTTTACAATAACTTAATATATTTGTGTTTTACAACTATGTCTTATCTATGTATAAAATGTAAACTCAATCAAAGTAAACAGTTTAATAGTGGAGAACTTCCCAGATTTATTTGTTCATTAACAACTTTAAATTGTGGATCTGCTAGATGTCTTTTTATTTCAAGTTCTTCAAGGAAATCTAAATTTTGTTTTTTATCACAAGTGTGTAGTATTTGGATGTCATTGGTGATTGGATGTTCAAGTAGGTGTTTTGCATAATTTGACTTATCTGGTTGTTTAAATCTATATGCTCTTAAGTGTTTATTAAATCTTACTTCAAAATTTCTTTGTGTTTGACCTATATATACAGCATTACATTCTGGACAATTAATTTTGTAAACACCAGATTTTTTTTTAATTTGGGTAATTTTGTTTTTACATTTAACAATTTTGTACCAACATTATATTGTGTTTTAAATGATATTAATGCTGATGTTGCCGAAGATATTATTTTTGAAATTATATTGGAAATATTTCCACAATATGTAATATTTTTATTACTTTTAATTTCTTTAGTTTGTTTAGGAAATATTAGTTGTAGTGACACTTTCTGTTCTTTCTTATTAATAATTTTATTTATTAAATGAATTGAATAGCTATTAGACGTAGCTATTTGTTTTATGATACTTATTTCTTTATCAAAGTTAATTTTGTCCATTGGAATTGAAGATGCTCTATGAATCATAGAATTATAAGCTGCTAATTTATGCGTTAATTAAGGTAACCCTATATGTATACTTGCAGTAACAGGTACGTTATTCGTCTATAAATTAAGGATTTGTTTATATCCTAATACATAAAAATATAGGTACTCGTTAGTGTTGGTGGTTTATCCCAGATAGCACAAACGTTCCCAGAATATTACAATAAGGTGCGAAAGTTGAATATTCTGGAATATTCTAAAGAATATTTATAGGATATTCCAGTAATATACCAAATATTCATGCAATATTCTGAACGAATATTCTAATGACATTTTTAAAAATTATTCTTAGCATGTTCTACAATAATATTATTAAAACATTTAATTATTAATATTCCTAGAATGTAATAATAAAATAAAATAATATCTTTATAGTAAAATTATATCTATAGAAGATTCAAAGTAAATATTCTAATGACATTCTTAAAACTTATTCTTTGAATTTTCTCCAATACTATTATAAGAACATTTTATCAATAATATTACTAGAATATAATAATAAGATGAAATAATATTTTTATGTTTAAAAGAAATATTTTAAATAATATTCTGGAATATTCTAAAGAATGTTTTTAGGATGTTCCAGCAATATACCAAATGTTCATGGAATATTCTGAACGAATATTCTAATGGCATTCTAAAAACTTATTCTCAGAATGTTATCCAATAATATTTTTAAAATATTTTATGAATAATATTACGAGAGTATAACAATAGGATGAGATAATATTTTTATGGTTAAATATCGATTATATTCTTAGAACATTTTATTATTATTTATTATTATTATAATGTTCTCCAATAACATAATAAGGAATATTTAACATTTATATAAATCAAAATATTTGTAGATAATAACTGTATAAGATGTTAAGAAGTTATATTTTTAAGATTATAATAATGTCCATTGAAGGTTCCAAAGGGTTCTAATAATTAGTAAAGTTATAATGATATAATAAAATAAGAACCTTATAGAATATTACTGGAATATAATTATATAGCTGATACAAATAATTAACATTATATACTTTTTGCTAATGTACTCAAATTCAACCCAAATAGACGTACAATCATTCACCGCGGCGCTGTAGTTCGTGTCTCTGTGTGTGCTGGTGGTTAGTTCTCTGGCTGCTTAATTGGCATTTGAGGTACCTAACTATTAATTTTTAAAAGCATCAAGCATATTTATAGTTTATAAAATTAAAATTTTTTATTGTTTTTTTGCATAAATTCACCAAAAAAAATACAAAAAACGAAACAAATTTATTTCACACAAAATCATAACCTGTAGAGTCTGTGTCAACTGCCAAACGTCAAATGTCAAATGATTAAAGCATCTCTAAATGGGGGAGTCCCTTCATGGTAGCCAACCTGAAAAAAGAGATGAAAAACCACTGCCTTTTTTTTGGGAATTATTTAACTTTGAAAGTATAGTTTTCACCACATTCAGTATACTGTAAAAGTTTTTCTTGTCACGAAGGTCTCATTTATTAGATATTAGATAAAATGTTTTTTGTAGGGATTTTCGGATGTTACGTTTTCACTAAAGGATAACCAATAGAAACCATTATAATATGTCATTTTCTATTTCTTTGTCTGTCAAGTATCTAATATATCAACAGCGTTTTGACACTTATTCTCATTTTTTAACCAAAATTGTCTTGTCTACTTAGTTTATTGGATTTCTGACTCTTTTCGGTATCAATTTATCCAGATCATGTAATGAAATTCAAACAAAAGCAGAACACAGAACAAATAAAATTCCTTAGAACATAAAATAGTTTATGTTTTAAGTAAAAATCAAAATAGCAATTTAATGAAAATTGACAATGATGGCATAAATGAAAATTGTCAATTGTCACAATTCATTACTGAAAACATAACATACGAAAATATCCTACAAAAATCGATTTTTTTCAAAATCTAATAAATGCGACCTTCATGACACGAAAAACTTTTACAGTATACTGAATGTGGCAAAAACTATACATTCAAAGTTGAATAATTCCCAAAAAAAAGGCAGTGGTTTTTCCAGGTTGGCTACCATGAAGGGACTCCCCCATTGCAAGTGGTTAGTTTGGTTATGTTATGGTGTGTAGATGTGCAAAGTAAGTACATAATATTATATTTATGTGTATGTAGACTTGCATTCATTAAATCCATTATAGTTTTATTAATCTTTATTTTATTTATATTGTAGTCTATTTAAGTATGAGTCGCATACAAAACGAAAATTTTTAATGAGATAGAAGAAATTATTTGATGGAGAACACAATACTTAAGAAGTATTAAAAAGTTTCGGAGCGAGAAAGAACAATCTTTTATTTAGATGAAACAGGATATTTAACAGGATTAAATGCTCCTCGAGGAAAAGGTCGCAGACTAATAATCGCACACATTGGCAGTGGACGTGATTTTGTGGAAATGGGTTATTGGACTTTGTATCAAAGTAAACCAAAGATTACCAAGATAAAATGACCTCTGATGTTTTTGAAGATTATTTTTCCCAGCTATTGGACTTTTTGCCAAGTGCTGCAGTGGTTGTCTAATGGTTGATTTATGCAGAAGTTTTAAGTCTTAGTCTTAAATCATAAGTTTTATGTAATAAGTTATAAGTCTTAAGATAAATCCATTGCATTTATGCAGAAATGTCACATCACAAGAAGACTCCCATTCATTGGCCAGTTTCGAGCAATCGCTTTAATTCAAAATTCAACTCGACTGTTAGCTGACCTTTTCTAGGTTATGTTTATGTTTATATTTCGATTTTTTGAACAGCAGATAACAGATATCGAAATAATTATACAAATATAATTATAAAATGAAGGATGAAGATTTAATTATATTGTTCATGTTAACAATCATCACGACAGCAACGCTCTATTCAATTAAAAAAAAAAACAAGAACACCCTTGCTTGGGCTTTGAAGGATTTGCTTTTATAATGAATTTACTGTGCTGCCAACTACAAAAAAATATAGTTTTTTTATAATAGTATGATTGATTAATCATTATTTTTATTTTCGTAACATTTTCACTGGAAAAATATAAAATCTCAGTGCAGACTTGTATTATATAATTAGAAAATACAATATATTTAGTGTTTGTTTTTGACACTTTTGAATTAAGATCGAGAAACGTATCCTGACGAGAGTTCGTTGATTTCTCGTTTCAATAACCTAGTAGAAACAAGAAATTGTATTCGAGACGAGTACAGTAAGAAAAATTAATATTGCCAAGAGCAAAGGTAGCTTTGGGACGTCCCGTATACAAACATGGTATTTGTCTTTTTTGTATTTTTCTTTCGAGTACAATCTAAAGAAATGTTCAACAACGAGGAAACGTAGTTAATTTTTACGGTTAACAAACAACTCACGATTAATAATTTCCCTTCAAGATTTGTCTACGTTGAAGTTTCTTAAAAGATAACAACTCCACTTCAAAACAGTATTAATCAAAGTTTTTATTGTTTTTGTTTTTGTTTGCCGTTGTTCTCTTATGCGGTTTACGTAGAATTTTATGGAATTTGTCATACTTTAAAAATTATACCCGGCGGAAATTTACAACGGCTAGGAAAAAAAGAGGAAAATTGTTTTTTTTTTGGAGTGGCATTGTAACGAAATCCTTAAATAAGCTAAAAAATAATAAAAATTAATGTAAATTAAATAAAAGGTGAACAAGTTGACCTCCCACGCGGGAGCTTTTTAGGTTCTAAATTTTTAAGAATCTGTAAAAAGTGGTCCAGAGTACAAAAACTTCCCCTAGTATTTCATGTGACTTTAGATTTCTTCCACGTGGCGAAAGGGATTATCGAAATTTTTTTTTACATTACCAGTAAAGTACTCTGCTAATTGGCTTCCTCCTTTTCGTTTTTTTTTCTCCTTAAGCGTCCTTCGAGAGTCAATTTTTACCTAAATATTATTTAAGATTTTCAATATTAAAGGACTTCGATTTTATGTCAAAAACACAGCTTCATTAAATCTTGACGTTAATTGACATACAAATATGAGTTTTCTTAAGAAGGCAGACGCAAATTTTTTTTGTGTTATCCAGACAAAAACGCATATTCGACGAGCTTTCACTGTGATTAACAGTGATAAGGTTCACTATTTGGATGTGTTTAGAAAATACATGAATTTACGGCAACACGTTTCTCTGAAAGCTCTTTTGGTGGGTTATAGACAATAAAAATGTCTGTCTAAAAGAGCTGGTATACATACTTTTGGCGAAACACATAAGAAAATAGCTGAGTTCTTAAAACTAGACCAACCAGAAAAGTATACAGGTTATTGTTTCAGGAGGATATTCTCAACGTTGTTGGCCAATGCTGGAGCTGACCTTAGAGTTCTAAAACAGCACGGTGGATGGAAGAGTTGTTCAGTTGCATAAAAGTATATAGAAGAATCGATTGAAGGTAAAAACAAGATTGCAAGAATGATCCAAAAGGGCGAAACTTTTGTTGAAATTCTACATTACAGCCACACGTCTTCCGCGATTACAGAAAACTGTAAATCCATCAACAACTCCACTAATACATATTGCTGGCAACAGAAGTTGTACAATTAATGTTAATCTTCAAAAACTAGAATGAAAGCATAGTTTATGTTGATTCACTAATTATTTGAAACAACATTGAGAGAATTCAAAAGTACTGTAAAGTATAAATGAGTCCGGGAAATGGCACTTTACCGTACAGTATGAAAAAAATAAAATTTATTTTACTAGCCCTTAGTCTCTGGAAGTTGATCCTATTAAGAATATTAAATAATGAAACTTTTATTAAAATAACTAAATGATACTTCATCCAAACAGCTGTCGTTAAGTTAAAATAGCCAATTTTTTCAAATAAAAGTAAAAAGTTTTGTTCAATTATTTTTGTTGTTTCTTAATGTTTCATGTAATTTAATATTTTATCGGTTCTTTATACTAAAGTCACTGCATTACATCAACTGCTTAAAAACAAGACAGTTAATTTCAATCAATTTTTCAAACCATTATTCTTTATCCGACAAAGTCATTAAACTATAAAGATTCATTTTTCAAAAGGAATTAAAAAAGGAAAACATCGATGTCGCTTAAATTCTTTTTATATCTCGTGCTTTTAAGCTGCAGGCTTCTCTACATATATTTAATAAAGTTTCTCTAAGCGCAGCTTAATCTAAAGGTAATTGAATGTGCTCTTTTACATTTTATGCTTTACATCAAAGACTTTAATCGTTATATGATTTGGTTTTATTATAATTACGGTCCACGGAAAGACAAATGCCGTAATTTGGAAGTATTTATCTAGTCGACCGATGGGCGTGAGTTAAGTGTTATTAATACGTAGACCGCCATGCGGCTGTAAATTGTGCCGCGGCTAAATTTCATTGGCGTCGTGTAGCAACACGTTTCTACCGCATAGATTCACCGCATATCCTGTATTAATTTACACTATAAAAACAATTAAGAACTAAAAACTTGAAATAAAAATAACAGTAAAAGATGTCAATGTTTACAGTCTGTACTTGGGACAAAACTCTGATATTAATTTTTTCTGATTGCTTATTTAAAAATTTTACAATTTTTATACCAAGATATTCGAGTGATAAACTACACTCACCGACTTAAAATTCGACCCATTCAAAATACTCTTACGTCAAAATACTCTTACGTCTCAAAATAGTTTCATACTCCCCTCATATACAGGGGAGAAAAGAAAACAATGTTTTCCTCCACTTTTGACTCACCCTGTAGGTTAAATTCTGCTAGAAGATGTGCACATATTAAACTTTTTCAAGATGTCTAATTTGTTTTCATCACTTCGTTTTTTTATTTACCCAGATATCTTGATTTGTTTGTGAAATGTGACGGATTAAAGATAATGAAATTTTTTTTTCCATTTAAACAGAGTAATACATAATTTTATAAACAAATTATTAACAATAATATTACGTTTCTAATATAAACTTTACACAACGGTACCGCATTCCGAATATATGCTCTATATACACAGCAGAAGCACTGCCGATAGAAAAAGCCCTTACGTGGTGTTTAAAACAAAATATTAAGGGTGTTGTTATCATATCTGGTGCTAAATCAGTCCTAGAAGCTCTCCAAAATTCCCTTTTAAAACAATTTAAAAACACTATTTTAACATCAAAAATTTAGTTTATTACCTACAGTCTATAAATATTCGTACAACATTTATCTGGTCGAAGGCTCACGTAGGGATTTTCGGTAATGAGAGGGTAGATTTCGAAGCTAAAGAAGCTACTAAAGAGAAGATTATTAAGTATCATCCACAATACTGTGATCTGATAAGTAAATATAAAAATCAAATTAGAATAGATTGGTCAGAAATATACAACCAAGCATCTCAAAAATATAATAGCCATTATTTTCTTCTTCATCCCAAACTTCCATATAAAATCCCACACCTTAGTTTTCCCAATATAAGCAAAAACTATTCAAGTACAATTTCCAGGTTAAAGTTAGATCATGGGCGTTTCCCTTCACACCTTTACAGACTTGGCATAGTTTCCTCGCCTTGTTGTCCATGCGATAATAATAAAACAGCTGATCTTAATCATCTCTTCTTTCAGTGTACAAATCATGATCCACAAATCAAATAATTCTTAGATGATTTACTTAAAAATGGTTACTGTTGTAATGTTAAGATGACATCTGGCAACAGTGTGGACAGCTGTCAGCGGTCACTCGGCATGGCATCGCTCTTGGATTTACTAGTGTTTTATGTTCGATGTATAACAATTACAATGTTTATAACAATGCTTATTTAATAAAGTTCTTTATCAACAATCTGGTAATCTCTAATTACTACAGTTACCAACTACCTGCTAACATTACCTCACTAATAGTAACCAATAAAAAGCCAATACTGGACATAATAATAAATTACTTAAAGACTATTAAATTAAATATATTATAACCCCTAATAATTGGAATAATTTGGTTCGCAATCCTTCAAGTTTAAAAAGTATGTGGCAAATAACGCAAATAGCGCAATAATACGCAAATTATTAACAAAAACTAGAAATTCGAATATTAATACCGCGTATTTTCCTCACGAGCGCGAATAACCGCCTCAATACGTCATGGCATACCCTCTATTAAATGTCGAATCTCTATCTGGTCAATCTGATTCCATTCATGGACCAAAGCATCTTTCAATTGAGTTAAATTAGTTACAGTAGAAACTCGGTTACGAACTTGTCTACTCATCATATCCCAGACGTGTTCAATTGGATTGAGGTCTGGGCTACGTGATGGCCAGTACATCCTTTGAATTTCTGCTTCGTCCAAATTTAGAGATACAGTCCTTGAAATATGTGGACGAGCGTTGTCATGCATAAACATGAATTCATTTTCTACAAATAGTGAAAATGGAATGACATGTGGTCAGCTGTCATTGTTCCGCCGCAAACAATGACTAAATCAATGCTTATGCCGCCCCATACCATTACCGATCCTCCTCCATAACTAAGTCTTTTAAAAAAATTTGATGGATCGAACCGTTCGCCTCTTCTTCGGTATATTCTTTCACGGCCATCAGGTGAACGTAAACAAAACCTTTACTCGTTAGAAAATAAAATCTTACTCCAGTCATCTAGATTCCAATATTGATAGTACTTGGCAAATCGAAGACGCGCTGTTCTGTAACTTCTAAGTAAATCATGACCAGCTGCAGGTCTTCTGGAGCGTAATCAATTTTCTCTTAATCACCTTCGGATAGTTATTTCGTTAACAGCTACTTGACGTACTTCTTTGAAACGATTTCGAGCTATGATAGCAGTTTTATTTCTTTCTTTTGTAGCTCGTCATCTGCCAGATCCTCTTTGGCACAAAAAACTATCAGTTTCACTGCAACGTTTTACAGCTCTCTGGACGCTACACCTTGTAACAGCTGATATTCTAGCAGCATAATATTGAGACCTACCGTCTTGTACTAGAGTAACTGCTCGTGCTGCATCAGTAGCCGTTAAAACCATAATATGGTGATAGTTCAAACAGGAATTATTGCCAAAAAAATGAATATTTGTTAAGTAGATAATTAAATTGCAATTGACTGTAACCCTTTTGTCCCAAAAAGGCAGGGAGCCAATTTGTAAGTAAAAAACTCTCCAAAAGAGATCCCGGCTAAGAGACCCTCTCCAGGGGGTGGTTCGACTCCAAGTTAATGCTCACTATAGGAAGGATTGGGATGTATAAGTAATAAGGGCACCACTATCTTTTGAACGCTATCGATTATGTAAACAAACTACACAAAAACTAAGGTGAGAAAGATAGAAACACCTTGGTCTTGCAGAAAATGCAAGACCAAGACCAACTTCAGGCTGCAAGGTCAAGACCAAGACCGAGCAGTGCAAAATTTATGCAAGACCAAGACAGCATTGCAAGATATACGTAAGAGCAAGACTTACCATTGCAAGATATACGCAAGAGCAAGACCAAGCCTGCAAGAGTCTTGCGGTCTTGCGTCTTTTAAACATATAAACCGAAAAATAAAGTAGCCATGGATTATTTTAAACTCTAAACTTCTAGGATAGCGGTGCCGCAATAAAGCGGCCGTAATTTGACGACCGTTCAAGACGGCCGCTATCGGTGAGCACAGATGTAAAGTAAGAGTTTAACGTTATTGACCTCCTAAATCCATTTTTGTATTTGCTTTCGTTTTGTGTGTTTATAGTTGGTTTTATATCTTGTGTTTAGTTTCATTATTTGACAATAATTAGAGTGTTTCTGTGTTAAAAGTAAAAAAAATGGATGATAATATTTTTGGAAGACAAGTCTTCATCGGAAGAAGAAACGAAAAGGTCGGAAGAAAGTAAGATTTTTAAGAAATGGAAAACTGAAGGCGTCTACGAAATCTTAATATGTCGTCACCTTTAAATAAATGATGAAAAATTTATCTTGGCAAAAATGGCACGTGATTTTTTGTCCATTCCAGCTACTTCGGTTTCAGCAGAAAGACTCTTCTCAAAAGCATCTTTGGTAATAAGAAAACACCGTAATAGACTCAACAATGAATCCGCCTGCTGTTTACTGTGTATCAATTGTTGGGCAACGAAACTAAAATAGTTTTTACCTATATCTATTCGAAGTATTTGTCCTATTTTTGTTTTTCATTATTTGAATCAAATGAAAAAAATTTTATATTTATACATATAGTAGGTACTATTATTGGTAATGTATCCTACCTATTGTTTTTATTCATCAACACCAAACATAGTTGTAGTTTATTTCAAATCCCAGCTAATAGGCCTGCAAAGAATAATTTTTTATAGAGAGACGCAAAATTCAGTGACTTTAATATTCATATATTTTTCCAAACTCATAAATAAAATTATTAAATTTTAAATTTTTATGTCTGATTCTATATATTATTATCATTGACACATTATAAAACTATATTCTAAAAAAAATTGTCAAAATAAATAAAATAAAAAATAAAATAAAAATACGTAAAACAACGTTTTAATTCAGATAATATCTCTTTCCCGCACGCATTTTTTTTATTAATTAGAGATGTTTTCCGATAACCTTTTTGACAAATTATTGTATTATTATCTTTATCTTGTTGGACTACATACAAATAGTAAAAAAATTGAGATTATTTTACATGAAAATAGGGATTTTTAAAATGTTTGTTTTTAAAAGAATCATAATTTATTAAATCACCCCTGTAAACCTTACTCAAAGCAACAACAAACTCACCTGTTTAAGTAGGGTTGCTATAGCTACAGTCGTGTATTTATTGACACTATGAAAGATTTAATTGCCACAATCGTATCTTTTCAAGTATCTAAATAATTTTCGGTTATAATTGCACAAGTGCATAAAAATTACCGATAATTTTGCAAGAAAGCGTGTTATCTAAAAATTGCACGAGATTTTTTTCATATTTTGGCGAAAGAGCCCGACTCCGAAGGAGGAGGGCTCTTTTACAAAATGTGAAAAAAACGGAGTGCAATTTTTATAGATAACACGCTTGAATGTAAAATTATCTGGTCATTTTTATGCACGAGTGTAATTCAATGGAATATTTCACGAATAAACATTTTTTCACTTTTTGAAGTATATCTGACATTTATCAGTATTGTCAGTCAGTGTTGTTGTCATGACGACGGGATGTTTTCGCTTGGTGTCATGACGAAAGGGTTGTTTTCGCAGTGCAATTACCGCTCCAGAGTGCAATTACCGCTGTAATTTTTCGATAATTGCATTCCTCTTATGACATATATTATACATGAGGGAAATATTCGAGGTAATTTTGCTTGTAAAAAAAATATTAATCCTAACTCTTGCGGAAATTAACTTTTCCGCACTTGGATAATAACTGTTTCATACTTGATTTATCGCTACAATGTCATATAAAAAAAAATTTTTTATAGTGAAAAATACTATCCCTACTATCTTTCTTTACTTGTAATGATTTTAAAATAGTATATTACATAACAAGTGTGGAAAGTGTAACATTTTGCACGAGTTAAAGTTTAGCAGGAGCTGCATAGCGGCGAGTGCAGAAACTAAACGAGTGCAAGAAATACACTTTCCAACGAGTTATACACCTTATTCTGTGGTAAAATTCAATCAGCCTTGGAACTTCACTATCTGGAGAACAAATTTTCTTTCAAATGCATAACCCAGTAATTTTTTTAACACTTTATAATGTCAATTGAGTTTTCTTGTATACGTAGTATGTATTTGAACACAAATCACAACAAAGTTCAAATATTTTCAAAGTAATGTAATAATAATTGACACAAAGATAATTGTAAACAGAAACACAAACATAACTTCAAAAATCCACATTCGATACATGCACGGAACATAACACAATATAAAAAAGAAGAATAAACTGTTTTTCTTTTTAAAAGTGTTTTTATAAAAATAATAATACTGAATAAAAATATGTTTATTTTTTAAAAATTTAAAAACCTAGAAGAAACTTTATTCTTACTTTATACAGAAAAATTTGTATTGGCAATTACAATACAATATTTGACACAAGGAAGATTTAAAAAAAAAATAAATGGTCCTTGCTTTGACATTCATGTGTTTTTACTATTGATAAATTTGACGTAAATGTCACAGATCATAGAACTATTTTTTTTACTTTTCAATACGTGTGTTGATATTTACTTTTCAGTACGTGTATTGATATTAGCTACTTTCTTAAGTACTATCGGCTTCAGAATTGCATATACATTTTCAAACTCAAATCGTTTACATTGAATAGACAGCCTATTTATGTGTATAACCAATCACGGTTTAAATAATAATAAATTTGAAATCAGTTAAACAGTTGTCCACGCCCACATCTTCACTTAGTTTGGAACCCTCGATAATAAATGTTTGTTTGGGATTAAAATCCCTTTTTTTTATTACATCAGTGCAAAAATGCGAAAAAAACTTATTTATTCGGGACATGACCTACCCTTGTAAATAAACTTAATACCCCAAAACCATACCTAATGTAGGCGTTTTAAAAATTGCCATTTCTTTGTTGTATAAGAAGGGCGTTTTTATAACTTCGGTAGGTAAACGAAATTCACATTTAACATGTATATGCTATTCTAAAGCCGACTGTACAAATAAGTGTGCAAACTAGCACTTTCATAATATGTGGTCGTAGGAAAACTATTTTTCCTTTTTTTTTGTAAAAATGGACCTCAGTAAATCTAAAAAAAAAAACCAAGACCAAGACTGGACTCTGCAAGAACAAGACCAAGACCAAGATTGCTTATTCGACTGCAAGACCAAGACCAAGACTATCCCGATATTGGTCTTGCATTTGCTCATCACTACAAAAAAATAAAAGTAACTGAAGCAACTCTGCAACTAATTTGTACATTTATCTATATTAAAAAAGGTCCAATAAAAAATGTCTCAACAAAACTAGTGAAACTACATGTTTCACGCAATCTGTTCTAGCTGGCCGCTATGTGTTCCTTAATCACCCCTTCGAAACGACACAAACTTTAACGGAAAACATGAAATTTTAACTGTACTAATCGTTACTTTCCGACGAAAATTTCACACCAATCGTAATTTATAGTTTTATCGATTCTCCGCCAATTTGGTATTTTCTTTTTACTCTAGCGCGGCGTCGACTAAAAGTAATAACTAACACCACCTGCAGTTGATGGGATTCAGATATTAAGTTTGTAAGTACGATATAACTCAAATTTGATAAATATACATTTATTAGCAACGGTATTAATACAGTTAAAACGCACGGCTTGTCTTTATTAAAACTTACCCATTATACTCGTATTTGAACAACAAGCTTGATAAAAACGGAAATTTATTTGGAAAATATGTGTGGCAACTAAGCACAAGATTTTTATAATTGTGCTTTTTACCGTATTTATTTTCTACGACTTCAAGGTAAAAATATTTTGATTGAACAATTAGGCTGCGGGAGGATGAATTATACAAGTGAGAAAGTTATCTGACCTTATAATACGTAGAATTCTGCTTTGTGATTGTTGGGAAACATCGTAGTTCTTCTATGAAAAATGGAAACCAACGAAGTTGTACGTGGAATCTCCGACTTTTGAATAATAACGTTGTTGATAGACATTTAGTTTCTTGTGAGATAATTATTATTCCTCCCAAAAGATTTATGGATATAGTTCAGTGTTTGTTGGAATATAGTTTTTTTAATTGTATTATAAATAATAAGTACACTTAATTTCTCCTTTTTTATACCCCGAAAATGTTTTTAATTACATTTTTGATTACTTTGGTAATAATTTTAAACTTATGTTCTTAATTTTCTCTCTGTTCAAACTGAATTCAATAATAAACTGACTGTTTGCAATGATCTCTCAAGGTATACTGACTCATCTTCTATGGCTCTTCCAATAATATACTCCCCCAACGACCTCTATTCAAGTCCTTTTATACACTTCTAACCTTCCAGAAATTTATTGAAGGTTATATGAATAATTTATATTCTAGAACATTATATGCATCTCTCTCCCTCCTATATACCACTAGACATACTCCCTTCGTTTGCTGTGGATTTTTCTAGAGCACTTATAGTACAAATATATATATCTTCTTTTTTCACATTATATAATTAATTTCTCTGGTTCTCTGGTTAGTTTAAATAAAATATTTGTGTACAAAATATAATATTGATAATATTAATACATATTTTTATCTGACCTTATAATACGTAGAATTCTGCTTTGTGATTGTTGGGAAACATCGTAGTCCTTCTATGAAAAATGGAAACCAACGAAGTTGTACGTGGAATCTCCGACTTTTGAATAATAACGTTGTTGATAGACATTTAGTTTCTTGTGAGATAATTATTATTCCTCCCAAAAGATTTATGGATATAGTTCAGTGTTTGTTGGAATATAGTTCTTTTAATTGTATTATAAATAATAAGTACACTTAATTTCTCCTTTTTTATACCCCGAAAATGTTTTTAATTACACTTTTGATTACTTTGGTAATAATTTTAAACTTATGTTCTTAATTTTCTCTCTGTTCAAACTGAATTCAATAATAAACTGACTGTTTGCAATGATCTCTCAAGGTATACTGACTCATCTTCTATGGCTCTTCCAATAATAAACTTCCCCAACGACCTCTATTCAAGTCCTTTTATACACTTCTAACCTTCCAGAAAATTATTGAAGGTTATATGAATAAATTATATTCTAGAACATTATATGCATCTCTCTTCCTCCTATACACCACTAGACATACTCCCTTCGTTTGCTGTGGATTTTTCTAGAGCACATATAGTACAAATATATCTATCTTCTTTTTTCACATTATATAATTAATTTCTCTGGTTCTCTGGTTAGTTTAAATAAAATATTTGTGTACAAAATATAATATTGATAATATTAATACATATTTTAGTAAACAGTTATGTAATGTATGTAGTTAAGTGTTTAAACGCAAGGTATGAGGTAGAAGTACTTAGTTTTGCATGAAGGTATCTTACAGTGCTTCGATAACAGATATGTAGCCTTACATTATTACGCAAAATTCACATTCACTTTAATAGTATATTACATAACAAGTGTGGAAAGTGTAACATTTTGCACGAGTTAAACGAGTGCAAGAAATACACTTTCCAACGAGTTATGTACAGTATTTTTCCTACGACCACGTAAAAAATCCTTCAACAAAAGTATTTTTTAAAGTAAAATCACAGAATACACCTTATTCTGTGGTAAAATCCAATCAACCTTGGAACTTCACTATATGGAGAACAAATTTTTTTTCAAATGCATAACCCAGTAATCTTTTTAACACTTTATAATGTCAATTGAGTTTTCTTGTATACGTAGTATGTATTTGAACACAAATCACAACAAAGTTCAAATATTTTCAAAGTAATGTAATAATAATTGACACAAAGATAATTGTAAACAGAAACACCAACATAACTTCAAAAATCCACATTCGACACATGCACGGAACATAACACAATATAAAAAAGAAGAATAAACTGTTCTTCTTTCAAAAAGTGTTTTTATAAAAATAATAATACTGAATAAAAATATGTTTATTTTTTAAAAATTTAAAAACCTAGAAGAAACTTTATTCTTACTTTATACAGAAAAATTTGTATTAGCAATTACAATACAATATTTGACACAAGGAAGATTTAAAAAAATAAATGGTCCTTGCTTTGACATTCATGTGTTTTTACTATTGATAAATTTGACGTAAATGTCACAGATCATAGAACTATTTTTTTTTACTTTTCAATACGTGTATTGGTATTAGCTACTTTCTTAAGTACAAATAAGGGTGCAAACTAGCACTTTCATATGTGGTCGTAGGAAAAGACTATTTCAACATCAGTTGATAAAACTTAATGTTAAGCGATTTAGTTATAAGAAATGAATGTAGTATAGTAATCCAAGTTTGTACTTTAGTTATAAGCTACTTTATCTCTGATAATATTAGAAAATTTCATAAAAATAAACAATCTAAAAATACAATAGTAGCTGCCAAGTTCATATTATAAATTAAAATAGCAAGTCTAATTTACATCCTCTTAAATCAAATTAATATTCAAAGATTATAATAGAACTATCTTAAGAGATTTATGCACAAAATATATTCATTTCAAGTTATTTGCACAAAGTTGTATAAGTATAAATGTTAGGAGTTGTAGCTGCTACAATTAGCAGTTTTCAAACATCAATTTTGGATGGAACAAATGATAAAAAAATAATTTAAATAGCTATTTCATAAATTTAAGAATGCAAATTTTCTATATATTATCAAAGAAACATTCAAATATGTAAAAAAAATTATCATTTTATGTAAATTTAGGTAAAATTTTGCAAATTGAAACAATTTATTGCTAATTTAATGTCAGTGTTATAATTAGAGGAAAAGTTATAAAAGGCCGTAAATATTGATTTTCGACCGCTTATTCGCAAATAAACTTGAACCTGATATAATGAATTCAGAGGAAACTGGTAACATAACCCCACCTTTAACAAAAGTTGGATTTAAGTACATTTTTTAATAAAAATATTAGAATAAAAGCAAATAAGTATAGAGAAAGTACTTACTGAATAGTTTGATCCATCAATATAAACTGAATATTAGTAAGATTAACAAGATTTCTTATCATGGTAGACATTTTTTCTACCGTACCCATATTGCCAAGATGGTATATTGGGGATTGTCTAACTAGCAGAGAACAGCAACGCCGAGATCATTGCTAGTGGAAAGACAGTCAATCGAATTAGATATTTTATAGAGTATTATATTAATTAACTCCTTCATTATAGTTGGATATTTTATAGAGAAGTTCAATTGAGTTTTACTTGAATCTTACCGAAGATAAAGAGTCGAGTCTCTAAAGAAATCAAATGATTGAGCAAGCCTATTTTATTTTTGTTAGGGCGCTTTTTAAATTTAAACAAAGAAATAAAATACAAATTAATCAAACATTTCATTTAATTAATAAATCAATAAATAATATATTACTAAAAACTAAACAATAAATAAAAAATTAAAATCAATAAAAATAAATCATAACAATATACAGTATGATGCAAATGTATGGAATAAATTCATTATTTCAGAAACAGACAACTTTAAAAAAAATTTTAAAATACGTCAATTTCAATTTTTAAATGGCCATCAACTGCTATAGAAGTGTTGGACATTACGTCAACGATTTTTTTAAATACAAACCGAGGTCACGTGACAGCTCATTTAAAAGGTCTCTATATGGCCTTTGCAACAATGTAATCATTTGAATATTTATTTCTACGGGGTTAACCAACACTGTTGGTTTATAAATTCAATTAACTTAAAAAAAATGGCAACTACAATACAATTAAATTACAACAAATGTGCAAATTGCCAACCTTCAGCAATGATAGAATGAGAAAAGCGAGCAGCAAATTCTTTCCTAACGTTTTCGTAATGTTTAAAATTATGAGATACTTATTGTGACGAGGTTATATTTGAGAAATAACCACTTTAAAGAAATGAAAAATTTAAAATTCAGGTTATATAAAAATACAGTCCAACACATGAATTCAGAATGAATTGGAATATCCACATAATCTGTAAGTACCTACCTTAACTCTGGGTACCAAACTTTTCCATTTCCGAAACAATGTTTTAGTTAATTTAATCCAATATTAAATCATGACCAGGATCCCATTATTTTTAGTAGTGGACTATCTCCTGTACCCCTTATTTCTTGCCTTTCAAGAGGTGCTTATATTTTCTAACTTTTTATTCTCATAAAATTTTCTTAATGCTACACTATCCATGCAATATTTATCGGAGGCGATGGTTTTGAATTCCGCCTCAATTTTTGTCAGTTTTTTTTTATTTTCAATAATGTGTTTGTGCTTAGTGATTATGTTAAGTGATGTTAACTTTTTTTCCTGGAAAAAGAGGGCGCTTTTCGGTTTTCTCTTCACTTCTTTCATAATTATTCAAAAATACAAATTAAAATATACCCACCAGATGTTATTGCACATCAACACAAATGTAAATAAACCAGTAAATTATAATGTGGTCTATGGTAGGATGCAGACTAGAGGTGTTAAATTATAATTATAATCTGATATATGACAAGTTTTTAATGAAAAATTACCTAAATAATGATGAGTAGCTAAGATTTCAAACCATTAATAAAAAAGAAAATGAAGATGAAGATGAAGAAGTAAGCTTTGAAAAGTAATCTTAACAATTGTAGTAGCTTAAACTCCATGTACTTATTTTCAGACTTGTTTCTGAAAAAGTAATTTTGGTATTACAAAAATATAAACAATTATTTTTTGTTAAAAAAAATTAATGTCTATGCACGTTACTAAATATTTATCAAAAGAAAGTACACGAGCAGTATACAGTTTTAACTCTTCCGGCAACGATACCCAACACAATAAAGAAAATTAGTATGTAAATTTTTGCTAGTACATAACAATGAAGAAGAGTGTAGACACCACGCCTTCTCGCCTTTCCAGCATCGCCAAACACATTTTATATTATAATTGACTTTATCACTTTACCAAATTAGGGAGTGTTTTCATTCATGAAGTAAACCGTGTCTCAGAAAGAAAAATGGAACTGCAATTTTTCTATGCACATCGAAAAAAAAATCATACTGCGGTAGTAAGAAAAATTTTCTACTTTTTCAGTTAAAATATCTACCAAATTAATACTTTTATGAAAAAATAAAAATATCTAGAAAACGGATAACTTTAGGTATAGGGAAAACTTCATAAAACTTGAAGTATGATATTAGTACTTTTCGATAGTGATATAAAATACAGGGTGTTCTATTTAAAATTACCAAGAAAATAATATACTTGCATTTTGTCTTACCCTGTGTTTAATTTAACGAATATGTTTTATAATTTTTAACAATTATTAAAAAACTATGGTTGCAATAGATCAATGCTCCTATACAGGAAGTTAAACTTGATACGATTTTCAGCTAAAATGTGGAGTTTAAAGTTGCCTACAATTTTTGTCAATAATTTTTTTTAATATTTTTTACTATAACAGATCTACTAGCTTCCTCACAATAATGTATAACTTCCAAATGGAATAAATTTTAAAATAGATAAATATTTACACAACCACATGTAATTAGCACCCTCCATGAGCAATACAAGATCCAAAAATTCCCCATAACAGTTTTGTTTTTCATTAATAAAAACTATTCTGCTTTGATGCCAACAAAACAGAGTTAAATCAGCAGCTAAAGGGTCTGTTTGGTGCTGTAGAAAAAATTCATTCATCATATTGATTTATACACATCGGTTTAATTATCATGGTAATATATACCTCGACTATGTCGACTATGTAACTAAATTGAACCCATCATAGAAAGTCCATTAGTTATTGAACTAGATCGTATATATTATTACCTAACGATGTTTGTTTTGTCATCATCGCACACGTGTTGATACAGCTCGTACGTCAAGGGTTTGCCGAACTGTGTACATCAGTTGTCAATTAATCACGGCTTTGTAAACATTGTTGGGAACGTCTTAATTTGAAATTAATTCGTCGGCATTTGACATCGGGTATCAGAATCGTAATATAGCGTGTGTCTAATGTACACACATCAGAAAAGTCTAGGAATATTTTTTAAAAACCAACGTCAGTTTTTCTTGAGTTAATATAATGTAACTAATTTTAAGATCTTTGTAAAATCTGTCCAAAAAGTGAAAAATTCAAATTAATACAAGATGTGACCTCCATGTTGGTTTTTTACTGCTCTACATCTTTGGTCCATAGATAAAATAAGATTATCAATATTAGTTGGAGGTATACTTGCCCACTCTGCTTGTAATAATATTAAGCGTTGAGTGTCAATTTGTGATATGATTGAAATGTTGAGAGTGAATTTATAAAAATATAACAAATAAAACAACTATTAATCTTAATTTCGTCTTTAATTAGATTTTTCAATAATTAACACAATCAATTTCATAAAATTTATAAATGTTATCACAGCAAAAATTATTATAGTTTAATACCTCGTCTAGGAGTGAGTAAGTATAATATTTGTTTCTCTAAGAAATAATAAGGGCGCCACTGAAATCTTTTTATTTTTTATGATACTGCTAAGGAAAGTTGTTTTAAATTGATTGATTTAAATAAGTATCATAAGATGTCAGAAAAAACTGTCTATGAAGAAAAAATGAAATGAAAATGTACCAACCGATAAAAGATAAATAGATTTCCTTGGTGCTAATATGAATGTTGATAATACGTTACAAAAAAAAATAATCCGCAAACAGTTCTTTAAAACGACTTATTCTAATACAGTTGTAATGATAAGGATAAATATAAATTAAGACGTGAACAGGTGATTCAAAATGGATGATCAACAGTTGAGGGATGATCAATTCTTAGACATGATCAATCTAAAGATGTTCAGGTTTAATTAATACCCAAGTTGTAGAGATGATCCAGTTAAAAATGTTCGAGTTTAAGAGATGTTTAAGTTTAAGAGATGTTCAAGTTTTCTGTATAATATTTCAACTTTCTGAAAATTACCAGTGTCAAGCCGTTTTACATTTACTTTTTCTGTCACAAAAAGTACAAATCAGCATAGTCCGAATTCTACAGTTAGATGATAACGTATTACAATAGATTACAAAAGATACATTCTTACATTTACATTATAACAATCTTGCATATTAATTAAAATTCCAGAAATGTACTTTCACTAGCCATTTTGTGTTTTTTCTTTTTAAAAAATTATCATTAACACTTTTAAATTACCATAAAAATATACTTCGAATAATAAAGAAATATGTTGAAATTCTCATCTGATATAATAAAATATAACTTTCGATATTTTATAAATATTTTAACAAAAAGGAATTATAAAATTAGAAAAAACCCTACCTGTATATGACAGCAAACCAATCTAAGAAATGAGACTGAAGATAGTTAAAACCCTTGAACCCTATAATGGCAACTCCTTATCACACCTCGTAGCGTACCTCCTTGAACTTCCAACTATAGAGATCGTATTCATTATTTTATTATTAAGAATTCTTTCGGAAAGGTGGAGCTCGTGGTACTAATTTAATTACCTACATATTTATGATACCAGGTGCTTAAAATGTTAACAGATACTGTTACATGCTCTTAGAAGCTCTCGAAGTTAAACCGGTCCATATTTGGAGTGATTCTATGTTGAAGCATATCCCTTACATGTTTAATAGGATTAAGGTCCGGAGATTGTGCTGGCCATGGTAAAACTTAAATTTCTTGACATTCCCACCAATTGGTCAAAATATCTGCAGTATGTCGACGGGGATTATCATACATTAAGAGGAAGTTTTCACCAACTGAGCCTGCAAATAGATTTCTAATAGGACGAAGAATGGTATCTAAATACAATTGACCTATTAGGAATCAGGAAAAACGAGATCGGTGGTGCCTCCTATAATTATTCCACTCCATACCATGTCCTAGTCGTTTCACATTTCCAGATCTTCGCTTCACTCTTATTTGACGAGAGTCTGGGTAAAATCCAAACCCAGATTAGTCACTGAATAAAACTGTAGCCGAATCTTAAAATTATTGACACCACTCCAATCTTGAAGCGCGATTACCTCTGGATAGAAAGATGGACATCTACTGAACAAGTATCTATGTATCTCGACCAACAGAGCTATTTGCAAAGTCGTAACTAACTCAGGAGAAGTTATTGTTGGTTGCCTCTTAGCTGCCAGAATTAAAAATCAATCTTGAGTTGCTGTTACCCATAATACAGAAATTTTTTGACCATGATGCTTCAAAAAGAAGTGCATATAATCTGTACTAGAGACGAGTAATTGTATATGACATGATAACAATACAAGCCAAAGTTGTTCGCACTCAAAACAGTGCGAGGCAAATGATCGCCTGTTTCTTTAGACAAAGCCAACAAGCAAAGCAGGACCGTCAATTTTGAGTTGGAAGCGACCATTCACGAAACCAACTGTTTTTTTTTAATATCTTTTGTTAATATTTTCTCCTTCCCAATTATAAACCATATGTACCTTCATCGTTGTCACTGCTATCAAAAATGGTAGAAAAGTAATTTTATTATAAAAAATCTAAGAAACAAATCCATTTATAATATGACATATTTTGATGGTTTGTTTTTATATATATTTTTATTTATTTTATTGTTTTAGGTTTTTCTTAGTTAATGATGGTATTAAATGAAGTGTTGATGATGTAATTAAATTCAACTTTTGATTAAAAGTGGGGTTATGATACCAGTTTTCACTGTACTAAAGATGTGATCAATTTTAATTGCGAATCAGAGGAATAATAAGACAAAAACCAAAATCCACGGCCTTTTATACCTTTTCCCTAATTATGACACCAATGACATTAAGTTAGCAATCAGTTGTTTCAATTTGCAAAATTTATCCTAAATTTACATAAAATGATAAAAATTTTTAACAAATTTCAATGTTTCTTTAATAATATATAGAAAATCTGTTTTCTTACATTCATGAAAAAGCTATTTAAATTATTTTTTGATCAGTTTTTCCATATAAAATTGATGTTTAAAATCTGCTAATTGGGTAGTTCCAACTCCTTTAGTTTGTGCAAATTTGAGCAAATAACATGAAATGGATAGTTCTATTATAATTTTTGAACACTAATTTGACTTAAAAGAATGGAAATTATGCTTTTTATTTTAATTTATAATATGAACTTGGCAGCGACTATTATACTTGTTTAGCTGAAATTTTCCTATATTATCAAAGATTAAAGAGCTTATAACTAATGTACAAACTTAAAGTAGTCTTTTAAGTGGTCACTATGTGAGTTTTAATAATAAAGTAGGGCTACACTGTCTATCACTGTAACATTTATAGTTAATACACTGATCTCACCTTTATCTGATAACATTTATTAACACAGTTTTTATATTTTTAGGTATTTCTCATATTATGAGGTTTTGCCTGAATACATATCTGTTATCGAAACACTGTAAAATGTTTACTTACAATATAAGTAGTTCTACCTTATACCTAACATTTAACTACCTAAATTACATAATTGTTTATTAAAAATATGAATTAAATTTATAGTTTTAATTATATTCTTTTTGTTTTAGATTCTAACTTTCACTTCTAGAGAAAGCTATATGAATTGGAACTTGCTTGATTGTTATAAAATATTATTATAGAATTCTATCCAAGATAAAGTCGTTACATAAATTCTTTCTCTATTTGAATGTTTAACATTCAAGATTACTGTACCAAATATTTTAAATGAAATAAAGAAAAGTGGCTGTTATATGCATGAGAATTATTCTAATATCATTTTATATTTTCATACTTAGGTAATTTTACATTATATTTATATTTGAGCTTAGTTATTCATCTCAATATATATAAAAAACCTAAATCAAACTATACAGAGAGTTTTCAAGCACACAAGATACACTTTTATCGCCAAAAGAAATCAGTTAAATATTATTTTTTGACAATAAAATTACTAATGACGTACAGGGCGACGTGTACCTACAATGAAATTTCTCTTACTTTAATTCGGTCTTTGAAAGCGGAACTGAAACCAGTCAACTGAAGTAGAGTACACTTCATTTCGTATATATATATATGGTCTTTGTGGGAGATAGTTCAATGCTTCCGGGATAATAATGATTTTTCTCATGGTTGGATTCAATTTAACTTTCCATTTATTAATACAGAAAAGGGAGATATCTTTGGAAAATTAGATAGAGTGCGCTTACTTTAACTTAATACGGTTTTTGTAACTTTGTAAGCTGCCTTCAAACTAGTATAAAAAAGATGAAAACTTTTAGAATCTGAAAATAACTATACAGGGTTTCCCACGACGTTTTGATAGTCCAAATACTCGAAAACTGTTCATACACAGAGAAAAAAATATTGAACATATTATTAATAACTACGGTTTTTAAAAAAATATTCATTATGTCAATGAATTTATTCTAATTATAAGTAAATGCGTTTATGTTCTCATAATTTTGATTGAAAAACTTGTAATAACTACAGTAATAACCAAAAATTATTGGGACAATAACTGTTACATATATTTAATAAATTTATTTTTATATGGAAAATAAGGTTTTTTAAACTTCAAATAATAACCTTTAAAGTAGTCTGCTTTATATTAATGACAAAAATTATACCTTTATAATCTGTTCATTTTTTGAATTGACAAGTTTATTGTTTTAATAAAATATATTCATGGAATAAAAGAAATTCGTTCTTAATTATACTTATTAACGGTTTCAAAAATTGGAATTTTTTATTCTACTAACGGGCATTAATTTATTAAAGAAATGTTTGTTTGGGTTTTAAAAACAACATAATAACCTAACTTTTTTTTATTCACTGACGAATGTACTTTTACAAGAAATGAAGTTACTAATCACCATAACACTCATATTTGGGCTGATGTAAATCCCAAAGTTAAAAAAGTGCGTCATCATCAGGTTAATTTTAGAGTAAACGTTTGGGCTGGAATAATCGATAACTATTTGATAGGGCCAGTGTTTCCAAACAAATTAAACGGGGAACATTATTTATCATTTTTACAAAATTATCTACCAATTTGCTTAGAAAATGTCTCTGAAAATCCATAATAAATCAATATAATTGAATGCAACTGTTTACAATTTATTGGGTATTCTCTACTAGTATTTCCTATAAATTTTCACAGGTGAAAAAATAATCAAATTAAAAATTAAAACCGTGTATCAACTTTGTATATAATTAAACATAAAGTGAAAATATAAAGTATGAAAAAGCTATAAACAATCTTGATAAATTATATGTGAAATTTAAAAGTAAAATAATTGCACGTGATTGTATGAATCACTATTTAAAAATTTTAAAATGATTAAATTTCATTTATTTCATGTAAAAACAAAAATATCGCAAATTGCGTCTTTATTACATTGTTAGAATTCATCATTGACTGTGGATTATTTCTCCAACAAGCTGTCCTTTTAATGGCCGATGACTGTAAAATTACTGGAAACCCCTTCTCTGCACCCCAATTATGATGCCCCTTTTCCAAAAAAGATACTATTATAATCAGAGGAAACCGAGAAAATGGTCTTTCGATTGACTAAACTAATTGAAATGAGATCTAGTTAAATTTAAATTGCCAATTAAGTAGAACATATTGACCCTCGAGCTAATAGCTAATTAATCATTCGAACTCGAATTAAAATGAGGTGTTGATAGCCTCTACGTCACAAAAATAATATCAATCGTGTTATGTTTATAAGACCTTAATTGTTAAAATTATTTTATTTTTGGATCAAATTTTCTGTCGCCATAGTTTTTTCTTAGAATGGGAAATCGAGCCTTAGCTTTAAACGACATTATTTATCTTTTTTATTTAAGATGTTTTAAATCAATGAAATTAGTAGTATATATATGTAGTAACTATAGAGATACAAAATAAATTACAAAAAACATCAAAGTACTTTTTTAATTATATTTAAGTATATCGTTGATTTTTTAAAATTAGATAGACAGGTAAGCTTGGAAACCACAGTAGTTTATAGTCTATATAGAAAGGACAAAGGAGTAATAAATTATTCATTTAAGTAGATTTCATAGACGTACCAAAATATATTTTAAGAGGATATACCGTAAAGTACATTATGTATTGAACGAATGAGTTGCAGCTATGCTAAAGAATATACGATTTAGGTCAGAGGTAACGGGAGGTACTAATTTTAATAAAAAAAAGTGATAGAGGTACATAAATTTTAGTAAGTTTGATAAAGAAAGGCAACACAGTTTATTCATAATAGAAAACAAACCAATCTGTAACAATAATTATTTTATATATTTTTGATCTTTTTGTAAGAAGATTAATTCAAACTTTGAATATTGTCACAAATAAATTGCAATGAAATATATTTTAAAAAAATTAAATATAGTCAAGATAGCATGATATCGTTACAATTTTTATTAAATTCAAAGAAGCAAAATGAATATTTTTTATTTGTATTACTCCTATATGTAGTGTTTGGGGAATTTTTTTCATAAATTTTAAATGTCAAGTGGCCTACTGTAATCGGCTGAATACGATTACACCTGTTTACAGATTATTCGATTATTGAGAGGAATTTTCCAAACAACCCAGTTTTCTTAGAAACATTATCGGGAATGTTATTTTAAAAGAAAGTAGGTACATTAAATCAGTACTTAGTATTAGTTCTTTGAGTAAAGTTGTATGAAGTTGTATGGTTTTCATAATATTGTAAATAGTTGGAATATATTTAAAACATTTGTTGAATGTTAATTGTGCAAGTACCAAACAATGTCAATAAGCCAAGGACCATCTAAACGACCAAAAACAGGTCCATTATCTTTAAATAAAAAAACTCTTACTTTGAATTGTTCTTATATCATTGAAAAACAAGGATCCAAGTGCAAGTGTTGATGATATTGTGAAATTAACGGCTGCTATGTTGTGTGTTGCTAAATCAACAATTTATAGATTACTAAAAGAAAGCAAGAATGGAACTCTTCAACCCCCTAAAACTCCTTCAGGCTGAAGACCAATTGAGATCGATAAGTCATTAAAACAAAGACTAAGGCGTAAAGTCCATGGATTTTTCTAACGAAAGGAAATTCCAACACTTGACAAAATTATGACATCAGTGCAAGAAGATACGGACTATACAAAATTCTCCAGAATGACATTATGCAAACTTTTGAAAGATGTGGGTTTCAGATATACAAAACATAATAGAATATCTCCCTTGATAGATAAACCGGAAATAATTTTTTGGAGAATAGATTATTTAAGAAGCATTCGACATACCAGAGAACAAAATTTGAAAATCTTCTACTTAGACGAAACATGGATAAATGTTGGATATACAGTTTCCAAATCTTGGCAAGATGAAAACATTAAAAGCGGAAGGCAGGCATTCGTGAAAGGTTTGTCGTTAGGTTTGCAGCCACGGTCTGGAAAAGGAAAAAGACTTATTATTGTCCATGTTGGAAGTTCTGAAGGTTCTGTTGATGGTGGATTATTAACTTTTATGTCAAAACGCACGGGGGACTATCACGAAGATATGAATGGGGATGTCTTCGAGGAATGGTTTGTTCAAATGTTGGATCTGATTCCAAAAGGGGCTGCTATTGTTATGGACAACGCAAGTTACTATTCACGGTTACGAGAAGCATTGCCCACAAGTCGTTGGCGTAAAGCAGAGCTTTTGGAGTGGCTTATTTCGAAAAATATTTAGTTTCCAAAAGATCCACTAAGGAAAGAACTTTACAGAATTGCAAAAATGAACAAGAATAAATACAAAACCTACATTGTAGAAGAAATGGCTTCTTGTCGTGGTATATCAGTTCTTCGACTTCGCCCTTATCATTGTGAACTTAATCCCATAGAATTAATATGGGCTCAGGTAAAGGGAGAAGTTGGAAAAAAAATACTGCTTTTAAAATAAACGATGTTGTGAAATTATTTGAGAGTGCTGTAAGTCATGTTAGTAAGGAAAATTGGACAAACTGTATCGAGCATGTTATCAAAGTAGAGGCAAATATGTGGAAAATTGACAATATTTGTGATGATTTAATCGACCCTATTATTATTAATGTCAACAACGATTCTTCCTCTTTCGAGTCGGATATAGAATAAAATGTAAGTAATAAATGTATTCCAATAATTATTTCTTTTCATTTTTTATTATATTATAATTTAAAACGTATTTTTTCCCAAAATACACACCACTGCATTGCGTTATTGCTTCTCTGCTAATCCTTTAACAATGAAGAAACCCTAAACTTTGCTACAACTGAAACAAATACGGGGTCTATCTACTTGGTTTTTAGATTTACGGAAGAAATGTAATTTAAAGTAAGAGATTTATCAAAAATTTCATGGTGCTCCCTGTAAAGGTTTTGCATACTTAATTAGGGTTTATTACTCCTCGTACTTTTTGTACATACTATACGAACTTATAGTTTCTTCCTTTACAGCTATTTTTTTTTTGTTTCAAGTTTGCTGGAGAATGATGCACTGTGTTGGAAATAATACATTGTATGCAGCTTGGATTTGCAAGTTCTCATTAGAACTTGATGAAAGTAAGTTCAGTGCATCAAAAAGTGTCCCCACATAGGAGTTCAACTTTCTATAGAGATCTATTACACACAGGGCGATTGCCCTCCTCCTTCTCAAAGAAGGACAGTCAAAATTAAGGTGTTTTTTAGTATTGTCGTACTTTTTACCGATTAGCTGTTAAAAAACCTATCATTTCCATGAAATTCGTTTAATATAATCTAAGAGGCTGTGTTGTAATGGAACTGTATGGATCATTGACCATTTTGTTCACCATTGGAGGTTTAAGGTAATGTAATAAACTGCTGCTCAGTTGATAAAAGAAATTTTGCAGTAAGATTTAAGGTACACTTAAGAGCATATAAATTGCAACAACCAGATAAGTCGAACTATGCATAACATCTACTGGAACATCTAAACTCACTCATACACACCAATGACATTCAAATACTACCCATTTGTGATAAAAAACAATAAAAAGAACTTGAGGTAAAAAGATATCTAGCAGATCAAAAATTTAAATTAGTTAATGAACAAATAAATCTTGGAAGTTTTCTAATATTAAACTGTTTACTTTGATTAACTCTTTATTTTATACATAGATAAGATGTAATTGTAACACCAATATATTAAGTTATTGTAAACGTCAGCAAGATTTAGTTTTTTCCTGGTTTTTCTATATCATTGCACAGTTATACTGATCTCAGAGGGAATTACATCCAGGATAATCCTTTAGGGCTAATAACATCTAAGCTTTAATATTGTTGTCTTATTACTTCCTTACTTGCGGTCTAGACTTAACTATTTAACCAACATCAGGTACAAACACACAAAATGTAACTTCAATATTAAAATGTTGAATCTGGAACCTTTGGCGAAACTGATACCGAAAACCGTTTACACTACCACTACACCAACACACACTTTTATATGCCTGACGCGCGTTTCGATAACCAAGTTATCTTCTTCAGAGACCGAAGGTAAACTGTCATAATTTAATAACAAATTACATTTTTATGATATTAACAAAAAAATCCCATTTTATTATTTACTTCTAGATTTTTTTAGCCTAGTTATTATATCTCACATTTGGAATAAAAAGCAGAGTAAAAGGAGAGTGTGCTGGGGTAGTGATTCCGAGACGGAGACAACGGCAAATTTTGAGGTGGTTTTGGTTGGTAGGTATCATCCTAGCGGTGATGAGTCCAACACGGTTCGGGTACAGAGGAAGATCTGTTCGAACATGAGTTTTTTCTATTTTTTTTGTTTTTCTTAGATAAATTTATTTGTATTTCTAGCTCATTAAGCAACTAAATTGCTTTTTTTTATTCTTCAATATTTTATATTATTCAGGACAACTTATAATTCAAATAAAATTGATTAAGTTTAGTTTATCTAGTAATTTTATCTTCTACAAAGGAAGACGAAAAAACTACTAGATTTTTAATCTTCAGTTTTTGTTTGTATGGTTATAGTATGCACAAATATTTGTTTTTAATTTATATTACTTCCTTGCTATATCAAAATTATACTTGACCCCTAGTTACGTGTAAGTTTAAAAAAATTGATCATCACATTCAGCATAATAAATTATTATACAAAACGTTGTATGTATCAGTTTAATTGCCTCATTTATAACTTCATCAATTAGAGTGTAGAACGGGTTCGGGATAATATCGCTTCTGTCGAAATATTTTATTACCCAAATTCGTGATGTCGCGTACAACTGCACTAAATATGAAACAGACGCAACTGATTCCCATTAAATTTCACAGTGTTTATACACACGAACAATTTATCAACATAGATATTTGTATAGCATCGACAAAGAATTAAAATTACTTTGTTTCCAATCCAACCTTTGTTTCTATTCACGTTACAATGTTGTTGCTGTCCGAATAGAATATCATGTGTATCAATTAAAACATCATTCAGTTGATTAAGTTGGTTTTTAAGTTAATTTACAGAGTTGTCTCTTCCCAGTAGGTTCGGCACAGACTTTTTTTTTCATACTGTACGGTAAAGTGCCAGATTGACATTAATTATACAATTGCTGTTGAAAACAATATGTATTAATGGAGTTGTTGATGGATTTACAGTGTAATCTGTAATCGCGGAAGACGTGTGGCTATGATGTAGCACTTCAACAAAAGTTTTGCCCATTTGGATCATTCTTGCAATCTTGTTTTTGCCTTCAATCGATTCATCTACATACTTTTCTGCATAGAGGCGGAGCCAACCTGGTACACGGACGGCTCAAAGACGTCGTATGGCGTGGGAGCCGGCGTAGTCGGAAGGAAACAAGGGATAACATTCCCAGTAAGTCTATCCCAAAATACCACGATTTTTCAAGCAGAAATTACGGCAATTCACTACTGTGTAGAAGAAATTAAAAGGCTGGATAGAACGTACCGTTCAATAGCCATCTTCACAGACAGTCAGGCGGTGCTAAGGGCACTAGATTCTGTAGAGGTCAATTCTAGGCTAGTATGGGACTGTGTGTTTGCTCTGAATACTCTGGGGGTTCGTAGCAAGGTTACGGTAGCTTGGGTACCAGAGTATAGGGGTCTAAAAGGCAATGAAAAGGCAGATGAAATGGCTAAACTAGGCTCATCAATGCCTTTTATTGGACCGGAACCTTTCTGCGGCATTTCAAAAAATATAATAAAAACGGCCATGAAAACATGGGTGGCACAAATATTACGGAAATGGTGGTGGAATTCACCAGGACAAAAGCAAGCGAAACAGTTCATAAAGGAACATTCGCAAAAGTTTACGTCACATTTATTGAGTAAAGACAGGAAAACGGTCAAAACTGTAGTAAGTCTATTGACGGGTCACTGTAAGCTAAACAGGCATCTTAACCTGATGGGGTTGACAGAGACGGATCTGTGCAGATTCTGTCACCTAGAAGAGGAAACACCGTCAGTGCGACGGTCTGGTAAATATGCGGTTCCTGACGTTAGGAGAAGAATATCCATTGGCAAGGGACTACATGAAGATTACAGTCTCAAAGCTTATAGACTTCGTTAAGAAAATCGGACTGAAGGATTTTTCGAGGACCAAAATAGATCTGAAAAGGTCGCAGTGGAATAGGATTCTAGCCACCTCGTAAGCATCTATCTATCTATACTTTTCTGCAACTGAAGGAGTCTTCCATCCACCGTGATGTTTTAGAACTTTAAGGTCAGCTCCAGCATTGGCCAACAACGTTGAGGATGTTCTTTTTGAAGCAATGACCTGTATACTTTTCTGGTTGGTCTGGTTTTAAGAATTTAGCTATTTTCCTAGGTGCTCCGCCAACAGTATGTATACCAGCTCTTTGAGACAGACATTTTCCTTGTCTATTACCCACTAAAAGAGCTTTCAGGGAGACGTGTTGCCGTAAATTCATGTATTTTCTAAACACCTCCAAATAGTGAACCTCATCACTGTTAACCACAGTGAATCCTCGTCGAATATGCGTTTTTGTCTGGTTAATCTTAACTATTAGTTGAGTACCCGTATCCTCCACATCACTAACATCTAAATTATAGATCTCTTTCCTTCGGCAACCTCCAGTAACTCCAAGTAATGCTATCACTTTGAGTAATAGATATTATTTATCTGGAGCATCCCTCATGAAGCTTTCGATTTGTTCCTTTGTCAACTCCTTCTACTGGTTTGGCTGATGATCTACATTTTATTTTTTTAAAAAAGCTACCAACTTTGGGAAACTTGATATGTTGACATTCTCATTAACCATAATCATTGATTTTACCAACGAGTATTTGGACCATAATGAAGAAGGGTTGAATGTTTTTGACTGAAAATTTAATTTGTTGGAAAGAATATTTTTTAAAAAAACTGTTTTTACCACATCCAAAAAGTAAGCCAACATCACATTTTCATCAGCACTACTTTTCAAATTGTGTTGTTCATGCCAGTTGCAAAACAGCGCATATTTTTTTTCATATCTTTTCGCAGACTTAACTGGAATGATTTGCCCTATCGCTTCCACAGTTTTCTCAGCAATTTCATCCAATTTCAGATCCAGGAAAGGATCCCGATCAGGAAAGGTGACTATAACATCTTTGACCAATTTGTTTTTTTGCTAGTGGAATTTGTACGCTTTCCTGTAATTTATGTCGAGTGTCATAATTATGGTCTATTTTAAAAATTATTTCCTTATTATTATACAAATATTTTACCATACTATAAAAATACAATTGGTTCAAATTCATTATTTTTTTTTTGTAAAATTTCAAGTCTTTTAAAGTTTGTTTTAAGACACCATTTTTGTAGTAGGTTGGTACGTACTAAATGTTAATCAGTTTATCTATCTAGACAATTTGGAATTGCTTAAGTGATTCTCAGCTCGCAGCAGCACTTACCATCCTGAAAACCTACCCAATATATGATCTCTTGTCTTGAATGCATGCTTCTCAGTCTGCATCGGCAAATCCAGATAGACGATTATTTGATACTTTGATACTGAAGAGAGAAATGAGCAGTTTCCTTTAAATAACTGAGAGAACTCGTTTGGCTGCCTTCCAATGACGTATTCCTTCATTTGTGTTAAACAGGCTCAGCATACTAACTATATATCCAATGTCAGTACTTGAATAAGTCGATCAAGGACTGATAAGGATATTGTTTCATTTCTTTCACATTGTTACTTGGTAACCGCTGGTCATTTTTTATTTATAAAGCAAATCAACCATGTTAAGAATAAATCAAGTAATATAATTTTTTCACAGCAGTCTACATGACTTCCTAATAAAATAATCAAATATGTCATTTCAGTTTCATATTTTATTGCGTTTAAAGCCAAAGGCAGTATGAAAAAATATAGTACGATACACGTCCTTGAAGTGATTATTACGGTACTCGATTAGATATTCTTGACTCGGCTCCGTCGCCTCGTTCGTAAACATCTACCTCGTACCGTAATAAGTCACTTCCCGGACATGTAACGTAAATAACTATTTCTATATAATCATAAAAACAAAAACTGAAGATAAAAAATGTAGTAGTTTTTTTTATTTTCACTTGTAGAAGATGAAATTACTAAATAAATTAAAATTGATCAATTTTATTTGAATTATAAGTTGTCATGAATAATATCTACTTAATCACAAACGAACAAACGATTGCATGAAAAAAGTAAAAGTAGTGCTGCATATTTTTGACAAAAAACAAGCAATTTACTTGCTTGAAGAGCTAGAAATACAAATACATTTATCCAAGAAAAACAAAAGAGATAGAAAAAACTCTTGTTCGAACGGATTCTCCTCTGGACCCGAACAGTGTTGGACTTATCACCGTCAGGATGATCCCTACCAACCAAAATCACCTCACTACCCCGGGACACTCTCCTTTTACTCTGCCTCTTAGAAACATTCTCTTCTCCTAACCATACTCTGCACCGCCCTACTCATCCATCCATTCCATTTTTTATAAAAAATGGCGAATTCACTTCAATACTCACCCACCAAATTTTCAGCAGTGGTGGTGCATAGACCTAGTCCACGTGTTGTGCTACCAAAATAGATAATTTCAAAGAAAAAAGCATTGCAATAGATATTTGGTGCTAAGAACAATAAATAATTGATGGGTTGATCTAAACTAATAATAATGTTTGTTTATTTTGCAGAAATACAAATAGTAGGTACATAAAATACAAATTAAAATTTAACAAATATACAAAAAGACAAACTTGTTAACCACGAAGTAAACTACAGTTCGTTCGGTGGATCTTTTCCCATGACCTTGAACCATATACAAACGCAATACATCAATACATTAAATAACACATAGGTCGTAGATTGATAGTTTAATAAGGATATGGCTAAAGTGACGGTGGACGTTATTTATTATTGTATTAAAGCTGGTGATATTTGTAAATATTTTATAGCCTTTTAGCAATATGCTACCTAAATGTTTAGTTTAAAAAAACTGTTAGTATACCAGAGTTTAATGTAGCTATTCTTCAAAATTGCTATTAAACAAATTTACTTGTATAATATTTAGTATCAATAATAACTTTCTCACTAGAAACTATGCAAATCAGAATTGCTTTGTTAGGGTTATGGCTGCAACCATTACTATTGGACAGTCCCACCCACACAGTTTAACTTTGAAAAATAAATGGGTTGTAAAAATAAATAATTCATATTTTAAATATGTTTATTTAAGGCTTAAATATATATACAATAAATTTTATTTAATTTTCCTCATATTCAGAATCAGAACTGTCACCAGCATTTATATTCATTAAAATTGGTTGAATGCCAATATCATCAATATTCTGCTCTAGGGCATACCACTTTTGTATGATTTCATGGGTATGCCCCACTTTTCCCAAATTTGTGGATTACATTGTTCCAGTGCTTCTTTCCACATATTTATAACTGAACTATCTGAATACCCATCTTTACCAATATATTTATTATAATATGACTTGCAATTTGCCCAAATTAATTCAATAGCATTGAATTTTACTTGAACACTTGAAACTGGTTCCAAAGGTCCCCCATTTCTTTTTTCTAACTCAAAATACTCCAACAAATTCAGGACCAGCTCCTGTGCTTGCGAATTCAACCTTTTTCCAGGCATATTCTAAAAATTAAAATGAAAAAAATGAAAACTATTTATCAATGGTTCTGGTTATCCAGAAAATTAGGTCAATATTTTCTACTTTGGTGAAAGCAAAATGTCTTTCATATAATTCAGTTTGATGTAGTTCTATCCAGAATCATAATGATATGTCAATTTAAGGTTAGTTTTCATTGCAAAATAAATTAATAAGAAGTAGATAAATAATATTCACTTACCACAATTATTCGAACACTCAGGTATAGGTTAGTTGTTAAAACAACTGTATTTGAAATAAATTGATATGCACGGGGCAATAAAATGGATAAAAATCTAAAATAAAAATGTAAACAACCTATTTGGTCTGTCAATTTACAAATTCACGGATAAACCACAGAACTTTCATTGTGTAGGTTACACCTATCATCGACATTCGTCATATGGCTATCTTTGTTTGTTATATTATGCTGTATTGGAACAAACGGTTCAATTTTGGGGTTTTAGTTTCTGTGAGTGAAAAGAGACGTACTACAAAAAGTAGTATGTTAATAATTTCAGCCATGGGAAAAGATCCAGCGAACGAACTGTAAGTTACTTGTATGTGGTGAAGTAAAACATTTGTGATAAAAAACAAATTTTAGGTTTTCTAGAAGAACTTGAAATTAAAAGACATCTAGCAGATCAACAGTTTAAAGTAGTTAATGAACAAATAAATCTTGGAAGTTCTCCACTATTAAACTGTTTACTTTGATTGAGTATTCATTTTATACATAGATAAGACATTATTATAACACAAATATATTAAGTTATTGTAAAGATCAGCATGATATAGTTTTTTCCTGGTTTTTCTATATCATTGCACAGTTATACTGATCTTAGAGGGAAATACATCCAGGATAATCCCTTAGGGCTAATAACATCTAGGCTTTAATATTGTTATGTCTTATTACTTCCTTACTTGGTCTAGCCTTAACTACTTAGCAACATCAAGTACCTAGTTACAAACAAACAAAAATGTAATTTCAATATGTCAATCTGACGATGCTAGTTATAGCGAAACAGCTGTAATTGAATGTTAAAGCGAATTTTTCGAATAAATAGTGGAAGTTTAGTTTAACCGTTCAGTTTTTTATTGTTCTTAACAATTGAGGGATTAGATTTATCTAAAGCACTGTATATGTTTTCTGTTAAACATTTTATGGCATCCTGTGTAGATCTATTCTGTCTGAAACAAACTGCGATGAGGACAGTAAATTATGTTTTTCTAAAAATTTATTAAGCCTAGTTTGAATTACTTTTTCAAATACTTTAGCTAAACTACTAATAAGCGATATTGGTCTATAATTAACAGGTTCAGTTTTTTCTCCAGCCTTATAGATGGCGGTTACAATTGATAGCTTTAAAGCAGAGGGAAAATGACCATTTTGTAAACACTTAATTAAATATGTAAGAGGTTTAGCGATTTCATCCCTAATGATCTTTAGACTCTCTGCCTTTAAGCCATCATGACCTGGCGCTTTCTTGTTTTTTAACTGCATAATAATATTTTTAACTTCAGTTTCATTTGTTGGATGCATAAAAATGGATTTACTACAAATTTTATTTTTTTCAATATAATTTGGGTTTTTGTTAATTTCTTCGGCCAATGTTTTACCCACAGATACAAAATATTCGTTAAATACTTCTGATATTTCTGAGGGATTAGTAAATAAATCATTGTGACTATTTTTTAGCTGATTTATTGGGGTTGTTTCTGAAACTGCTGAAAATTCATTTATAGTTTTCCACAGATTTTTTGAACTATTTTCCTGCTCGATGCGTCTACGGTACTTCCACTATTTATTCGAAAAATACGTTTTAAAATGCAAAGCAAAGTGCAACTAGCTAGTTTTTAGCAAAACAGCTGAAATTGCATTTTAAAACGTATTTTTTGAATAAATAGTGGAAGTTTAGTCCAATCGTTCAGTTATTTATTGTTTTTATAGTAAGATGGGCTTCCACAAAGTAAAAGTTACCACAATCAATTTCATGATATTTGGTGCATTCATTGCTTTGCTCTATTATTAATTTTAATGTGCTAATAAAATTATTATTGTTACAAATAAATAAATAAAAATCTGAATAAATTGTAGATTATAAAAGTAAGATTTTTGTAAAAATAAACAAAAAGACTTGGGCAAATAAAACAATCTCAACCCTGTACGAGGAAACAAGATAACCTGCTAACAATAGACATCATTAAAAAAGACGTGCTTGAAGTAGAGTCGCTTCTGTACAGCTTGAAAATATTCAAGTGAAATCTGAAAAAAGCAGGAGAGGTATAATAAAAGCAACCCAAACCGGTTGTCGACTCTTTCCGAGAAACACAAAGCTGCAACAGTATTAACATTTTAGCCCTTTGTATCCCACTGAAAATATAAGCCCGGCTTATGGGATAAAATGAAATTAGGACCACGATCGGCCTCTCCTGTTTGTCCAGAATTCCTCGGTTTCGCTTAGACGATTTTAACGAGAAGGTAACACATAATTTGAAACTTCTGTTAAAACATTTAAACTTTCACATTTTATATATTTTATTTTAGGTTTTATAGCTACTGCGGTCTACACAAGCATGTTTATAAGTGGATACAACTTAGAGCTTTGCTATGTACCTACATACATAGAATATTAGAATACAGAAGATACATCTGTCCCATTGTAAAGTTTTAAGGTTTTAAAGTTAGATATTAAAACAGTTTTTATTAAAAGTTTTAAATATAATGAAAAGGTAGAAAATTTGTAATTTTTTATTAGGTTTTGTAATTAAGCGATCTCGGTTTACAATGCCATGATCAGAGTTACCTCCAAAAACTTAAATCTAAGAACTCAAAACAAGAGTAAACCTTTCCCAATTTGACAAAACAATAAAATAGGTGAAATTACAAAATTTCAACATTTAAAACATCTACTACATGAACAATACTATTACGTGAATCTGAATTATAAAATAATTAGAATTATAAAAACTTGTAGCGTCCTCGTAATAATCCACCGACACAGGCGTTGACTTATCCAATATATATACTACCTTACCATACACCAACATTGCCGTAGCTATCTAGTATATTACAGTATGATGCAAATGAATGGAATAAATTAATTATTTCAGAAACAGACGACTTAAAGAAAATCTTAAAACAAGTTAATTTTAATTTTTGAATGGCCATCAACTGCTATAGATGTGTTGGACATTACGTCATTAGTGATGGCGTAATGACGTCAACAACGATTTTTTTAAATTAAAACCGAGCTCACGTGACAGCTCATTTGAAAGGTCTCCTTATCGCCTTTGCAACAATGTAATCATTTAAATAGTCATCTATTTCTGAAATAATGAATTTATTCCATATATTTGCATCATACTGTATACCCTTGCTTCGCGAAATCACGGTATTCAAGTGTAGATGAAGATTACAAAGTTTTCTCTGTATTGTATTGTTGTAACATGTCTATCGCCATGCTACCTTTCCTTAACTCACCGTCCCCCCGAACCCTAAAATCAATTCCGACCCAATGTATATTAGACACAACCTTACCACTGTCAAACTTACCCCCCACAACAGAACGTACCCTAAACAAAACCCTTGCAAACGAACGTAACCGGAAGCCCCTGTCAGTACCATTATAAATTAGCAAAACGCCATGGCAATTTACAATTTTTTATCAATAAACCAATATTCTTTACTCGCAGTTTGATTTATATACCCATGGACTATAAGTCTTAAGGGTGCAGCGTGTTCGGTTGATATTAAAAGTAGTTTATTTTCTTGCTATCAAATTCAGTCTAATTTTAAGGTGTTTCTATCTTTTTCACCTTAGTTTTTGTGTATTTTTTGTTGTTTATTCGTAACATTTAAAAGATAGTGGCGTCCTTAACCCTTATATACCACCAATCCTTCTTAAAGTGAGCATTAACTTGGAGTCGAACCACTCCTTGAGAGAGTCTCTTAGCCGGGATCTCTTTTTGGAACTAGTAGTGTTACAAATTGGCGCCTTTGAGGAACCAATATTGTTACAAATTGGCGCTCATTGTTGCTGCTTTACTATAGATTGAATTGGAGTGGGATATAATTTTTTACATTCATTTTGATTCTGATTTTCTTTTATTGCTTTAATTAACTTTTTTGATTTAACTGTACAACGACCCAATAAATTGATTTGATTTTCTAACCGATACACTAACTTGTTTCGAACACATTTTGAGTTTTATTTGCATTATTTTATTTTGATTTAAGTATAGGAACCAATATTGTTACATTGTAATGTTTGTAATTATTGTTTATTATATTTTTTTATACTGTACGGTAAAGTACCGAGTCGGAGTCAACATAAACTAAGCTTTTATTCTAGTTTTTTAAGATTGACATTAATTGTACAACTGCTGTTGCCAGCATTATGTATTAATATAGTTGTTGATGGATTTACAGTGTTTTCTGTAATCGCGAAAGACGTGTCGCTTTGATGTAGCACTTCAACAAAAGTTTCGCCCTTTTGGATCATTCTTACAATCTTGTTTTTGCCTTCAATCGATTCTTCTATATACTTTTCTGCAACTAAAGAACTCTTCCATCCACCGTGCTGTTTTAGAACTTCAAGGTCAGCTCCACCATTGGCCAATAACGTTGAGGATGTCCTCCTGAAGCAATGACCTGTATACTTTTCTGGTTGGTCTATTTTTAAGAACTCAGCTATTTTCTTAGTTGTTTTGCTAACAGTATGCATACCAGCTCTTTGAGACAGACATTTTTCTTGTCTATCGGTCAACCGGTCAATCGGAAACAGCTGTCAATAAGATAAAAAGCCATTTTTTAAATAAAAAGTCGAAGTTTTATTTTATAAAGTTTTATTTTTAATATTCCAAGTAAGTAACATTATTGTGAGTTTTATTTACTATTTGTATTCAATTGTTAAACTAGTTTTAACTCTGAAGATAATCAGCATCGTCAGATGCTTAATAGCGAAACGGCTGTCATTGAGTCTTTTAAAAAAGCAATTTTTAAATAAATATTGGAAGTTTTGTTAAAACGAAGAGTTTTTTATTATCCTTAATAAGATGGACTTCCAAAAAGTAAGGGTTAGTACAATCAATTTAATCAGTTATTTGTTCAAAAGCGCTTAATATAATTTTTTTACAACACACACTTTATGGAAATTGCTAGTTCTTCCTTTCTTCGCGACAAACCATTTGTTTATATTTAGAATAGAAAATCTTCTTTTAATGTGTTTTATTCTTTGTAATTTATATTTTTATGTATAAATATGTATAAAAGTTAGGGTATATAATATGTAAATCACATTTAATTTGTTCTGTAAATGGGTAAAACTGGCAAATTTTTTCTTATTTTATTAATTTTTTTATAGAACAATTTAAAATAAAAAAATCAAGAAATTGGCAACACAATATATTTATTATAGTCTTTTATTGTAACACTGTTCTTTAATAGGATACTTCTCTAAACATTTTTTTATTTACATTTTTTACATAAAAACTGAAACTTATATCGTCACCCGTACAAAGGATAAACTGTTTGTATAAAATATGATAGGTATAGAACAAACAAAGTAAACTTTCGACCGTATCAGCAACACCTTCTAGCATATAAATAACGTGTAACATATTCCAACAAGCTTCACATATGTTCCTTCAGTTAGGAGACTATGAAATAAGTTGAGAACATTGAAAGTCTGAAACGTTAGGGGTGGAAAACAGTCTTCTAAGCACGTCCCCGTCAAAGCGGTTGACAAATGTGTAGTTCGTTTAGTCGTAGCCGAAATGACTGCTGTATCGCAGACACACCAGTATTTACTGTCCGTCAGGATGGGTTTTTAAAGCCAAGATTTCCTTTTTTTTCTCTTCTTTACTTAATTGTTTTAGTTTCGAGTGGTTTTCCGGATATATGCATTAGGGTAACTTTATATGGAGTTATAGATAGAAGGGAGATGGAAAATAAATGTTTCATTAACGAGGAAAACTCAAAGTAAAAAGTAGTTACTGTCTCAAACTTTGTATGCATAAAAAATTTGCTATACTATATATTACGAAATAAATACAAAACAAAATTTGATACACGTTATTATAATTTTACGTCGACAAGTATAGACAGTGTTGCCGGACTTTTATAATATTACAAGATTTAAAGATCGATTCTAATAAAACTATCCAAAACAACTTATATAATTTTTTTTCCTTTTGGGTATATGGGTTTAATAAAATGAGGAGTATAATAATATTTGCTTTTATTCGCTATAATTAGATTTATCACTACTAGTTTCAGTTTCTTCATTGGGATTTATAATTATAGGTGCAATCTCTAGTGTATCCAACAATCTCTCTATCAAACCATTTAAAAATTTTCTTTTCAGTATGATGGATAGTTTTTTTTCCAAATTTCTGGTGTAATCGTTTCAAGAGCTTCAGACCACATATTTAAACAGTCTGTTTTAGTGGTTCTGTCTCTGCCAATGTGTCTGTGTTCTATGGGATTAAAAATTCAATGATATGGGGGTAAACACTTTGTGTCCATATTGCTTGGCTAAATGTCAGCCATATATAAATATATAATATGACTGGTGGTTTATTTCTTAAAATTTAATGATTATCCCAAGGAAATTTCCAATGTTAAGCTTAAAATTCAAAGTATTCCTTTCATTTCTTACCTATTAACAATGTTCAGAATTTCAACTTTTAGCGTATTTTCTGTGAAAACTGATGACTCTGATGACTAGTCAACCATTCTTTAATTTGTGGTTTGTTCCAACTTGTATTAGGTGTTTTATGGATTCAAACACTGTGATATGGAGCATTGTCCATAACAATTATGCTGGGTTCTGTGAGATTAATTAACAGCTGATTCTCAAACCACTTTAAAAAATTATCCTGATTCATTTCACCATGGTAATCGCTTAATTAGGTTTTTGAGGAAAATATTGCTTTTGCACCATTAATAAACCCATGTTAATTCCCAGCATGGAGTATGGTATATCTACGAAAAATAAACTTATTGTTGAACAGAAACATTTAAAATTACCATGTAAATAGGTACAGAGACATATACTATTAATTATACTAAAATAACCGGAGAGTTTACCTTTTACCATCAACTTTAGTCGTTCTGAAACTCGTTTTATCATTATGTTGCCATGAACGGTTTGTGCAACCATTTTGAAATATCCATGTTTCATTAATAAAAACAAATTTTTATAGACCTGCTTCTTTTTCTTTAATGTAGTTCCTTAAAAATTTAACCCGTTTTACAGAAATATCAGGAAGCTCCATGAGCCCCCGTCTTGGTTAATCTTTTTTTCCATTTGAAACCAATTTCCTTTAATAAA
Organism: Ophraella communa; assembly: GCA_035357415.1. NCBI lineage: Eukaryota > Metazoa > Arthropoda > Insecta > Coleoptera > Chrysomelidae > Ophraella > Ophraella communa. The sequence continues at coordinate 40,262,399 of CM068981.1, read as the reverse complement.
TTTGATAAAGACCTTCGAGAACCTTCAAATAAGTGCCTTACTTTTAATTCAGCAAGTAAAGAATTTAGAGTTACATCCTCTGCTGAAAACAAAAAAAATAATATTATTTTTTCTGGTCTTACAATTAAAAACAATTTAAATAGCTGTGTTCAGAGGAAAAATGCTTACTTTTTTCATACATATTTAAGATTACATTTCGAATTCCACTTGTATTTAATACATCGGTATTATAGTAATTTTTTTTCATACCGACACGTTTCTTTGGAGGCGACTTTAATATTCCATGGTCTTTCACAGTTTTTGAAATACTGGAAACTGTAGACATACTGAAGTTGAGTGCAGCTGCCACACGTTAAAATAAAATGAGCCTAGAGCTCCAGTACATGCACAAAACTTCTTCCCAGAAGAATAGAATAAAATAGAATAGAATATCGTAAAGAGTAAAGGACCAAAAACGGTACCTTGTGGTATGCCAATAATTACCTCAGGAAGGTCACTATAGCAATTACCACTTTTGTGAGTTCTTCTCGAAGTTAAGTTACTTTCAAAAACCTTTAACACAATGCCCCTGACACCATAAATATTTAAAACATTCAGAAGAGATCGATCAGGCACCGTGTCAAAAGCCTTTGCTAGATCAAGAAAACTGCCAGGTATGTTTGACCCGTATCCAAATATTTCGTAATGGTTTGAGTGAGTAACAACTGTAAAATAAATATAATAACTATTAAACTGTTTACTTTGAGTCCTCATTTTATACATAGATAAGACGTTAGTTCAGCATGATATAGTTTTTCCTGGTTTTTCTATATCGTTTCACAATTATACTGATCTTAGAGGGAAGTATATCCAGGATAATCCCTTAGGGCTAATAACATCTAGGCTTTAATATTGTTATGTCTTGTTACTTCTATACTTGGTCTAGCCTTAATACTACTTAATCAACATCAGGAACCTAGCTACAAACAAACAAACAAAATGTACCTTCAATATGTCAATTTTACGATGCTAATTCTAGCGAAACGGCTGTCATTGCATTTAGAAACATATTTTTCTGGAAGGGGCACAAGGGGCGAACGGACAAAAAGATTAACATGGATATGCATTAAAGCCAATCCATTCAAACGCTCTTCTGCCATCCTGTTGCGAAGATCAGACTTGAATCTGCCTAAGGTGGAGAGAGATCGCTCTGCAGTGCTAGTAGTCATTGGAAACGTGCACAGCAATTGGCAAAGAGTTCTAATATTTGACAGAGCCGTAGCTCTTTTATAGGCATCTGCTGAAGATATGGGGATATTATCCCTCATCTATTGCCAAATTTTTAGCTCTCCCAAAACATCCTCCATATCTTCGTTGCTGAAGTTATTAGACAGCAACTTTTGCAATTTTCCGATGCTTTGCATAGCAGTGCTAGGGAACATGTATGACATTTCACTAAGCATATAATCTAAAAAAAGAATATATACTGAAAGTCGGTAATATTCTTCAACTGACTGAGTCTGAATGTTCGGCCGATTTGTTTGACAGCCGGTGATTCTGCGGACCAAGATTTCTACACCAATCACGTTGTCTCTCGAGAGTTGCCGTGGTTGTATTAATAAGCTGAACTGCAGAAAGTATATCAATTTCAATGGCTTGTAATGATCGGGATAAGGGCAGCGTGATTCCTAAAATATTAGAGAGAATTACCAAGCATATAAGAAATTCCGGCGGTATTGATTGGAGTAATGAAAAAGGTGTAGCACTTCTTCTATTTCCTAGATCTTGATCAACCTTTTTTTGCAAAATTTCTGGAAGACATGTTAAGACATCCAAAAACGTCAAAACGGCTTCATGCCTTTCCATCCGTCATCTCTGTGACCTCTTAATGGTATGTTTTGCATTCCACACTGTTTTTATAATGGGTATAAGTTTTTTAAGATTCTCTTCAATAGTTTTCATTTTCTGGGATCTCATTTGAACAACAACATACATTGATTTTCCTTCCATTACCATCAAAAAATTCTGAGATGCGACCACGTTCGCTTGGTTGAAATTGGTGCTCTCGTTGTGTATGATCGTTTCGATTGCCTTTTTATATCTTTTCAGTACCTCCGACACCGACCGCATCCCACATCTTGCGCAAGTGCGGGAAAGGGATACAACGAACAAAATTCGAAATTCCAGTGGTCAAAAATACACAAGAGTTTCACTCGTGTTTTTTTCTGTTGTATTATTTATATATTTTAACAAGTCTGATAATTTGATTTGTAAAGTGATGGAATGTGATCTTCATGAAAAATAAAAATACTGTCTGGGGGGGGGCACGTGCCCCCGTGCCCCCCCTTAAATCCACCCCTGAGTGGAACCTTAGTTTAACAGTGTATAATAATATTAATAATAATATTTATTCACTATGATAAAAGATACAATTTAAATTATTACATTACAATACTATAGCGAATAAAGATAACTTACGAGGTATTAATATACCTGTATGTAAGTAACAGTTCTAAATGATCAATTATTATAAAATCATATAAAATAATTTTTCCCCTACATATACACATTTATCAACTTATAATTACTGTTCTATTTATAATTTTAATACATTTTTTTATTTTGTTTCAAATTGATACTTTACTTTTTTATTTTATTTTTACATTTATACTTAACACTTTTCCATCATTTATTTGTTTTAATCTAACAGGTGTTGTATTCTTTCCCTTGGCAACTCAAACAATAACTTCTTTAGTTTTTTTTAATTGTATAATCATTTATTATCCCAGGGTGCTGTTGAAAGAAAAAATTTAACATATGTGGCCCAAGATGATAATGACTTTTTTGTCCTACCGATTTAAGCATCAGAGGTGGTACATAGTTATTTTTTTGTCTTGTGTCATATGTATGATTGCCAATGGAAAGTAAAGCTTTGTTTGTAAATTGATAGCAACATAACTGAAAGAAGAATAATTGACGACAATCCATTAATTCTGTTTCTTGGTACAGTCGGTCACTGGAATAGAGTCGATTTTTATTCAGAATAATTTTCAAAAATCTTCTTTGAAGAACCTCAAGCGAGTTCAGGTAGGTTCTGCATACGACTTCCCATCCTATAATTCCGTATCTTATATGAGACTCTACCAAACTTTGATATACTATTCTCTTCTGTGTGAGACTTAAAATTTCTGAAAACTGCCGAAATCTATATAGTATAGTCTTTAATTTTTTTAACAAATAATCAACGTGGGAATTCCATTTCAGACAGCTATCTATGACTATACCCAAATAATTTTTTTTCACACACTCAATTTTTATGTCTTGTTCAATCGCAAGCTTGAAAGTTGGAAGAGAAGATTCTTGTGAGCTAAATGGTACATAAAATGTTTTTTTTAATTTATAGAGAGGTGCCTATTATCAAACCACTCTTTGAGTACTTTTAAATGTTGCTCAACTTTATTTTTCAATTTGAACCAATTTTCGTCACTATAAAATATAACAGTATCATCTGCAAAACTAATAATTTTATAGTTTTCTTGTAGTTGAAACAAATCATTCAGATATATAATAAATAACAAAGGCCCCAGCACTGTTCCTTGAGGAACTCCACATATAACTGTTTGTTCATTGCTTTCGTGATTATTTACTTTTATTTTTTGTTTTCGCTGATTTAAGTAGCTTGCAAACAAGTTATACGCAGCACCTCGTACACCTATGTTCTCCATTGTTTTCAGAAGGAGGGAGTGATCAACGGTATCAAATGCCTTCCTTAGATCGATAAATACACCTATTGATGGTTTTCCTTTGTCAATTGCTTCATAAATATGTGTTGTTAATTGCGCAATGGCGTCTTGTGTTGATGTTTTTTGTCTAAATCCGAATTGCATTCTGCATAAAATTTTAAACTTATCAATAAAATCAGATAACCTCACTTTCATAATATTTTCAACAATCTTGGCAATATTAGTAATAAGTGCTATTGGCCTATAATTGCCCATGTCACTACTGTCGCCATTTTTTAGTACCTACAGGTATTACGACAGAGTATTATATACTGTTCTTAATATATTTTCCCCTTATATAAAATCATTAACCTGAATATAATAAAATTATAGATGAAGTAGGCATAACTCATTAGTCCGGAAACAACTTCCGGCATAAGCGAATCGTAGTTAAGTAAACATTATAACCGAACCCACAGACATACAAACACACACATACAACCGCAATTATATTACTATCAAATTAAGTTCTGCTCCTTCGGAGAGAGAGAGAGAGAACTTACAAAGATATAAAACTTTATTGTACTCCGAGGAAAAGGGTAAACTTGTATGACAAACTTCCCAAAGTAGAGACACGGAGTTTAATCTTACTTTTGTAACTAGCGGGAGATAAGATGCACGCCATGTAAAATATTAATTTAGACGAAGCCAAAGTGTGTTGTCGAATTGTATCGCGCTCTAACGCGCCATCTGTGAGATGCGCCAATAATAATTAGTCTTCCTCGAAAGATCTCGTTATCTCATTAATTAAATATTAGAAGTTCGTGGCTGGTTAAAGCTACCAAGTTGCTTTTTGTGTTTACAAGGAAATACATTTTACCAGAAAAAAAATTAATTTGATCAAAATCTAAACTGCAAGTAGGTATATGGAATATAAAAAAAATATAGAGGCCTTAGTTTGCTAAAAAATTATGACAAAAATGGCAACGGAGGTTAGTAAAAATAACAAAACATGTAATGGATCAATATAAATGTGGTTTCACCGAGGGAAAATCAACAATAGATGCAATACACACCATGAAATGAAGAATGCTGTCCTCTTTCTCTTCACACCAATATTCGACCATCATACATATTCAGCCGAAATCTGGACTCATTTTTAAACATACAGTACCTCCAGTTCTGAAAATTCCAAACGACTGTGTTCTCTCGCCCACCGATATCTGCATGCACGCTGATCCGCAATCATCCGTTATAATAATAATAATAGCCTTTATTGCCCAACAGATATCAATCCCTTTACAGAGCAATATAATAAATACATTAGAGTTAGAAAAGTAGCATGCTAAAAATACAAGTTTACAATTATTTTAAATAGTTAGAGCTAGCGGTATTTGTTATAACATTAACATTATCAATAAATAAATCACATGATCTACATAAGTTATTGAAATTATTGCACATAGTGTTTATTGGCGATTTTAGTAATAAATTAGTCCTTGATGCTACACAATAAAAAGGTAAATAATGTCTATTGTTATATTTAGGTACACTTAGGTTTATCTTACTTATAATTTCCGGACAAAAGATTTCATTGTGAAATAATTTATATAAAATAGATAATGATGATAATATTCTACGAAGAGCTAAGCTTTCAAAATTAAAATTTTCTAAGAGAAATTGATAGTCAACGCCTCTTGAAGGATAAGCTCCACTTGTTTTGAAAACCAAATATTTTAAAAACTTTTTCTGAACAGATTCCAGCTTAGCTGTATGATTGCTATAATATGGATACCAAATAATTGAACAATATTCTAATTTGGAGCGAATATAAGAAAAATAAAGAGTTCTGAAAACCACGAGAATTCCTTACAATAAAACCATACAATCTACACGCTTCCGATACTTTAGTCTCAATATGTTCTATAAAATTCAATTGCGAATCAAATATCACCCCTAAATCTTTAGTACTTAAATGACGTGCCAAACAATCTCCATCAATGTTATAGTCAAATCCAACCTTGATTTTTTTCTTGGTGTATGATACTACTTTACATTTGGAAACATTTAATGTTAATTTGTTTTCAGAACACCAGTTATGTAGTATATCTAGGTTGGATTGTAGTTTTATACAGTCAGTGACATCATATATGGGAAGAAATATTTTCATGTCATCTGCATAAAGTAGCCTGCCTGAGTCTAAATAATGATCAATATCATTTATGAATAAAATGAACAGTAAAGGCCCAAGATTTGATCCCTGGGGAACACCTGAATTGGCTGTATATTTATATGAGGTGTATCCACTGTGAAAAATAAATTGTTTTCTAGCTTTCAAATAGGACTGACAAAACATGATGAGATTTGAAGAGAATCCGAACTGAATTAATTTCTTGATCAATATACTTGTAACAGGCGTATTTTCATCTAACGTTGTTATTAAAATTTTAAATGATATGAAACTCACCCGCTGTCTATTATCAAAATTTTCAGTGTTTATCTAAACATTATTGCGGAAATAGTCAGGTTCAGCCGTGTATTTACTCATAATTTAATTTTATTACTTTCTATAATTTCGTTTTATCTCATTTTTCCATAACTTCATTTTATCTAACCTTTTTAATTACCCTCAGATCTTATTTGTTTTCGGAAATTTATTTTATAATTTAATATTAGAAGTGAACAATATCGGGTACTACTTCTTCTATTTTATTTCTGCTATATTCGGTCTAGGTTTAGGTGGTCTACGGTTAAAGCCGTAATTTATTCCAACAATAGAATAGTAAAGGGCCACTTCTGCGCGGTTAATTAATGTCAACGTGAGAAGTTTGGTTGGCGGGGACGGTGACTGGGAACGACCTTCTTGCAAGGACGGTTGACTGAAGGTAGACATTTTTCTGGTTGGTTTGGTTTTGATCGTGGTGCATCTGCGACATTTAAGTGTGGATTTTGAAACCAAACCTCTATTTCCGACTGGGCCAGTGAATCAAATTACGTTTGGTTGATATTTTTGATTTTTCTTCGTGTTCAGTAGGAAACCACGTTGTGGGATTTGTTACCAGACTGCTGTCGATTTTTCGTCGGCCTACTGTAAGACGGCTTTTGGGTATAAGAATCAGCGTCCCAAGCTATTAAATACCACCGAGTTAGTATACCCTTCTTCCATCAAGGGTTCTTGGTACCGGCATCTTCCTATGGTACTGGCATTTCTCCTGGGTACCGGCATTAATTTATTGTGGTACTGGCAGATATTTTTGGAATTGGCAAGGGTTCCTAGTACCGGTAGTATCTCTGGAACTGGTATTTATCTTGGTACTCGCAGTTCCTTGTTCTGTTCGGGAGCCACACCGCTTGGAGTAACTCAAGAGGCCACTACCACTAGTGCAGATAAGCTTATAATTTTTTATATTTTGTATTGTCTTTTTTTACTTTGATAAACGATTGCAATTTAGTTATAAGTCGCAAGTGTGATCACACTGAAACATATCATTTTATTCATATTTGTACTAGGGCGCTATGTGTGTGCAATTAGTCATAACTTAAAGATTGTAATTCTCGGTCAATATTTTTTTTTTATATTAAAGGAGGGTCTAGTTTATGAAACTGAGTTGTTTTATTTAGCTCACTTTACTTCATTTTATTTTGTTGGATTGTGTAAGAGTTGTTAGTGCCTATTAAATCTAGGGGTTTCCGGCTTGTACCGTTTAAGTCGGTGGCGCAGCTCACGTGTGTATCATCCCTCTACGGCTGAGCTCGGGCATAATTTGCCAGTAGAGTGACCACTAACAACCCTCGCGCAATTTATTTAATTGTTGCTATTAGTTTTTTATTTTTTTTATTATTCTTAAATGAACGTAACCTTTCGGGTTCGGTTCATAGCGAAGAAAACCGTGGCATACTGTGATCCATTCTATCAAAAGCCTTTGAGAAATCCGTATATATAACATCCATCTGACCACCCGTATCCACAGTTTCAGATAATGTTTGAGTTACTGAAAGTAAATTAGTTACAGTTGATCTCTTACTTATGAAACCATGTTGAAAAGTAGATATATATTTAGAGACGGAAGGATATATACTATTATATATTACCATTTAAAAAACTTTTGATAAATTTGATCATATTGATATAGGGCGATAGTTAGAAATTTGTGATCGATTGCCAGATTTAAATACTGGAATAATTTTACCTTCTTTCCAAATGTCTGGAAAATTGCACGATTGTAAAGCAGCATTAAATACAATTTTTAATGGATGAGCTAAAATAGAAATACAATCTCTAACAAAAAAAGATGGAATATTATCGCATCCAGAGGTCATTTTGTTTTTCAATTTACTGCCAGCTGCGATTATTTCTTTTTCAGTAATATTGCTAATATTTATGATTTCATCACAAAAGTTGGACTTAAAAAAAGTTGTAGCAGTATAATTGTCAGAAGTCAGAACCAATTGATGTCACAAAAACACTTTCAAAGAATTCAGCAAATTTATTCACTATATCTTGTGGATTAGAATAAGTTTCATTATTATACGACATACAGGCAGGAATGCGAGAACTTTTGTTTTTGGTATTAATGTATGCCGTCTGGCTCTTAATTTACATGCATGCAAACTTCTTGTAACAATTTGACTAGTTATCACTCTTCCTAGCATGCCTAAAGAAGCTATAAAGCGGTCTTGAACAGGAATTGTAGCTCGTTCTCGTCCTCCTTCAAGCCTGTACGCTGCGCAGATGCAGTTTCCAAAAATTGATTCTATGTACGATTGACAACACTTTGGGACACATTTAGCCATGTAGCAACTTCTTCTTGACTTAAGCCTTCGTGTATCCAACGTACTATTTGATCGAGTTGTAATGTTTCTAATCGCTGTAGCGCCTTTTTTTTCAGGTAAACAGATTTTAAATTGAATTCTTACAATTCTGGCTAAAGAGATAATAGCGGATAAAAAGAAAAAAAAAACAAAAAAACAATTTGCTATAAACATAATTTTCTGAAATTTAAAAAATATCCACCTCAATTGTTGAGCAGTGTAGTTCCATTCTAATAAAAAGTTATTGAAAACTAAATCCTTAGAAAAACAATATTCAGAGCCACTATTCGACCCGAATTTATATTGTAATATTCACAAAATTTTCTATTCGAAATAAATTAATTACTTATTAATTTTATAATTATATGTTTTATGTTTTTAATTATTGTATGTATTTTATTTTATTGTGTATATTTTAATTTAATTTTACCTTATTTTGATTTTATTTATTACCCTTTCTTTTACTATTTAATATTACACTATTTAAAACTTCTTTAATCCACTTATAGCTGTCATCAAACTTAATTTACTATGTTCAGTTATAATTTAAAATTTAATAAAATTATGATTTAACTTGTATATAAATTGTATGAGCATAAGAAAACTCTATACCTTCAGTAGTCGGTTCAATTGATGTAAAACAAATTTAATTCACTTTTATTAGTGATATCGTCGCCTTAATAAGAAAACTGCCTTTCTCCATTTTGAAACATTTTACAGAAGAGGAGAAAAACATTTCTTCATGTCACTTGTCAAGTCGGATATAGGCATATTTCTATGGTGCGTTTTGAAACTAATTGGTATAATTAACACACAGTAGATTTTATCCAAGGATGGCTTTGATGTTATTCTAATAGATGGCAGAATAACCTCATTTCCTCAAAAAGTGGAGATAGGCAATTTTCTTATTAAGGCGACGATATAGTAAATGCACATATAAATCTTAATACAACCCTGTTTTTTTTTTAAACTATTGACCTTCAAACATTATGAGATTATAAAATATCGATTCTTTTTTTGAAGCTTATACATCGATTTAGTTTATTTTTCGATACTTCAATACTAGTTCAAAATTTTGATATATGTAACTTGAATATGTCATCAAACATTTCATTTATTTTGCATAAGTATATTAATCATGTGTTTAAATATTTATATTTGAAAAGTGATAATGTTTTAAGGTGTATTTTAAAAGTAAACACGTACCGTAATTAAATCACTCTCCAGAAACTGTTCATACCAGCGCTCTCTAGTCTGTGTTCTATGTAACCTCGTAGACAAGATGGCGTCAGTGGTTCTCTTCGATCAACGAAGCTTCTTGAAGATTTATTGCTTTTTTAATCCAGGAACATATATAATCAGGTAAGTGGATATTAAAATACTTCCATTTATTTAATTTCCCCAATTTTATTTACTTGATTTAACCTTTTTCAATAGTATTAACTTTATAATTTTAATTTGACAAATTGATTGTGGTAACCTTTACTTTGTGGAAGTCCATCTTACTAAGAACAATAAATAACTGAACGATTGAACTAAACTTCCACTATTTATTCGAAAAATACGTTTTAAAATGCAATTACAGCTGTATCGCTAATAACTAGCATCGTCAGATTGACATATTGAAGTTACATTTTGTTTGTTTGTAGCTAGGTACTTAATGTTGATAAGTAGTTAAGGCTAGACCAAGTAAGTAAGTAATAGGACATAACAATATTAAAGCCTAGATGTTATATAAAAACCAGGAAAAAACTATATAAGGCTGATCTTTACAATAACTTGTTACAATTATGTCTTATCTATGTATAAAATGAAGACTCAATCAAAGTAAACAGTTTAATAGTGGAGAATTTCCAAGATTTATTTGTTCATTAACTACTTTAAACTGTTGATCTGCTAGATGTCTTTTACTTAGGTGGGGGTAACAATTTTTTTCTTCTTATGGATGATCAGCCATTAAATTTACCCGATTTTAAATTTTTTTCGACGTGGACTTGCCTTCGTAAGAAATGGAACTCCCCGAAAATTGAAAATTTCCCGGTATTTATACTTTATGCCCAGAAATGACATAAAAAATTTAAATTCAATTGTTTTTTAAGTCAATTTTTCGAAATGTTTCAATAAATTAATTTAATTAATTCTACCTTATTGCTTGATTATTTGAGTGATAATTAAACTTAAACTATAATTATTATTAATAAAATAACTTTCCTTAATTAAATTTGACTTTTTCCTTATTAAATTGTTGAATAAATCTGAGCGATCTAATGGCCGCCATTTATAATTATATAATTAGGTTTACAAAAATTATGAGCAAAAATACCTTAAACCTAAACAATTTTTAAATAAAAACATTCTTTGATGCTCCAAATATCACTGGATAACTTTTTCTATTGCTGAAATTCTATAATTTTATTTTAAATTACATTTTAAATTAATTAAATTCCGCCATTTTTAATCCAGATTTTAGTTAATATTATAAAAATAACTTATTTCTACCAAACAAACATACAAATTTGGTTCAAAACCCATCAGAAACACATACAATTATTAGAAACAAACAAAATTGTATGTTATCATTGCATTCTCACATTTAGAGTCTAATGTTTCTTTTCACTTTGTAAGTGTCCCTACAATACATTACAATGTTATACATTGTCCAATTTGTAGTGTCTTTTCACCTGAATGATTCACTTTAATATATTATTATTATTCCCACATTGTTCGATTTATAGTGTGTTTTGACTTTATAATTTCGGATTAATTATCATTTATCATTGAAGATTTCAATCATATCACTCACAGTATAATAATCACTAGTCACCTTCATATCTTATTACATAATATGCTGGTATTAAATAAATTTAATATTTTAGATATATTCAAGCTCATGGATGATCAAAGCCATACCCATTGCTATGGATATTCAGACTACTCTCCATTACTATCTATAAGTAAGTAAGTAGGTAACTTTTTATTTCAATATAAACTTAATTACTACCTCTTTGTATTGTATAAACTAACTACTAACATTAGCTCTAAAATCATAACTTATAATATATAATGATTTGTACTAATGATATTTCATGTTTTTGTTGATATCAAAACTTAATTTATAACTCTTATCTAATATTCCTTACTGAAAAATCATTCTAATGATAACATGTAAACATTGATTGTCTCAAATAATATACTTTATTTTATTTCTGTGTTTTAGGTATTGTTACAATTTAATGCAAGATTCGACATCTAACAAGAAGATAATCTAACCATACTTCCTTACTCAAATTATTGTTGGAATCAAGTTTATTAAGTGTTCATAGTTATAGTCTATATAGAGAGGACAAGGAGTAATAAATCATTCATTTAAGTATAACAATATTATAATTACATCACACTATCCCAAGGTATGAAAACAATCCAACATTTCTCTCTGGTTTGCGTCTCTATCAAAATCATTTGATAGGATTCTCAAGGATCAGATTAGTAATTATCAGTATCATTTTTTAACACTGATAAATTGTGTAAACTATAGTCTATATAGAAAGGACAAGGAGTAATAAATCATTCATTTAAGTAGACGTACCAAAATATATTTTAAGAGGGTTATCGTAAGGTACATTTTGTATTGAACGAATGAGTTGCAGCTACGCTAAAGAATATATGATTTAGGTCAGAGGTAACGGGATGTACTAATTTTAATAAAAAAAGTGATAGAGGTACATAAATTTTAGTAAGTTTGATAAAGAAAGGCAACACAGTTTATTCATAATAGAAAACAAACCAATCTGTAACAATAATTATTTTTTATATTTTCGTTCTTTTTGTAAGAAGATTAATTCAAACTTTGAATATTGTCACAAATAAATTACAATGAAATATATTTTTAAAAAATTAATTAAAGTCAAGATAGCAAGATATTGTTACAATTTATATTAAATTCAAAGAAGCAAAATGAATATTTTTTATTTGTATTACTCCTATATGTAGTGTTTGGGGAATTTTTCTCAGAAATTTTAAATGGCAAGTGGCCTACTGTAATCGGCTTAATACGATTACACCTAACAGATTATTCGATTATTGAGAGGGATTTTCCAAACAACCCAGTTTTCTTAGAAACATTATCCGGAATATTTATTTTATAAGAGAGTAGGTACATTAAATCATTACTTAGTATTAGCTCTTTGAGTAAAGTTGTATGAAGTTGTATGGTTTTCATAATATTGTAAACAGTTGGAATATAGATATTTAAAACATTTTTTGAATATTAATTGTGCAAGTACCAAACAATGTCGATAAGCCAAGGACCATCTAAACGACCAAAAACAGGTCCATTATCTTTAAATGAAAAAACTCTGATATTGAATTGTTATATATCATTGAAAAACAAGGATCCAAGTGCAAGTGTTGAAGATATTGTGGAATTAACGGCTGCTATGTTGTGTGTTGCTAAATCAACAATTTATAGATTACTAAAAGAAGCAAGAATGGAACTCTTCAACCCCCTAAAACTCCTTCAGGCCGAAAACCAATTGAGATCGATGAGTCATTAAAACAAAGACTAAGACGTAAAGTCCATGGATTTTACTTACGAAAGGAAATTCCAACACTTGACAAAATTATGACATCAGTGCAAGAAGATACGGACTATACAAAATTCTCCAGAATTACGAGAAACATTGCCCACAAGTCGTTGGCGTAAAGCAGAGCTTTTGGAGTGGCTTATTTCGAAAAATATTGTTTCCAAAAGATCCAATAAGGAAAGAACTTTACAGAATTGCAAAAATAGACAAGAATAAATACAAAACCTACATTGTAGAAGAAATGGCTTCTTCTCGTGGTATATCAGTTCTTCGACTTCCCCCTTATCATTGTGAACTTAATCCCATAGAATTAATATGGGCTCAGGTAGAGGGGGAAGTTGAAAAAAAAATACTACTTTTAAAATAAACGATTTTGTGAAATTAAGAGTGCTGTAAGTCATGTTAGTAAGGAAAATTGGACAAACTGTATCGAGCATGTTATCAAAGTAGAGGCAAATATGTGGAAAATTGACAATATTTGTGATGATTTAATCGCCCCTATTATTATTAATGTCAACAATGATTCTTCCTCTTCCGAGTCGGATATAGAATAAAATGTAAGTAATAAATGTATTCCAATAATTATTTCTTTTCATTTTTTATTATATTATAATTTAAAACGTATTTTTTTCCCAAAATACACACCACTGCATTGCGTTATTGCTTATCTGCTAATCCTTTAACAATGAAGAAACCCTAAACTTTGCTACAACTGAAACAAATACGGGGGCGATCTATCTGGTTTTTAGATTTACGGAAGAAATGTAATTTAAAGTAAGAGATTTATCAAAAATTTCATGGTGCTCCCTGTAAAGGTTTTGCATACTTAATTAGGGTTTATTACTCCTTTTGTACATACTATAATTGTGTATAAGTTCAATTAAAGAAGCTTTGAAATTTATCTGTTTGAAGAGTTTATTATTTAATTATTTAACAAATAAGGTAAGATTATTTATGTTTAAAATTCTGAATTATTACAATATATGAAGCTGAAAAGATGGCAATGACCAGAAAACCAGAAAACAAGATCAGGAGAAAGGAAAATATTAGGATCGGTTTTGGGAACCATTAAACTAACAGATAATGATATGGAAGAAGAACAAATTATGAATTACTACAAGTAGTAGAAGAAGACCTAGTAAAACAAATAAGGCAACAAAGAATAAATGGCTGGAACATGTATATAGAGCGACGATATATTCGATGCTAGAATGAAATCCTGGAGGTAGAAAGAGACGAGGTAGACCCAGATTGGCTAGAATGGCTATAAGTGGAAGAAGATTTCAAGTGTTGGGATTCAAATGTTTGAAACGTAAAATAGAAAACAGAAAATTGAGAAAAGAAATCAGAGATAAGATCTAAATTAAACAGAAGGATACTAAATTACCTTGTAAAATATAAGCTTGTAAAGCGGTGAACCCCCTTCAAGGGGGTGTTAAACCTCGATATATACAAACTGAAAGTATTAAGAAGTTGTATTTTGATTTTAAAAAAGTTAAGACTCCTCTATATATTATAAACGATTCAGTTGTTGCCACAATTAAATACTGGTAACCCTTTAGTAATTCAACCCCGACAAGTTTATCAACCCTTAGCTACTTGCCGGTGGCATTTAAGTTATCGAGTTCAATAATATTTGTTCTTAGTCTTTCCTTGTGTCTCGATTTCAATTCGGTTCCTTTGAAATGTTAACGAATTCCTTTGTGGATGAACGACAAACGAATAATTACACGGTCTAAACGCTCTAATGTTTTCATTTACACAAAGCCGCCGTGCTGGTTGATAACAGTAATCAACTTCTATGAAGTGAATCATTCTAAAATACAACTTAATGGTTGTTTTGCAGTTATGGTTATACGTAATTACTAGCTGTTACATGTGAATTTGTTCAAGTAATAATAAAATTTATTGTATCAACCCTTACTTTAGAAAATTACATAGAGTGGAGAACATAAAAATAACTTGGAAAGTATATAAATTGATTTTTATTTTTGATTAAGTAGGTAGTAGGTGGACTACTGGGTGTCACAGAAGTTTCTGACCCATTTTAACTACAAATATATCGGAACCATAGAGAGGTGCCGGTTTCTTTTTATATAAAGTTTTTTCAGTACACACGTTTAATTAGTAAAATCTTATAATGTTTAAAAAAAAGTGTTTTCAAATGCAAATACCATCGATTTTTTTAATGGAACACCCTATAAACTAAAGCTATGTCTACAAACTAACCTTATACGGGGTTGGGATAAAGTATGGAACCAAGTAAAACAAAACGCATCTGATGTACATTTTTTTTGATAATAATATACTTTCGGTTTAACCGGAAATGCCATCAATTTCTTTAATTTAAATGGGACACCCTATATATTTTTACATATTTTGAAAGAGCTTGTTATTTTGAATTCATACATACTGAGTTTAGTGTAAAAAAATTTGTAAAAACGAGGAATATAGCACTTTAACCAACCTCCTTTGAGTTTTTTGCATTAGAGCAAAAAACTATTTAGATAAACTAATTGATGTTGTTTGTATGCATAGTAATAAATAAACAAGTACTGTTTAGTGCGTCTTTTGTTCTTCAAGTGTCAAATTCTAATTGACGGAAATAAATTGCACAATTTAGAATGATTTAATTAAGTGAAAAAGAGCGTATTGAAATTTTAATGATGATCTGTTATGGCGATCGTGTTAGAACTCATGAAGTGTGTCATATTTTTAATAATTTGCATCCGGAGAGAAATCCTATATCACGCTTAACAGTAACTAAAACATTACAGCGTTTTAATACTACTGGGATAGTAAAAAATTTGCTAAAACCTGGAAGACCGCGGACTGTAACGAACGAAACTGTTAAACAAAATATTGCAATCGATTTAGAAGAATCACCTAAAACTTCCACCACAAATTTGGCACTAAACCATGGTATCAGTCGACGTTCTGTAGGAAAGATATTAAAAAGTGAAAAGTATCATCCGTATAAGGTACAGTTGGTTCAAGAATTGTCATACGATGATTTTGACCGACGGCTGGAATTTTGCGAACGGCTAATGGACATCTGTAATGTCGACGATAATTTTGCTTCTAGCATAGTTTTTTCCGATGAGGCAACTTTTTGTTTAAATGGAACAGTTAATCGCCATAACTCAAGGTATTGGTCAAATGAGAATCCTCATTGGATTCATGAAGCACATACCCAGTATCCATAGAAGTTAAATGTTTGGATGGGAATTGTCGAAAATAAGCTTATAGGCCCATTTTTTATCGACGGAGACTTGAATGGTGACAAGTATTTGGATCTACTAAATAATGAAATTATTCCTTCACTTCAACAGAATGGGCAATTACCGCAAAATATTTGGTTTCAACAAGATGGAGCACCTCCCCACTATGATAGACGGGTTAGGGATTTTCTGGATGCGAATTTTCCAAATCGATGGATTGGACGTAGAGGATTCATAGAGTGGCCTGCTCGTTCTCTTTGGGTTATCTAAAATCACGTGTTTACGTTAGACGACCAACAAACTTACAGGAATTGAGACAAAGAATTATTGATGAATGTGAACTAATACGTGGAGAACTCTTGGAAAGAGTGACTCAAGAATTTGTTAATAGGATGGCATATTGTCAGCAAGTAAACGGCGAGCATTTTGAACATTTGAAGTAATTTTGTTTCTCATTATTCTACAATAATGAAATGTACATCTATTGTACTACTAACAATGAGTTATTCCTCGTTTTTACAAATTTGTTTATATTAAACTTAGTATGTATGAATTCAAAATAACAAGCTCTTTCAAAATCTGTAAAAATATGTAGGGTGTCCCATTTAAATTAAATAAAAAAACGTACATCAGATGCGTTTTGTTCCATTGCACTTACCTGCAAATTTTCATAAATATCGTTCTTTTCGTTTAAAAGATATTTACTTGGTTCCATACTTTATCCCAACCCCGTATATATAACATTTTCAGCGCCAAAATATTTTAGCGGTAAATCTTCTGGCGCCAAAGCCAATTTTTAAGCGCGAAAACATTTTTACAATAAGTTTTCTTATAATAAACTATAAAGTGGACTATCTGGGATAGGTCCTTTGTCCCCATTTAATCTATTTTTACACTTAATAATTTCTATACTTTCAAATGCATCCAACAATACATTGTTCGATACATTTTTTAACAATTTTAAACTATCTACATTTACCGAATGGTTTTTAGTAAAAGAATGTTCGGCAATACTAGATATTTCTATGCGTCCATAGAGAGAGAGAGAGAAATATTCAACTCTGTCAATAATTAAGCTTAACTGGTTTTGAAAATTAAAATTTTCATAAATGTTTTATTCTTCATTGTTTTTACTAGAAGCTTGGAAAGCTTCCAGTAAATTAACTTTTTGATATTTATAAACTGCCGTCCTTTGGACCGATTAGCAACACATTCAGTGATCCAACTTCTTTTAAATTTCTGTACAATAATCACTAGATAAATAGCAAATAACTTTTTTTCGTTGGTTCGTTTCCAAAATTTCCAATTAAGTTTATCGTGAAAAGGCGTTAATGCTTCTCGGAATTCGGACCGGTCCGATGGTACTTTGGAAAAAGTTATCGTCTCATCTCAGAAATCAGGATAATCGTTAGTCCATTAGTAGAAGTACAGCTTCGAGCCCGGCTGTTACAATTTAGTTTGGGGCGAGATTCAACTTTGGCGAGATTATTTCGCACCGATGCACATTCTAGGGATTCATCGTATAAATGTTCCATGGACTGCGATCAGCCGTGAATTCAGCGGCGAGCTGTTGATCGATTTTCATTTAAGATTATTCATTTCGATTAGAGATGGACATTAAGATATTGGATTTTTGAATATTTTGCCTTTGCGTCGGTTTAGACTGACTAGAAAAATGTGGATGGTCATTCCCTACCAGTATTTTTTATTCTTAATTTCATTTCCATCCCAACTTTGAAATATTGTTTTAAAGCAAATTTTGTAAATTATTTCTGAATGGTGTTTTTCCTGGGTCGCCTAGATGTCATTGAATACATGACCAAAAAAATGTAAATAAAAATACCCAGTTAAAGCTCATTATTTTCACATTTGATGAAAAATAAGTAAAAAATCGGCAAAAAATGTTTGATTAAGGGATTATTATATTATATTGAGATGAATAACTAAGCTCAGTAAAATTAAAGAGTAAAACTTACCTCAATAAGTAATAATAAAAGGGATATCTTAATAATAATTTTCATTTAATCATCAGCTACTTTTCTTTATTTCATCTAAAGTATTCAATATAATAATCTCTAATAGTAAACATTCAAATAGATAGAGAATGTACTTGACAAATTTATCTTGGATAGGATCCATGGTATTAATCAATAACAATCAAAATATGTCCAATTCAAATAACAAGTCCTAATTCATGTAATAATGTACAATTGACATAGTTTTCTTTTGAAATCAAAGTTATAATCTGAAACAATAAAAAAAAGGAATAAAATTAAAAACTATTAATCTCATTCATATGTTTAACAAAAAAATGTGTAATTTTAAGTAGTTAAGTGTTTAAATATTATTTATAAAGTGAAAGTACTTACCAGGTTACAAGTAGACTAATGTTAGTCTTCGATATTAAATAAGTATTAAAATAAATTATCACAACCTGAGATGTACCTAAAAAAGCACAAAAATAGTATAAAAAATGTAACAAACAAAGTTAAATTCAGTGTACAAACTCTTATATCTACAGTTTTGGACAGAATAACTTGTACTAATGATAAAAACACTCATATATAGTGATAATTGAAAGGACGATTTCAAAACATAATTAATCAACATTAATAAAGGACATATTATTTAACAAAACTGTATGTAAGTTAATTAAGTTTTAATATTAGTTATAAGATGTTAATCTTTGATAATATCAAGAGATATTAAGTAGATCATTGCTTATAACAGTGAGTCCATAGCTCAAATAATAAAGTCATTTAAAAAGTTTAAATTTTAGTTCTTAGAGGTTAAATTAGTATTTAAAAGTTGAAATACGATTAGTTTAATAGATTTATGAGTAATTTATAGTTTTAACTCAAATTTTAAAAGTGTATAATGTATTTGACATGACTGAAAATAGCATATTTCAAATTCAAATTTGATAAGGAAAAACTGATATAAAAATAAATTAAATAGATTTTTAGTAAATATAAGAAGATAAACTATCTTTAAATTATCAAAGATATGATCAAAAATGTAAAATCATTACCTCATTTTTTGGAAAATAAGGTTAATTTTTGAAAGTGTTAACAGTTTAATGCTGATTTATTTGTCTAAATTGTCATAATCGGGGAAGAGTATAAAAGGACCAGGAAATGAAATCTCTCTCTTGTTTCATGTTGATTTACGCCAAATACGTCTATTGGTAATTAATACCATCATTAATTAAAAGTTTATTTATGTTAAATTAAAACATTTAACAAAAATATTAGTATAAAAGTGTTGTAAAAATATTAAAGCACTTACCAATAAAGTAAATTTAGCACAAGATATCCAGATCACAGCAAAATTTGTAAGATTCAATTCCATCATCCCGAGTACCACAGCTGGCAGACATTTTAAATAGCAGTTCACGATTGTATATTACCATTGGAGCCGATTTTACCGATTCAGCACTTTCCGCCTGAGGCTTGACATCCAGTAGAAAATACAGAGACACATATACGAGGTATGTGAAATATTAGAAATTTTTAAATTTGCATGTGATAAGCACGTGAATAATATTAATAGTTTTGTACGTTGTCTGTAACGAGCAACCTTTCAATTAAAATTTAGTGTATTATATAAAATTAATATTGAGGTTCTCTTGAATCCTACTCAAGATAAATAGTCGGATTTTAAAATCAAACAAATCAACAATTTTCACTAAGCTCGTTAAAATTTTATAGGGCGTCCAACAATCAAACATAAAATTAATTAATTATTATACCAATCAACAATTTAAACATATAAATAAATAATAAAACAAACATAAAATAAATCATTAGAAATTGATAAATTAAATAAATAATAAACAAAATAAAACTAAACAAATTATAAAACAATTAAAGTTAAATCATTACAATATATAGCTATATTGCTTAAACCTTTGGTAATCGTTAATTCTAATAAAATAATATACCAAAATAATAATACCAAAAATTCCATCGTGGAAACATAACTGGCGCAGTCAGTAGGATACTGAGGACCTTCATCGCAAATTTATCAGTATAAAAAATTTCGTAAAGTAAATATATAGGTATCAACAAACAAACTTTTTTTAAATTACTACATTCTTAGGAGGAATGGAAAAACTGCTATAACAAATTGCTTAAACAAATGCAAAACTGTATTGATCATCTTGGTGAATATTTTGAACAATATTGCCCTCACAGGTAGGATGTAATCTTAGTCCTCTTGATTTGACTCAATTATTTCTGCATCGCATACTGGAACATAGAAATTGTATTAGAAAATATAGTGATGCGAAATATAAGAACTCACCTTCTAACTTTGCTTATCACATTTTATTGGAAAATAATTCTAGTGATGCATTCGACAACAAATTTTACAAACGAGGGTTCACGATTTAATTCCATTTTTGGGCTGAGATGAATCTTTTAAGTTACTGTAAAGAACACAAATAGCGCTCGTATGTCAAAACTGTCTGAGTACGTATAACCTCTAAAATGTTCAACTTTACGATAGAGCTGTCAATTGCCAGTTGCCAAATCCCGAATTATAAAAGGCAACCATCGTACATTTAATAAGGTAAATTCAAGAAAATGTAGTTATCATTTGTTCATTAAAACAAATGACTGAGGTATTTAGCAAAGAGGATCTAATCTCCAAAGATTCTACCAAATTCAACCTGTTGCCCTATTGATAGTTAATTTATCTTTATTTTTTTTTATTTTAGTTATGTATTACTTACGTGTAGAAAAAATGTAAATAGATAAAAAAATGTTATAATCACATAAATGTATCACTCGAATAGAGGCAGACAATACATTATTCATGAAGTATTTTTTAATTTCTATGAACAGAAATCAATACCCATTGTGATTAGTTCAATTTTTCATTTGCTTTCATTTGTTGAAAAAGACATTTTACAATAAAAAAATATAGTTTAAGACTAGAAATTAAATTTTGTACCAAAAGAACAAAACAGAGATTTTTTCTTGAGCTGTTTATTATTGCGTTTAATGCTGGAAAATATTTTAAGCTTGATTAATCTATGGTAGTCAAAACTTAGTTTCGAGAAATTGTTGGATATCTTTGCCGTTTGGCAATCTATCCACATCAAAGCCTTTTAATTTAATAGACAAACAGGGCGCATTATATAAAATCCATTAGCTTCGGAAACTTTATTTATTCGAATGTTTAGAAGAAACTTCTTAATGCCCTAAGAAAAGTTAGTTATCTTTTATAACCGGAATGGTAAAAGTTGCAAACAGATGATACACAATAGACCAAAGAGTATTCCTGGATTTGTAAATTAAAACGTTACCACAAAACATTTACCAGTTTTAAAGTCAAATAGAAACAAAGACGGCTGCGGAAAAATATCTTAGTAATGCGAAAAAAATTAAAAAGTTTAAGGACGAAAATGAGCTTTCATTTTAATCTTTTCAGCTTGCAAGCTCAGTTTCCTCTAACGATGCTGTTTGTTTAGGAAGTAAATACAATCGTGTGGAATGTAATATTGCTTTTAAGTGTAAACTAAACTCCATTCTATATACTTTTTATATCTCAATTAATACATTTTGTTCTTTATTGTAATTATTTTATTATTTACTTTAACAGTTTTTATGGGTGGGATAAATTATGCACACTTAAATTATTTAATTTATATACATTCGGTATATCAGTCCTAATTTATTAACACCACTCTGTTAAAACACTATTTTTATACACTTATTTTACTGTTTGCTTGTTTTCCGCGCACTGCTCACAGTTAACCAAAACTGTTAGCTCATAACTGACTACCTCACGCTTGTGTCGCTTATATTCTTATAGCCCTAACAGCTTTTCGAACCAGGCCAAACATTCCAGTCGTAGTTGTCTTCAAAAAATAGAACAACGGGGGCTATTATTATAAAAGGAGCTACATTCGCCATTTTTTTAATATAATGGACAGGGTCGGCTTCTGATCTTGAGGATTTTGTAGCAGTACTTACTTTGCATTGCATGCAGTTGCTTTAATTTAGGTATAATGATTTAATATAGTCGGTGCAAAACAAAATTTGATACACGTCATCATAATTTTACGTCGACACGTATAGACAGTGTTGCCGGACTTTTATAAGTTTACAAGATCTAAAGATCGATTCGAATAAAACTATCCAAAACAACCTATTTGAAGTGACATCAAACAAAGTACCAATGTACTTAATTTCTTCTTAATTTTCATTGTCAATTTTAATAACCAGTTTGATTTAAATTATTACTTGAAAGGTTACATAGCAACGAACTTTTTCAGCCTAGGCAGTAAAAGTAGAATTTCTCTGCCTAGGCATTAAAAGTACAACGTCTAAGCCTGCCATGTGTCATTAAAAGGCCGCTTCTAATGTCATTTGGAGAAAAATGATATTTTACAAAAAAATGAATATATTGTTATGATTTAATTTTGATTCTGAATTTTAATATAATTTAATTGCTATAGTTAATTAATCAATATTCCACGTTGGTATTGTCAATTTATAATGATTTAAATTTTAATAGATTTTTAAATTTAATTTGTTTAGTTTAATTCATCGATATCCCGACTTAGTTCTATTAATTTGATATGTTTTATTTATTTGATTATTATAATTTAGAAATTTGTTTTGTTTTGTTGGTTATATTTTGTTTGGTTAGTTAGCTGGTATCAATTTTTACTTTTTCTTTGTAAATTCTATAGTTGGGCGCCTTTTTAAAATTTTTAACTAGTTCAATCTACTTGTTATGAAAATAAAATGTAGATTATGACTCTTATCAGGGTAGAATTCAAATTAAAATATTATTTAATAATTAACACACAATAAATTTAATATCAAGTATTTCAAAAGAAATTTTACCAACACTGTTAATTGGTTTTCATATGTTTAGTACAAATAAATCAATGAATAACCTTATAAAAAAAAATGAAATGGAGATGATACACATAAATAAATTAGTTTACCGTAACAAAACAATAAATACAAAAATACAAATCCTTAACTATGACACGTACCTTTAGTATAAAGTTCGTTCTCTAAAAATTGCTATTGTCTAATTGGAACGGCACGAACACTACGATCGGATTCTCCTCGTCTCCCGTCGGAAATGTAAAACCACAATATGGCGGCCAAGGTACAGTTGCAGAAAAGATGCTCAAATTTAATCTTTCAAATTTTGTTGGAATCAGTTTCTGATTTGTCAAATTTATTACTTTGGTAAGTAATTTAATAATGGTTGATTATTTTACTGCATGTATTTTTAATATTGCATGCATTACTTTAACATAAACTGATTTTGATTACTATATAAATTTTTTTTCTTTTAGTAATTAATTAATACATACGATATTAATTGCTCTGCTACCAGGATCATAAGAGAGTGAATCATAGATTTTCCGGCCTTTTTATAGGCTTCCAGGAAAATGACAAAAATGACATAAGAAAACGGATTTCAAATGTTTTAACATACAAAATTTTGCAAAATTCTGGAAAATCAAGGTAATTAAATTACAAATCTAATAGTATCCTTTATAACTTACAGTGAACTCTCATTCTTATATTTACTAAAATTCTCTTAATATAATTTTTAATGGACTTTTTCCTATGAAATTTTGGATTTGAAAGAGACAAGTTTCTCAAAGCTGTCATTTTTTAAGACTTTCAAAATTTGGATTAAAACTATCATTTGTATTTAAAATTACTATAAATCCTTTAAACTAATCCTAATTTAACTGATAACTACTATTTTAAACTCTAACAACTAAAATTTAAAAAAGATTCTGTTATTTGTAGGTATCACTTATACATTATATAAGATAAGATTCTCTGTGTTATAAAAGACTCACAACTTAAAATTTATATAAAACATTTACTTAACTATCCTACATACATTTTGTTACATAAAATGTCTTTGTTAGTGCTTGTACACTAAGTTTTTCAATAGTTATTTCACTATGCACTAATTAAGTGTTCTATCAAAAGTTTAGGTGATTAAGTCCAACACTATTGATATGGGAATTAGTTTACTATATTTCACCACACCTGCTACATGTTATTAATTGTTCTTGTGTCTTTTTTAGGTACTCATGATCTATTGGAATACTTATTTGTACAATATCGAAGACTACAATTTGTCTCTTTATACTTTTGTAAGTACTTCCTTTTTATAATACTAATATAAATACTTAATACTAATACTAAAATTACATGTTGATTTCTTAAACATGTGAAAACCATTAATACTTTTTATTTTTATTTTCTTTTTATTGTTTCAGATTAAACTTAGAATTTTAAAAGAGAACTAGGACAAAGATGAATTGTTATGTGAAAATGTACTTATTATGGATTGGAAATATTTAATAGTGATAAAATAGCAAAATATGGATCCTATACAAGATAAGATGTCCATTACATTCTTTGTTTATATTGAATGTATGTCTTGTGAAAATTATAAACTTGAAAACTATAGATGTACTAAAGAAAAAGTAAATGTTGATTCTATGAAACTTATTAATATATCCTTTTATTGTAAATTATGAGGTAAGTTCTACTTATTAAGTTTTTAACTATTAGATATTTATCTCAATATATTTCACATTGATTGACTATATTACAGAATTACTCAAAGGTATTGTTTTAAGAAACTGTTTAATATAAGCTGTATCACGTGCCTAAACTTTGATTAGTTGAAAAGAAACATGTTTTGTTCGATTGCTTGTAAAGGAGTTTGGAACGATCATGAGATGAAGAGAAGATAAGAATAAAAAAATAATTAAATTTCTACTTAAGAATAATAAAAAACTGTTCGTTTTAACAAAACTTCCACTATTTATTTAAAAAATTGCTTTTTTAAACCTCAATGACGGCCGTTTCGCTGATTAGCATCGTCACTGAGGTTTAAAAAAGCAATTAATTAAATAAATAGTGGAAGTTTTGATAAAATGAAGAGTTTTTTATTATTCTTAATAAGATGGACTTCCAAAAAGTAAGGGTTAGTACAATCAAGTTAATTTTCTACTTACTGTTTACAGCCAAGAAACATGATAGACTGCAGTACAGTCGTCGAGTTATCGGCAAGAAAAAGGGTATTGGGAGTAACGTAGTTTATAGATGAGGGTTGACAATGGTTTCCGGTTGGGTTGCGTTCATTTAAGGGTTTTGTTTCAGGTGCGTTCATTGTAAGAGGTAGGTTTGGCAGGGGTTGGAAGAAAATGTTTAGTATACGGTTAGTCGGGGTTGATTTTAAAGGTTCGTAGTAATAACGTAATGTACAGGTAGCTGGGAGTTCAGATCTAAGATCCAGGTAGTCAAGTATCTGGAGATGAGGTACATGAGTTTTGGTAACTATATATTCAGGTTTTTCTGTTGGTTTTGTAATTAGTCTATATCATCTTGATTGTAAGCCAATGGTTCTTGCATGCGCAAGCCAAAGGGTATGTACTGATACATATAAACGATTAACCACGAGAAACTTGGCTCCTTCAAAGGAGATAGTATATCATGTACTATGATTCCAATTTCCAAAATAAATTTGATCCCGACGCAAGCTCTATCAATTTGATAATGGCTTTATCATTGGTACATTAAATAGATGTAGTTACTGCATATTTAAATGGAGAATTAGAAGAAGAAAGATGCATAGAAATATCCCAGCGACTAACAATAAATTAAAAAAATATACAAGGTACTATCAAGTAAAAAATTTAGAAGTGGAAAACGCATCAAAATATTAGCTTGAGCAAGACAATCTTACAAGAGGTTGGCATATATTGACATATACGTGGATGACCTGATTGTTGCGTCCAACAACATGAAAGAAATGACGATGCTTCTTAGCGAAACGGCCTTCAATGTAATTTAAAACATATTTTTTCGAATAAACTTACGTTGAAACGAAGAGTTTTTTTATTATTCTTACTACTTAAGTGAGTTAACATGTTTATTCAAATTGTAATTGTTAAAATAAACATTAATATTTTTATCATTATTATATATTGAGCACAGCTCTACACATGTGTCGAAATTGTCTATCTTTACTGAGCCTATGGAAGTTATTTAGTGTTTTTTTTTTATTGAAGTTTTTTTTTGTTATTTCATTTAAAATTTTGGTCCACGTTATTTATAAATGTTAATAATATATACGTTTATTTATTTAAAAAATAGATATAATTAAGAATTACACATAATTTATTCACAATTGCGAAAATAAGATAAGGTTAAGTGTCGGAATTAATTAGCTGTCGAAAATATCTGCATGTTTCAAAACCTTTAAGGTTAATATGCTTCAGGTTCAAAGATTAAAATTCAATTTAAAATGATGTAAGTCTTTAGTTACACTAGCTTTAAAATTACCTAAATTAAAAGTACCCAATTATTTTTTTATATTATCTATCTATGCTTGTGCAAGAATCTATATAATATCTAGGATTAATCCAATAGAATAGGAAACATGTATATATTTGGTTTCAAATTCCTAGATTATCCTTACTGCAAATAATATTGGATGGTTTTATTTTCACTACAAGAACTTCATCATTTTATTTTATGTTTTTTTATTTAATTATGTGTTTAATAAAAGATAAAATTATCATAATAATTGTTTTATATACGGACGATTTAACACAGAGAACATTTTTTAACAGATAAAAGTTTGTCTAGCATGACTTTCATGTGTCAACGTCCAAAGGTTAACAGCAAGTCAAATTTTTATAAATAATTTGATAAAGGTGTCTCTTTGTTTCAACACTTTGTCCCTCTAAACCGGTAATTTTTACGTATAATATGTATCTATTGATTTTATTGCCCAACAAAAAATCCATTTACAGGACAACATAATTAGATTACAAAAAAATGAAAACAAAATTGTTACAACCTTAATGTTAATAGCTAATACAAATATTAAAAGAACAAAGAATTTTAAAAGTAAATGAAGTGACACAGAATAAAGTAGTGGCATGTTATGTAAGTAATAAGTTCAAATAAAAGTTTTGATAATATTTATCCAGTAGACTAGTTAAATAATGGAAATATATGTCATATATTGAAACCTTCCTTGAACTTTTTCAAGAAAATCAACGTAAATTTGGTAGTGTGGACTCCAAACTATAGATGCGTAAAATAAAATGTTTTCAATGCAGTCAAGTTCATAAATGTTCGACAATTTCTAATTATAAACCCCGAATACCTGTTAGCCTGTGATACTTCATTGTTTTTATGTTCAACAAATTTTAATTCGGATTGAAATGTTACACCGAGATCACGTATCCGAGTTGTTCTACTTAAATCAAAGTTATTGATTTTATAATTGAATGTAATTGGCGGTCGTTTCCTACTAAATGTTCAAATCTTACATTTGGTTGGATTAAGAAAGAGTTTATTATTTTCACATTATCCAATAATTTTTTTTAATTCTAACTGAAGAAGCAAACAATCATCCTCTGTATTAACCACTTTGTATATTTTCAAATCATCATCAAAAAGTAGGTGTTGTGTGTGTAATAAGCTAGAGAGATCGTTTATAAATAGTAGAAAGAGCAAGGGTCCCAAATTTGATCCTTGTGGTACACCGGATGTTTGACAATAAATTCTTGATGAATGGCCGTTATAAGCCACAAATTGCATTCTATTATCTAAATAAGACGTAATTAATTTAGTAAGAGAGCTGCTGAAGCCAAAGTTATTCAGTTTTTGTATTAGTACGATATGACTAATTTTATCAAAAACCTTTGTAAAATCAGTGTATATAATATCAACTTGTTTCTTATCATCAATTGCGTCAGCAATGTAGTGTGTAACTTCGACTAGATTGGAAGCTGTAGATCTTCGACGCATGAAATCGTGTTGTGCTGAAGAAATAGAATTATTTAATTGTTATAGATCTTATTATACATGGACGTCTCCAATACTTTGGTAAAGTTATTTAAAATTAATATAGGCCTATAATTATCTATTTTAGCGCTTTCTTTACTTTTCAGAACTGGACAAATCCTTGCCACTTTCCAACTATCTGGAGATGTAGATTTTCGAATAATAAGATTAAAAATTATGTGTAATGGTAAACAAATACATACTGAAATAATTTCAGATAAGGTGCAGTGAATAATAAAACTGAAAAAGTAAAAAATTATTTCTATTGGAATGTAATTCAATGTCCGTTGGGGCATATAGCCCAGGAAGTAGTTGTTTTTTCATAGAAAACGGTCAAACTTGGATTAGAAACTGTTTCTTTACCTTGGGTGCAGGTAGAAACAATTTTCTACTTTTTCAGTTTTATATGTAATGGTTTTACAAATACTTGAGCACAGTCTCTTATAGGAAAACTAGGGAGTTTGTCACTTCCAGACGTAAATTTATTCGAAAGCTTGTTCATTGCAGTCAGAATATCTTCCTCAGATAGTTGAGAAATAGTACAAAGTGGACTGTTAATGATATTAGAAAAAGCAGATGCAGGTTGTGTACGAACGTAAACACTCTCAAAATAATCTGCATATCCCTCCACAACAGAATCCGGGTCATCAAAAATGTTACCATTATAAGATACTTTTCCTGGAATTCTAGTACTACCTTTCTTTTTTTGAATACATGACCAAAAATATTTTGGGTCAGTAAGTATACTGTATGCCTGTTTTATTTGAACTTTAATGATTTTTCTTACTCTTGAAAATTCGTTGTAATAGTATTGAGAATTAAATCTGACATAGCGATTATGGTAAAATTCTTTCATTTTAACATTACAAATTATTGTTGGACATTTTCTATTAGATGGCTTATATTTTGGAACATATTTGTCTAAAATGTAATAAAATTTTTTATAAAATGCTATGCCAAGAGCTTAAATTATTTCTGTAAAATTTTTTGAGGGTACGAATATTTTGAAAATTTTCTTAAAATATTCGTACCCGAAATAAAATTTAAGCTTGCGTCAAATATAACGTCGGTCACAAAGCCTCAGAATTACTAGTTTATTGGTCTGCACCATACAGAAATATAATATATTTTTATTTGTCTATGGTCTTTACGTTGAAGTTTTCTATGGTTTCAGCTGTCAAAAAATTTCCACTTGATTATCGAGGCCTCACGAAAATATTTCCAGAAATATTTTTAGTTGGGATGGTATCTACACAAAATTAAGGCATCTTATTGTTTAAAAAATAGAGATGTGAAATTTTATACAAATATATTTGTATTTACATTTAAAGGTTAGGTATTTCTGCTTACGTTAAGGGTGTCTAAAATCCGTCCAGAATGTGCGTCACAATTTTATTTTAAGTTTTTTTAGACTATTATTACTTCTTAATAAACATTATGCACAAATGTAATAGTTTTGGTTACAAGTTGAACAGAATGTTTGACTGTTAGATGACATAAGGTAGTCATGAGTGAATTTAGTGCGACAAATTCTTAATCTTCTCAGAATCAATCTTCTCGAACGACTTGCAGCTCCAATAAAGTAATGAAGGTTGAATTTGGTGTAAAATTATCGGAATGGAGTTCCAATAATCTTGGTATTAAGATCTGACCTTATGCTTGATAACTTGGCTGTATTAAAGTTCAAAGTTGTGACTCATTTATATGGTGTCCATAGAATGGTAGTTGTTATATTTTAGGAAAAGGATAGTTGGTAAGTATCATGAATATTTTGGGATGGTCCAATTCTAAAAACCTTATGATATGAGCCTGATCGTGGCGCAGTGGAAATGTGCTTTCTCACACAGAGGGCTCGGGTTCGAATCTCTATTTTTATTCAGAGTTGTGAAAGATGATACACTATTTAAAACTAAACATAACTCTTATTTAAAATTTAGTCATTTTGGAGCTGTCGCCTACTAAAAAATACCGATATAAAAAATAGTTATTAAACGACAAAAACTATTTTTATCGAAAATTGTCAATATCATGTTGTAAACAACTATTTGAGGTTATTTCTTCTCATATTGTGGTGTTACTAAAACTAGAAAATTGGCTCTCATCCGGACAAAATATTATATTTCATTTAATTATTATTATGATCATTATTTGCAACAAAATGTTTAAACATATAAGCAGTCGTTGCAAACATCTGGTAACGAATTTAATGAATTTTGTAGGGAAAAAATTCAAGAATGGATTTATGAATAAAAAACTAGCGTTTTATTGTATAATGCTAAAGCCAGAATTATTGACAATAATTGTTAATCAAAATAAACCTCCTAAATTGTATAATACTAATTAGCTTGCAGAACAAATAATGTATACCCAAAAATGGCATCTTCCTGCTTACCACTGCATGTTTCATGCCGTAAAACCAATTTTGGAAAAAATTATTATAATCAACATGTTGGTCAAGATGTAAATTAAAGGGAAATCTAAAAGAAATGTGGAAAGAAGCATTACTAACTGGTACTACAGAAACATGATAAAACATGATAAATAAATTAATTAATAATAAAATTAATGATTAATAAATAATAAATATGTTTAATAAACTATTAGATACTTGTGAGCTATATTTATTTAAACTACTTGTACATAAATAATCATTGTCAAAAATGCTAAACTTTAATTTTGTGTTATTTGATTTTGATTGCATATTTTAGTAACACCGATATATTGATATTTTCTATAAATAGATATATTAAAAAGAAAGATATTTCTATTTATAGAAATAAAAACGCCGCAGACTCACAGTCTAAACGACCTTCAAAATGTTTGTTAAATGTATAAAATTTTGTTAGACGTATCAAGTAATTGTTTAAAACAATTACTTTTCCATTACATATATCTGTACTATATTTAAATCTAAAATTGTCAGAATTGTCAGAAACAACAGTTTCTTCCTAGTTAAAAAGTATTTAAGCTGACTTTATTTACCAATGAGAAAATAATAACTTAAAACATTACAGTGATTGGAAAATCTATTGTATATTGAACGTGAAGCTTAATTTATTATTATTATCAACAGCTACTTGACGTACTTCTTCTAAACAATTTCGAGCCATGATAGCAGTATTATTTCTTTCGCGCAAAACATTTAATGTTACAAAACGATCATCTCGAGCACTTCTCGTCGTCTGCCAGATCCTCTTTGCTCAAAAAACTACCAGTTTCAATAAAACGTTTTACAGCTCTCTGGACGCTACACCTTGTAACACCTAATATTCTAGCAGCATATTATTGAGACCTATCGTCTTTTACTAGAGCAATTGCTCGTGCTGCATCAGTAGCCGTTCATGCGTGATGCTGTGATTAACAAAAATATGGATTCATTTTTATGTATGAAGACTTTAACCAGAGATTTATTTGAGAACTTTAAATAACTAAAGGGCTCTTTTAATAATAATCTATGAATCCTCTTCTTATAAACTTGAATGAGAGAAATTTTTATCATTTTTAAGTCTATTTTTAATTTATCGTATCCCAAATAATCGTGTTAAAAAATAGATCAATTTAATTACTAAGATAATTTGATAAATTCTCTTAACCCAGGCTTGACCTTAAATAAATTAGAATATAAGAAAAAAATTATGTCCAGAAAAAAGACGTGGTTTGATAATAATAATTTTATGTCAGTTTTAATTGGTATGTCATAGCATTGACATTGAATTGCTTTAGTGGACTTCTTCTTTCTTCTTTTAAAAATGCTTGGTAAATTTATTATAAGTGGACCCGCGCCGGTGGAGCCTTTGCAGAATAAAACTTTGGGACGAGTTTTTTTGAAAATCCTATCCGAAAATGAACCAGATCATAAAATTATGGTATGTTTTTAAATTGGTATATTTTTCAAGTAATTTAATTATAAGAACATTTTTATATATAAACGTACTATTTCTGTGGTGCGTAAGCAAAAGGGGTTAAGTCAAATAGTGCGATTTTACAGGGCGAACAAAAAACTCCTTTTCAGTGTTTTTTACATACTACACAAATCGTGTTTTACAAAAAAGTACTCTTAGATAATTTACTTTGTTGTAATGCGCAAGTATGTGTACGTTTTTCCACATAAACATGGTTAAATCCACTATTTAAAAAACTTATCTTTTTTCCCAAAGCAATTGTTAAATGATGTAACAGGCAAAAAGACTTATGTGTACTTATCCCCTTTTTCTCTCTCAAGATCTGAAGACATGTTACAACTTTGAAGTAACGGAAACGGTTTATGTTTACTTATACTTACGTCTTTCAGGAGTACTTTTTGGAAAAATGCAGCTGTAGGTAGTTTTAATAATATATTTTTAATAAAATAACTTCATTTATTTTATTCAACACAACATAAAAAATCTCTATAAATTAAATTGGACAAA
This sequence comes from Ophraella communa, assembly GCA_035357415.1. Lineage (NCBI taxonomy): Eukaryota > Metazoa > Arthropoda > Insecta > Coleoptera > Chrysomelidae > Ophraella > Ophraella communa. The sequence continues at coordinate 40,229,806 of CM068981.1, read as the reverse complement.
ATCTTTTTGGCTGAACTTTAGCTTCAAATTCTTCAAAATTCTTCATCGGTAAGTCTCTAGGTCTGGATCATTATCTGCCATTTCTTCTACTGTATCCAGTTGTTGGTAAAATTCTCTAGCGTCTTGGTCAATTTGCGGCAACATGCTAAGTAAGTTTTGTTTCTTCAGAGCACTTATAGGTACTGGTTTGTCATAGGCCGGCGGAATATTATTGGGAATATCTCTATTTTTTTTCAAAAAACTCATTTCCCGGAAGATTACGTCTTCATCTAGACTATTTTTGTAATACACCTGTCCAAATTGCTTCTCAAATTTCAACCATTTGATTTCTCGAAAATTGAATGGGTTTTTATTGACATCGGTTTTTTTTTCTGTAGTGGTCCATTACTGCCCATCAATGAACTGAAGTTAAGAAATTGTGTTTGGTCCATGACTTCGACTTGAAATTTATTCTTTTTTCCAGAAATTCTGACCAAATTATACCAATCTCTTGGGTGATGAATGGCAAAAGGGCTGGTTTTGGACTTTTTCTTTATTGCCGCATGATCGGTATCACATTCTAAATGCGTGTGTCCTGGAACTAGGAACTTGTGTTTTCAGCGTAGGGTGCTGCTGAAGCGCAAAAGTCAACATTGAAATCACTATAGTATTTTTATTTTGACCTCCACACGTGTCAGAATACATTACTAGGTGTTCTGTTTCGCTGGGCAACGTTGCTATGTACTTGAATAGGCAAGAAGATATTTCGTTAGCCCCTCGCTTTGCCACAGCCTCGTGCCACATGCAGTGGGTGGATCTCCCAGTTTGGCAGTCGTGTATAGTTAAATTATAAACACTCAGCTGTCTTTTATAGAAAATGTCCCCGCTTGTCAGCAAAGGGGTTTGCACATTTGCTGCAAATCAATACAAATCACTTTAGTGTGGATGTCCGTTTTACACCGTTCCTTGTCCTTTCGCTTTTCGTCGTAGGCTTTATCAGCTGCTGTTTGGTGAAGGATCAGTTTGTTGTTAATTATTTCCCTCTCTTCGTTGTTTTTAGAATACTTAATAGTCATGTTTAATGTATCACAAGTTGTGCAGGTATCTAACAGGTTTTTTGAATTTAAGATCGCTTTTTAAATTCCTGAGAATATATCTTTCGAGATTTTGTTTGAGCCGGATTGTTGACAAATTTAACGTAGAGGTCGTACATGATAGACAAATTCAAATCACAACCCAAATATTTATTTTTGTTTTGTTTCCTAGAATAATGTGACTCCATAAGCTGGAAATGATTTGATATGGTTCCTAATAACTTCTAAATCAGCTTCTGAGGATTTATTGGCAGGGATATGACGTCCTCTTTTGTCGTCACAAGTGATTCCCGCTGGCGATTGAAGTTTGTTTTTATGGCGCATTCAATAAATTTCGGTGTTTCGTCGAGAGTCTTTAGGAAGCAATTTTTTGCAAACGACTATGCATTCTTTGTTATCAAAAAATGTATACACATATGTAAATTGCCTGTGTTTACGTTTTTCGCCTTTAGTTTTTCGTTCTACTGCTTTTTCCTTCACTTCTATATGTCTTGCTACATACCTTACTCGTTTGTCATGATCAAGCAAGTTCCAATATTCTTCAAAAAATGTCTCGTCTTAATTCTTCACCAAGTTTCTCTCTGCATTTGTTTCTGCATGCTATCAAAGGTTGAAGCTCTCTTTTGGTTTCATTTTCCTAGTTTTTGAGACATATGCTTCTCCTTTGTTTTTTAAAATCTTTCGCTTCTTCCTAGGAGCTACTTCATCCTCATTAGCTCTTTCGTCAGTTGGAATGTAACTGGGATCAACAGATTCCTCATATTCAACTTCATCTAAGCCTTTTTCATCAGAGATGGGATTACTGCCAACCAAGTCATTGAGTGCTATGTCAACCAGCTCCAATTCAACATTTTCAACGGGCACCATCATAAAACAATCAATTTGTTCCTGTTCTAAAAGTTCCATACTGTTATAAAAACTATCATTTTTTGGAACATTTTCTTTTGCAACAGTAGTAGTTGATGTTGTGTCCGAGGATTCGATATTTTTTCTTTCGGTGAGAAGTAAGCCTTCATTATTTACTGAACTGTCTGAAGTTATTAAAAAAACCACATTAATAATTATTTTCAAATTGTTTGATTAAATTACCTTTGTCTAATGAGATTTCCAAAATACCACTGTTATTAACATCAGGGCTGACATCAGTGTTATTTTCTATAGATTGCAAAGGAGATCTATCCTCGTGGTCACGATTATGATTCGCTATAAAAAAATAAAACTGTTCAAGAAAGTTATCATTAGAAAAAACCTTAAATTTATACTTACTCATTTTTTGGAACATTACCACATGCTCTAAGCATATTGAAACTCCTGCTGTTTACACGTATTACACTATTATTATTATTAATAAACGACATTTTCGATCAACTCACGACACTGTAAGCTTGCCCGCCTAAAATATTAACCTAAATTAGGTATTAGAAGATGCGGATAGGTCGACTTATACATTTCCATGAGAGGTTATGTGATTAAAAGCAGAATAAGCAAAACGGGATAAGTCGACATACCCTTCTTTGCCCCGTATGCAAAGGGGATAATTCAGATTTGTTAGAGTATAAGTATACATGACACCTTTTCCTGGAACTTCAATCCTTAAAATTATCTTATCTTTGCGTATAGGAGTATAAGTAGACATAACCCTTAAAAAATGTAGAATTTACGAGTTTCCTAATTATCGTTGAGTTATTCCGTTTTGCCAGTACATGAATAATAATTTTTTCTATTTAGTTTAATAAAAAACTCGATTTTGGGTTAAGTCGACTTATCCCCTTTTGCTTACGCACCACAGATTTATTTATTTATTTAAGAAACAATCAGGCCAAAGCCTTTTTACATATTTTGTTGCAGAAATTAATTGATATAAAGTAAAAAAAAGACAAAAACAATAAAACAAAATGTAAGGATTGTAAGGAAAAGTATTACTCAAAACAAGTAATTGTACTATCTAATATATGGTACCCTGTAAGTTAAGTTTGAATTTTAGTAGCAGTTCATCAAACACGTAAATTTGCTACGTGTTTTTTTATATTGAATTTTAAGGGAAAGAACCAGAAGTGGAGCACGAGCAAAATGCTCGGCTAAACTCAGTATGGGCGTAGGTACGCTTATTATTTAATGTTTTTAACGGGCGCCACTAACTTTAAATGCACATTCCTAAGTCAGAAAACCTCCGGCTGTTATAGGTTTTGGTTTTTTCCCCACCCAACAAAAAACAAGAAAAGTTTAGCTATAATAAAACGCAAATTGACCCCAGTACTTATATAAGTAAATATATTTAACACTAACAAAAAAAACCTCAAGAACCAGTTATAATTATTGACCTATGCAAGAAGCTTTAACCTCAACGTGTACACGTGGAGTTTACATTTAATGCTCCACAAAAATTATAGGAACCAATAATGGTAAATTAATTTGTTTATAATGTCGTAAGGATATACATATATAAAATTGAATATCAGTAGGTATCAAGATAAAATTTAATAGTTATAGAATAATATGGTCTTTTTGCAATGTTTATCAGGCAAATTTCACTATAATAAATATAACCACAGTAGAAATCAAATAACAGTGACAGAATAAAATATAATAAAATAATAGAAATGCTTATCTGGTAGTCCCAAGACTGAACAGGAAACTCCAGAACCATCCAATTACTAGAACCCGGACTTCAATGTTGTAAGAGTAGTCCAAACCAGAATAAATTATAGCCAAATGGTACTCAGCGCTCCGTAAATAAAAATAACCAAATCCCAGTAAGGAAAAGGCCACTAAGAAAAACCTATAAGTAAAGAGAAACGACGGATTGTAACATTTGAAAGTAAATTTATAAATCTAACCCTAAAACCCTAAAAAAAATGAGGTTTTTTTGTCTTAAACGAAACCAAGATGGACTTCTCTGATAGCTGAATTCTCTTTAGAGTATAATTAGGGTGCACTGCACGGCCTAAATTATTTAATACAAAATAGTGGTGTAATTCAATTTCTTGAAAAGGCACAACGGCAACACAACTTTTAAATAAAACATAACATAAAAGAACGAAACATAATATTTATATGCTCTTAAGAGCGTATAGATTAAAACAACCAGATAAGTCAAATTATGCAAAACACCTACTTGAACATCCAACCTCACTCTTACACACCAATGGCATCCAAATACTACACATTTGTGATAAAAAACAAAATTTAGATTTCCTTGAAGAACTTGAAATAAAAAGACATCTAGCAGATCCACAATTTAAAGTTGTTAATGAACAAATTAATCTTGGAAGTTCTCCACTATTAAACTGTTTACTTTGATTAAGTTTACATTTTATACATAGATAAGACATAATTGTTAAACACAAATATATTAAGTTACTGTAAAGATCAGCATGATATAGTTTTTTTCCTGGTTTTCCTATATCATTGCACAGTTATACTGATACTGGAAATACATCCAGGATAATTCCTTAGGGATCTTAACATCTAGGCTTTAATATTGTTATGTCTTATTACTTCCATACTTAGTCTAGCCTAAATACTACCTAAACATCAGGTACCTAGCTACAAACAAACAAAATGTAACTTAAATGTCAATCTGACGATGCTTCTTAGCGAAACGGCCGTCATTGTAATTTAAAACATATTTTTTCAAATAAACTTGGAAGTTACGTTGAAACGAAGAGTTTTTTATTATTCTTGATTATATATGGAATTATGTACAAAGACGATTCAATTTTGTTCGACTGTAGTTGTATCAGACCCGATAACAAGTTGTAAGATCTCTTCAAATACAAAAAGGCTAGTTTGCTTTTGTTGACCAGTGTAGATTCTACTTAATAATATCAATTTATTTATTTTCTAGATCTTTTTAATCCCAGAGCAATGATAATATTACAATTATTAATTTGGAGAACAGTTAATTTTTAAAAGCAGCTAATCAGATCTCAAACAGTGAAAATACTTGACTTGATTTCGTTTACCTGCGAAATTTAAATTGGGGAGTAGATAATTTAAACTTTAATCAAAACTCCTTTGGTATGTTGAAACAATATAATCAAAAGCAAACTGAAACATCAGAACAGTTAAGCGTGTAACTTATACAATATAATTTCGAAACGTTAAAGGGATATGTATCGCAGACGAGCCATAATCGGTTTAACCACTGACAAATTCCAATTACACGTGACCTATAAGATATCATTTTATTACTGGAACCTAATTAAAACCGAAATGTTGGCAGGTTATATTACGAAAATTGCTGATCTACTTTGATTGATACATTAACGAGAACGTACTTGGTGTGCGGAGCAGATTTATAAACATTAGGTCAATGTTTGAAAAAAATTTTCAATAATTGAGTTCGTTTGGGATATAGCAAATAATTACATAAAAAGTCTTTTGAAAAATTGCTCAACCGATTTAACGAAACTGGATGTGTGGCGTCTAAACTACCAGTAATCCTCAAACGTGCTATCCATCAGCAAAACATTTCTGAATTAGTCTGTTGGACGAATATTAAAATATCATTATAATCCGTACAAAATACAAATACATCAAGAGTTGAAAGCCATGGATTTTAAGAAACAATTTCGGTTTTGTAACTAGGTTATCTAAGTACCGAAAACCGTTTACACTACCACTACACCAACACACACTTGTATCTGCCTGAAGCGCGTTTCGATAACCAAGTTATCTTCTTCAGAGACCGAAGGTAAACTAAAGCTATGTTTACAAAGTAACCTTATATATATAGGTAACATTTTTAGCGCCAAATGTTTTCGCGGTAAATCGTTTGGCGGCAAAGCCAATTTTAAGCGCGAAAACATTTTTACAATAAGTTTTCTTATAATAATCTATAAAGTGGACTATCTGGGATAGGTGCTTTGTACTTATTTAATCTTTTTTTACACTTAATAATTTCTATACTTTCAAATGCATCCAACAATCTATTGTTTGATACATTTTTTAACAATTTTAAACTATCTACATTTACTGAATAATTTTTGGTAAAAGCATATTCGGCAATACTAGATTTGTCTATGCGTCCATATATTTTAGATGAGCTAAATGTTCTTTAAATCTAGTTTTAACCGATCTTTTTGTTTGCCCAACATACTTTTTATCACAATTATTACAACTTATTTCATATATACCGCTTTTTCCCAGATCTTCTCTCTTATCCTTCGGATTTCCTAACAATTGTCTCAGGGTGGTACTAGTTTTATTAACTAAACCTAATCCCACCGTGCCGAAAATTGTATTCAATCCTTTGGTATACTGAGGGATAAATGGTAATGAAATGAATTTCACATCGTTGTGTTCTCGCTGGAAAAAGGTGGTTTAACAAAGAGATTTCTTAAAACTATGGCGATTAATTAGCTTATGAAATAGTTTTTTATCATATCCATTAAGTACAACTATATCCTCAATAAAATTCTTTTCTACGTTATATCTTGTTTTGTTTAAAGGAAAATGAATTAAACGATGAACCAAAAAATAAAAACTCGCCATTTTGTGTTGACTACAGTGAAAAGAATCTACCGGAATATATCTATACGTAGCGGTGTCTTTCCTAAAAATATCAAATTCTAACTTGCTATTATTTCTTATTACTAATGTGTCCAAAAATGGTAACCGTTCATTATTTTCTAGTTCAAATGTGAATTTTATGCTTGTGAATTTTGAATTTAATTTTGAAATGAAATCTTCTACTGATTATTTCTTCGTATTGAAAATGTCGTCCACATATCTATACCACATCCTTGGGAAATACTCGAGCTCTTGACTGATCTGTGTTTCAAAATTGCTCATAAAATGGTTGGCTATAAATGGTGATAAACAATTACCCATTGCTGTTCCTTCATATTGTTGATAAAACTGATTGTTATATTGAAAATAATTTTGGTCCATGCATAGTTTAGCTAATCGTAGGTATTCAGTTCTAACTTCAACACCCAGATCATTGAAGATGAGTAGTTCTTCTAGATACTGTAAAGTTTGTGGAATAGGTCCGCTAGGAAATAAAGAACTAACATCGAACGAGATTAAAATTTCCCCATCTTCTAGAACAACATCTTTCTTTATAAATTCTAATGAATTTTTAACTGAAAAACTGTTACATTTTATGGGTAGATTTTCAAACTCGTTTGATAACTATTTTGAAATCTTACAACTAGGTGTACATATAGCTGAAACAATAGGTCTCATTGCATTCCCAGGTTTATGTATCTTAGGAAGGCAATAGAGCTTTGACAATGTAGGGTTACTAACAGTTAATTTATACTTTAACGAATCGGTGAAAAGGTTCTTACAACTTTTGAGAATGCTCTTCACCGTGGAAATCATTTTATTTAGTGGATTTTTTGAATCTTAACGTAGGGACCATTCTCGAACAAGTGATTCACTTTTTCGAAATAGTCTTGTTTGTCCATTATAACAACTTTGTTTCCTTTGTCAGCTTTTAGGTAAAAACATTCCTTCTGTCTCAAACCTTTGACAATATTCCTATTAATCTTAATTCCCTGTAAATTTTTGTTCTTATTTGAAATATTTTTGAAAATTTGATTCTTACAAGCTTCCCGAACATAAACCCTGGCATCATGAGAGAGATATTGAACAGAACTTTCAATATGTCCAATCAATTCACCCAGGTCCCCACGGGAAGTCACAGCAAAATTCAAACCCTTGTTTAACAACTCTGTTTCACTACTGTCAAAAGTTTGGGAAAAAATATTTTCAACAATATTAATAGGTTCCAAAGAAATCGTTTTAGGTTTTGGTTTTAATTTCTTTAGTTTTTTACTTAAGATCGACATTTTCTTCTTAAATTTTGAATGAATAACCCTAAACACCTTTCTTTGGAATTCACACCAATATTCATATTGTACATTACTTAGGCGTTAATTTTTTGTAAAGTCCATATGCTTCTATTACAAGCATACTTCGTTTACTGTACAGATATTTGGTTTCTAATGCTAACCTAACCTAACCTAACCTAATGAAATTTATGGTACTAACCCTTACTGTGTGAAAGTTCATCTTATTCAGAACAATAAACAACAAATATCTGCACCTATTAACCTAATATTAGTACAAAGCTTTACATTTTAGTGGGTTATCTAAGATCTAAGATCATCTCCACATCATCAGAGAAACACTCAGTCAGGATCGAGTGATTTTGCCTGAAAATCTTGCAATAAACCGGATCTGTTACGTTTGAACAGTTTCGTCGAAAGTCAAATCCTTTGATTGTTTGGGCAGAATATAATTAATATATTGTTGATGGCAAGAGGTATCCAATTTCCTCAGTAGCAATCGAACCTTTGCGTTATCAGGAAGTTTCTTTGCATCTTCGGTGAATAAACTTTCATACCTTTTGAACCACGAGTCGAACATTGTGCTTTCTGGATCGTAATTGAACTCTTTTATACTATTTCCAAGAGTTTCCATCAATGACTCATCACTGATTTTAGTCTCAGATTTGCCTGAACTGAGATTTTCAGTCAGCTGAAGTAGAAATTCTTGCTGATTTTTCATCAATAGTTCCTGCTGCTGTTGGGCTTGAATCTGTTGAGACTTGATGAACTCCAAAATGGTTTTCTGATGATGATCGAACTTAGAAATTCTCTTCCACTATCCTCCTCGCCAACTGTTATGATTATGTTACCTAATGTAGTTTTCAAATAATAGGAAATAACTTTAAAACTTTTTGATAAATTCTATTCTGACAGTAACTAAGTTCATAACAAAAGACAATCTTATATTATTTTATCATAATAGTAAGATACTGCATCCCAACAAATACTATTTTAAATGCTTGGCAACATAGTACCGTTCTGACAGCTGTGACGTGCAATTATATTTATATTGGACAAGCCATACACAAATTTTTCCATTTCTGATACTAACAATATTCTTAAGCATTTTTCGCTTATTTTCAGGTCGACTCTAATACAGGGAAAGTCCTGACCTCAAAACAACTTCTAGACGAATCTTACGAGTTAGCTCGAGCTTTAAAAGCTTACGGATGCACTTCAGAAACGACAGTATCACTCGGAAGCGAAAATAACTTGGAATTTTTCATTCCGGTCATGGGTTCCATTTTTGCCGGTACAATAATGGCACCAATGAACTGTTATTACACCGAACAAGAATTAAGACATACATTAAATATCACACAGCCGAAAATTGTTTTTTGTTCACAAGCAGTCGCGCACAGGTAATTCTTTAAGATTATTTCTACACTTTAGAATTATAAGTACAAACTAAAAGCTTTTAGGTATTTAAAACTGAAAAGAACATTGACGTTTATAGAACAAATTGTAGTCATTAATTCGGATGAAGAAATTGAAGGTACAAAAAGTATTAAAACATTTGTAAGAGATACATTAAAAGGAAGTAAAGTGTCATACCAATCGTTACCTTTCGATGGAGATCCCAAGGAGTCTGTTACTTTTATTTTATCTTCTTCTGGAACCACGGGACTCCCAAAGGGAGTGATGTTAACACATTTTAATCTAGTCACCAGAATGCTTCAATCAAGGTTATATAAAATCCTCTTAGTTGTTTGTACTTAATTAATTTTTTTTTTTATTTATTAGGTATCCAGATTATCTTTCCCACAATTCGATAGTATTGGGTTTAATGCCTTTTTCCCTTTCATACGGCTTATTTTTTGGACTTACTTCTATTTTTAATAGACATTTAACAGTTATGATGAACAAATTTACAGAAGATTCATTCCTGAAAACGATACAAGATTACAAAGTATCCGTAGTACGATTAGCACCACCTTTGGCTATATTTCTAGCGAAAAGTCCTAAAGTTAATGAATACGATTTATCTTGCATCGCAGAAATATTTTCAGCCGGTGCTCCTCTTAGCGCTAAAACAGAGGAAAAGCTCAAAGAAAGGTCAGCATAAAAGAAATTTCGCCAGTAATAAAGAATTAACTCTACAAAAATTCTATTATTGCTTTTAGGCTACGGATTAAAGCTATCCATCAAGCTTATGGTTGCACTGAAGGCACTCTAGCGTTAACTATTATGAATAAAGATCACTACAAACCAGGCTCTTGTGGAAAAGTTATTACCTACATGCAGTGCAAAGTTAGGGACCCCGATACCGGTGAAATTTTGGGACCGTATAAGATCGGAGAGCTCTGTTTCAAAGGTCCTACAGTAATGAAAGGTTACTGCAAAAATCCCCGAGCTACGAAAGAATCTTTTACGGAAGATAATTGGCTAAGAACAGGTGATCTGGGTTACTATGATGACGAAGAGTATTTCTATATTGTTGATAGATTAAAGGAGTTAATTAAGTATAACGGTTATCAGGTATGTATCTTTTTTATATAAAAATTTAAGCTTCGCTGCATTTTTTTTAAATAGTGAGTCTAGAATTGTTGATTGTTCAGGTAGCTCCTGCTGAACTGGAAGCTATTTTGGTAGCTCATCCTAAAGTTTTCGAAGCTGCTGTCATTGGTAAACCTGATGAAAAATCTGGTGAGCTTCCTCTAGCGTTTGTCGTTAAAGAAAAAGGACAACAAGTCACAGAACAAGAACTGCAAGATTATGTTGCAGGTAAATAAATTGTATCTTACTAACCCTTATTTTGTGAAATTCATACATAAATACAGTCCTATATCTACTTTCACCTAGAAGTTTATTGGGTGAGTGATATACAGGAAAATAAAGCAAGTTGGTATTTAATTCCCTATATTAAATAAATATGGCGGAAATTAGGTTTTTTGGGTACCAAATTTGTAATTTGGATTTCCTTCCTTTTTTATTGTTGATTTCAGTTTTAAATCAATTATGTTTTTTACAGAACATAAAATAAAATACTTTCTTTGTAATATTTAATAAATTTGTTATATTAAATTAAGACTAAATACAAATATTTTTTTTCTGTATCGAATAGTGTTTTAGACTTTTCTGGTTATGATTTGACAGTCTCTATCATTATTATTCAAATATTAATTATTTAATTATTTAAAAATGACAAGATTAGAACTGGATAATCAACATTATCTAAATATTTTTTAGATATAGAAAAATAATATTTATTTATTTGTGTTTGGTATTCATTTTATGTATAGTAGTTTTCACAAAGAATGGTATTGTCTGAAGGATTATAATAAAATATAATAAAAATAATTAGACCATTAAGTTGTAAAATCCGAGATGCACATCATAAATATAAAAGGACCCGATTCAGGTAATTTTGTTTCTCTGAGAGGGATTGTAGAAGATTACAGCTTACACTTCTTGTTCATTTTAGTCTTTGTATTACATTGGAAGTGTTCACACTTGTGTTACGGCGTGCAATCATTTTATAACATTTATTTGTTATTACAGATATTAATAGCAAATATTTTATATCCCAACGTACAGAATAGGCAGTATGTGGCGTCGGTGGATAAAAAGTAATAGTGCTTCTTCCAGTGGTTCGTTAAAGAAAAATCACTTATCTTGTGACGCGAAAATCATTATAAAAATGTGTATAGTTCCTTACTTCAGCAAGGATATAACGCGGGTGCTGCAGCAAGAGTAACCAGTAATTTGACGAAGGTGCCTCTTACTGCAGTTACACGAATTGTTGAAAATTCTATGGAATCAAGAAAAAAGCGTAAAGATTCCGGTGTCACAAAAAGTCTAGACCTCTGGGAAAAATATTTGATAAGGCGAAAAATCTACACTATGTACGATGAGCAGCGTGTCCCTACAATCAAAAGTCTGAAACAGTGGCTCATCAATGACGAAACTCACATCAACTGTGGCCGCACTACTCTTTAGCGAGCTCTGTCTGCAATGGGCTTTAAATATCGTAAAATTGACAAGAGACAAGTAATAATGGAATCCACACGTTTAATAAACTGGCCTTCTAAATATATAAAGTCAATAATAAAAAATTGCTAAAAATTTGGACTCAAAATCAATATGACCTAACACCTACCTTTTGTAAATACGACAATTAAATTGAATATAATAAAAATAAGATTTCTAAATACATTATTTTCAATAAAAGTGTCCTGTTTAAATTTAATAAAGATCTATATCTTTGATAATTATTTAGTTTTAAATTAATAAATTGCCTAAATATAGACATTTCATAAACATGCCAAAAGAATAAATTAATGTTTGGTATGTTGCCAGACAAAATAAAAAATAATCTTTAGTATAAGATTAAATATTAAAAAATGCAGTATAAATAAAACATATGTTTGAAATATGTAGGAAATATTAACCTTTTCTATAATATTAATGTCGTAGTACTGTTTAACCATAAACATATTCAAAGTAATCATAATAATTTTCAAAACTAGACATAAAGTATAAAGAAAAAATATTTATTTAGATCCTCTTCCCGGCCAACTGACACAGATCAAAGTTTATTATAAATTATTATCGCTCACCTTAATATCTGAAATGAAATAAGCCAAAGCACCAAAGGAAAAACTTTTATCTTTATAAAGTACTTGATATATTATAAAATAATTCATCTTGGCAACATTGCAAAATAATTCATAGAGATGTTTCAACAAGATTGACAGCATAAACAAATAGAGTTGTTGTAGAATTAAATTAACAAGAATGATTTTCCAATCATTTTAAGAGTATGATGTTCATTGTGTTTAAAATTATCTTTAAAGTGTTTATCTAATTCAAATGTCACATTTATAAAAAGTTCATTTTAAGTCCAAATATTTAGTATTTTTTACTATTTCTAGGTGTTTTTGCGGAAAAAACTTTTTCGAATCATCATTATGTCCTGCACCCTGGATCAAATATATATAAAAATCGAAGAGTAATTTAATACTAAATTCAACAATGATAAAAGAAGGAAATCCAAATTACAATTTTGGTACCCGAAAAAACCTAATTTCCGCCATATCTTACAAATGCATAAAAATTGATATAGGAAAGTAATTACAAACTTTTTTCACTGCTAGTTGTGGAACCTTACTTTATTGACTTTTGTTGAGGTAGTAAACTTGTTTACCAAGGTAGAAAAATACAGAGTCTACTTGATTAGAACTAAATCTCAATCCATTTGACAGAATGTGAGGTTAACTGATCCATTAAAGACCTCGACAATAACAACTCACTTTTATATCGTGGCACATTATTTCTATACCTTATTTTTCTATCAGAAATCAAATAAAAATATAGAAAATGAGGGTTGCAATTTAAAAAATGTATTAATTGAAATAGTATCAACGAAAGTATTCTGCCCACCTCTCACTTTGCCGGTGTTAAACTGTAGGTCCCAATTATCTGTGTCGAGAATTCTTGAGAAACGCACATCACAGATGATTGCAAAATGTCGCCTTCTACAGAATATGGCACGCGAAGAAGATTCCGCTTAAAGGCGCATCCACACTTGCTTTATAACATCGTTATATTTTCTCAGTTATATATATGTTATATAATATGTTATAGAAAATTTGACAAAATATAACAAAACATTTCGATTTTCAACATGTTATATGTTATCGGTTGTTGTCGGCCTCGGTTATTGTCAAGAAGTGAATGGTGGTCATTTTGAACATTTAATGTCAAATACATTGAAAAACACAGTCTAATCATTATGTGACATTATTATCTTCATTCTACGTAAAGTTTTGTGTTAGAGACATTATCAAAATTTTACATCTTAAAAATCAATTTTCTCAGTTATGATTGCACCAAACTTAAAAAAAACTTTATATTGCTGAACAGAGGACTAAAATCCCTTTCCAACGAGGTGCCACACGACCCCCTTTGTAATTTAAAATTTTCGAGGGGGTGCTTATAATTCAGGTTTTTTTCATAAAGTACATAATAACGCTACAAATGAATTTATTCCATACATATGGACCGCACTGTAGAATCTGCTTAGTTATTATATTTTTCGAGGGTTTGGAGATGAAAGCCTTCGAATGAATTAGTCCCGGGATATCATTCCAGTACATGAGGATTTTCCTCTCTATCGAGCCGGAGATAATATCTTTGACAGTACTTTTGGTAATGCCAAAAAATGGTTCAGGTCCTATAAATCTAGACTCTGCTCCTTTTTTGGCAAGAGTGTCGGCTTTTTCGTTACCCACCACTCCGCTATGTCCTGGTGCCCAGAGCAAAGTTACCCTGTTGTTGGAACCAAGACGTTCTAAGGCTTTAATACAGTTCCATACCAACTTTGAATTAAGCCGGTTGGAGCTCAGTGCCTTAAAAGCTGCCTGGCTATCTGATACAATATGTATGTTTTTGTTTACAAGAGGGTGATTTATCAGCTCTCTTGCACACAATTCAATGGCGAAAACCTCTGCCTGAAAGATGGCAGCATATGAGCCAAGGTTTACTACGATTTCAACCCTCGGTTTGCTACCATACACTCCTGCTCCAACATCTTCTGGAGTTTTGGAGCCATCAGTGTATAGTACGTAGTTCGTCCCAGAGAAATAGATGATTTCCTTTTTCCATTCGTCTCTCTTCGGAAAGAGGACTTTAAAGGACTGTTCAAAGTGCGTCCGAGTGGCTAGGATATCTGAGACCATCCCAAGCGTGTGGTGATCTTTAATTTCACGCATCAGGCCCGAGTGGTCCCAGAGCCTCTCCCCTTCTACTTAACTATCCACCGACAGCAGCCTGTAGGACACCATCCTGGCCTCCAATAGTAAATGGAGTGGGGTTATATCCAGGATGATCTCCATTGCCGCTGTCGGGGTAGTGGACATTACCCCCGTAATGGCAACGAATGCTAGTCGCTGAAGTCCAGACAATCTTGCTCTGGTGGATTTCTGGAGTCCCTTGGACCACCAGGCCACCGAGCCATACGTGATCATTGGTTTTATCATTGTTTGATAAATCCAGTAAATCTGTTTGGGGCTCGTTCCCCAAGATTTGCCGCAAATTCTCCTGAGATTCCACAGGGAAGTCCTGGCTTTATTAACAGAGATCCTAACAAATCTGAAAAATAAAAGTAGAGAACGCGATGACTATTCCGTTTTTGGGGGAACATGTAGCATGTAAAATAAGGAAGCTTACCACCCCATATGCAAGATCTACAGTGCAGTACCACATTAATCACATGTTATATCTTGCTGAGCTGGGAAATTATGACCAACCTCCTTCAAGAATACATTTTCCCCCCGTCGAATATCGCCAGCCACTTTTGCACAATTCGTAGATGTAATGCCACCCATGCCATCACCACTTTCTATAGGTTAGGTTAGGTTAGGTTAGCTTGAACTCCTTGAAATCAGATCGGCTATTGCTGATAAATCTCTTAATTGTTTAAACGAACAGATTCAATCTAATGAAAATTATTTAATTTTGAACATTCCACTCTGACTGTTTATATTTTTACAATTGTTTACTTCAACGTTAGGTTAGTTTCATTTGACTTTCTTCTCTCTATGTCGGACTCTATTTACTTGTTAATGAGTTCTACAATGTTTATGACTTGCTTAATGTGTGCATACAGCTGTGTTATTTTATCCTTAAATTTTCTTTACACATTTCACTTTGATATCATACAATGTAGAATTTAATAGTATTTCATAATTTTAACATTTAGTTCCTTCAATTTAGATTTTTATATGTTTCCAATAAATTTTCACTATAGTTGACAACATTCCCTCAGTTGGTAACTTGTCTTCCGGTGTACTATTTCCGCACCTTTCCTTACATGTGCTGATTACTTTGAACGTCCATTCGTTAGTGGAGTGATTTGCATCTTAGTTGATTCACTGTTAATGTAATATGGAGTATGATGTTATACCTTACTCTCTTTATATTAATTTTTATGAGACTATGTCTCCTAATAATTTTTTCCACCATTGATCCGATAATTTACGGTCACGGGTTTTGGAGATTGATCTCCCTTTTCCGGAGAACTCTCCATATTGGTTCCATTGAACCTACCAGTTTCCAGTCTTCTATCGACCAAAGGTTTTGGAGATTGAACCCCTCGTCTAGGGGATCTCTCCACATTGTTTCTTCTTCTAACCCCGCTATTAAACCAGGCCAGTTCCTGATTTGGTCTTTGAGATCGATCTCCTTATTTTGGAGAACTCTTTACAGGCCTTTCTATAGAATGTTGATACCTGGTTTCATTCTGAAATTTTTACTTCTTTACGCCAGTTTTTCTTATTTTCACACATCAAACTTCCATACAGTTTGTTCTAATAATTTAAACTATTTTTAAATTACCTTTTTCAACCTATTTTATTACTCTAACTTAAAATACTCCCTTTTTCTTATTCACAATATCTGTTATAATTTGTTTAAACACTGCAGTCTGCACATAGAGGGGAGTTTCCATACTGTATTATGCATTATAAGATATTTTATGTTTTCACATTGATTTTGTTTGTTCTATATATTTTATAAACTAGATTGACTGTTATAAAACTATCATTTTCTATTTCTTGTTAGATTTATCTTATATGATCTGGCTTTTATACATGTTATATTTGTATTTTTTATATATTTGACTTTGTATTTCATTTCTCTGACATATTGTGTTCTTTTCTTAAAGCCTGAAGATGGTCTTGTGACCGTACTGTGGGTTGACTTTGAGTTTTATTACTACTTTCTATAGGTCACTACAGCGGTTCGTCCAGCTGTCCACCACCATCCGTTCTAACTCCTGAACCACCTCCTTCTGTGTCCCCTGAACCAGATTAACAAAATGAAAGTCAAGAAAAGTGAGTTGTTATTGTCGAGGTCTTTAATGGATCAG
This sequence comes from Ophraella communa, assembly GCA_035357415.1. Taxonomy (NCBI): domain Eukaryota; kingdom Metazoa; phylum Arthropoda; class Insecta; order Coleoptera; family Chrysomelidae; genus Ophraella; species Ophraella communa. The sequence continues at coordinate 40,213,022 of CM068981.1, read as the reverse complement.
TTAACCTCACATTCTGTAAAATGGATTGAGATTTAGTTCTAATCAAGTAGACTCTACATTTTTCTACCTTGGTTAATAATAAACAAGATTACTACCTCAACAAAAGCTGCTTACCTTACAGAGCTGCTATATGACATGGACCATGGTAGATTAGTGTAACAATGACATTGTCAAATAAGAACTATTATTTTACTACTTAATAAATAAATTTGTTCTAAATTACATACCTGCATATATTCTTTTAGTGCTTCGATAAGGGCGTCACATACTTCTGGTATCTGAGAAATACTTTGCTGTGATACGTTAAACAGATACATCAAGCTGTGGTAGGAGTATCCTGTAGCTAGAAATCTCAGAGTGATAGCTAATCTTTCTTGAACAGATATGGCGTCTCTAAATCTAGTATTTCTTTTAGCTATTTTATGGCCCACTGCATTTATTATCTTCTTTTTCTGTCGTGGTGTTTTTTTTTCTTCAGCGTATAAAATGACACATGCGACAGCAGCCAGAAGAACATCTTGTTCGTCAGCCATATCGTTTAAAACTGATATTTTATAGTGTGAATGATCTCTTGTTTTATAACAGTGTTATTGAAACAATGTTATATAACTTTGTTATATAACTATGTTACTAAGTGTGGATGCGCCTTAAAATGGTAATAGATATATAGATGTTTAAGAGGTGGCCAGAAGCCTATTCCACTGCGACCTTTTCAGATCTATTGTGGTCCTCGAAAAACTAGATTACATCCCCCAGTCCGACTCTCTTAACGAAGTCTATAAGCTTTGAGACTGTAACCTTCATGTAGTCCCTTGCCAATGGATATTCTTCTCCTAAAGTCAGGAACCGCATATTTACCAGACCGTCGCACTGACATAAGATGTGCTCTGGTTTTTCCTCTTCTAGGTGACAGAATCTGCACAGATCCGTCTCTGTCAACCCCATCAGCTTAAGATTCCTGTTTAGCTTACAGTGCCCCGTCAATAGACTTACTACAGTTTTGACCGTTTTCCTGTCTTTACTCAATAAGTCTGACATAAACTTTTGCGAATGTTCCATTATGAACTGTTTCGCTTGCCTTTGTCCTGGTGAATTCCACCACCATTCCCGTGATTTTTGTGCCACCCATGTTTTCATGGCCGTTTTTATTATATTTTTTGCAATGCCGCAGAAAGGTTCCGGTCCAATAAAAGGCATTGATGAGCCTAGTTTAGCCATTTCATCTGCCTTTTCATTGCCTTTTAGACCCCTATGCCCTGGTACCCAAGCTACCGTAACCTTGCTACGATCCCCCAGAGTATTCAGAGCATGCACACAATCCCATACTAACCTAGAATTGACCTCTACAGAATCTAGTGCCTGACTGTCTGTGAAGATGGCTATTGAACTGTACGTCCTATCCAGCCTTTTAATTTCTTCTACACAGTAGTGAATTGCCGTAATTTCTGCTTGAAAAATCGTGGCATTTTGGGATAGACTTACTGGGAATGTTATCCCTTGTTTCCTTCCGACTACGCCGGCTCCCACGCCATACGGCGTCTTTGAGCCGTCCGTGTACCAGGTTGACTCCGCCTCTACGGGTACACCTTTTTCCCAGTCTTCCCTACCTGGTATAACTATTTTAAATTTATTGGCAAAGCTATATCTCGTGACTGTTGCGTCAATGGGTTGCCCCAAAATGTTATCCGCTTTTAGTTCCTTGATTAGCTTAACATTATCAGCCCCATGCGATTGGCTTATGTGCTGCTGATTATGTATTAATCTGTGCATGGCTGCTCTCGCTTCGGCCTTTATATATATGTGTAGTGGTGGAATGTTTAACAAGACTTCCAGTGCAGCTAAAGGAGTAGTTTTTATGGCCCCCGTAACGCACAGGCAAGCTAACCTTTGTATGTTACTCAACAGCCTTACTGCTCCTGTTTGCTGTGTCTTTGTCCACCATACCACTGACCCGTAGGTTATTATGGGTCTAATAACCCTTGTATATAACCATATGGTCATTTTGGGGTTTTAAAATAGTGAAGTTTAAAATAGTGAAGTTGCTGTCTTTTTCCGGTATAACCGGGAGTGCTATAATTTTAAAAATATTTTACTTAAATTCAGAAGTATTGCAAACCCCTGTATACCAAATTTCATTCGTCTAGTATTATGCGTTCCCCATAAACTTCTAGGTAGGTAAATAAGTTAATTTTTTGTTTTTATTTATTTCAGAAAAAGTTTCAAATCCGAAAAAATTAAGAGGAGGGGTTATTTTTGTGAGTTCCATTCCAAAAACACAAAGTGGAAAAATAATGAGGAAACATTTGAGGAATAAACTTAAGGAATATCAAAAACCGGTTCAATCAAAATTGTAAAAAAATGACGAATTCATGTCGATAATCAAATTTTAAAATTTCTGATAGATATGTAAGATAAATACTTATTTTTTAGCAAACGAGCTGTGAGAGTGGTAAAAATTAATCTATTATTAATAAAGATAATCAAAAGAAAGTATATTGCTCAGGTGCTAAAAAAGTCAGTAATTTGTTATACAGGGTAATCATTAGGCGTGTTCAATTTCTAAGCTGTAGATTCAATTTTTCTTATATAAATATTGGATGACAGAAATTACTAGAAGAAATTGGACATTACTAATTAATTAATTACTCTGTATCTCTTAGCTGCCACGTGTTTTGTCAATTAATTTATTGATTATAATACTACTTAAATACAAAATAAATAAAAACCTGTACAAACCCATTTGTTTGTATAATTTTCATTTAATTTAACATATACAGTGTGTAAAAGCCAAATGGAATAAATTCATTATTTCGGTTACTGTACATATTTATAAAAAATCCCGAAACACGTCAAATTTAAATTATAACTTGACATTCTTTAACGTGAAAATGCAACCCCCTTAGAATGACAGGTGCAACCCCCAATTTTTTAAATGGGAAGTATAGGCTTCATTCTCTATTCAAAAATGTTATTGTTTTTAAATTTAATGGGAAAATTAACATAAAAAAAAATTAATATCATGTTATTAAGGATAATAAAAAACTCTTCGTTTTAACAAAACTTCCAATATTTATTTAAAAATTGCTTTTTTAAAAGACTCAATGACAGCTGTCATTGAGTCTTTCATTTTTATTATCCTTAATAAGATGGACTTCCAAAAAGTAAGGGTTAGTACAATCAATTTAATATCATGTTGTTACCGAAATTCGCTACAATACAATCAAAAACTAAAATGTAATGCAAAACGTAATAAAATGTAGAACACGAAAAAGAACTATGAATGTTAATGAAGTAAATGTTCAAAATTTTCTCCGCGAACGTCTTGGCAACATCCTAATCTCAAATAAAACTGTCTTCTAACATTATTCAACATATCAGGCGTAATCGACCTAATCGCAAGCGTTATTCGTTCTTTTAAGTCATTTAAATTAGAAGGTTTAGTTTTGTACACATGGCTCTTCACATATTATCCCTATAAAAAGAAATCTAATAATGTAAGATTAGGTGATCGCGCTGGCCATTCAATCAATCCTCGCCTCCCTATCCACCGATTGGAAAATATTGTATCGAGGTACTGCCGGACATTAAGTTGGTAATGTGGTGGTGCTCCATCCTGCTGAAACCATATCGTATTCGCTGGAACTTTAGGGTTACCAGGATATAAATTTGCGTTGGAATAACATAATTTTGAAGTAGTGCCAAATAATTGTTGCCATTCAAGTTACCTACAATCCCTGTCCAAACATTAACCTTTTGAGGGTATTGTGTGTGTTCTTCTCTTATCCATTGAGGATTTTCCGTGGACCAGTAGCGGTAATTTTGCCGATTAGCATGACCGTTAAGTAAAAAAGTACACTCATCAGAAAACATAACGTCTTCTAATTGAATAATATTGTTATCCAACATGTCCATCATTTGCTCATAAAAAAAAAGTTCTCCTATCAAAATCGTCTTCCATGAGCTCCTGAGTAGGTATCATCTTATACGGATGCAATTTATTTTCTTTTAATATGTTTGCTATCGATGTATGGCTAGCATTGAATGTAGTGGATGCCTGTCTACTCGATGTATGTGGGTTTTCCTGAAACTCAAGCAACACATCTAATTTGAGTTCATCACTCAGTGCATTGGCAGCTGCTTTTTTTATCTGCCGTACATGACCAAACTCGCAAAACTGCTTTTCTATTTTACTTATTGTTCCTTGAGATATAGGCCGTAAATTGGGAAATTTCTCATGAAATAGGCGAGTTACTTCCTGTTGTGTTCGGATGCTATCTCCGTAACCGATCATTTATAAAACTGTTATTTTATGCATTTCTGTTAATCTAACCATTTTTCAGAATTGAATTGAACAAACTTTATACTTAAATTACAATAATGACAACTTAAATAAAACAATTTACTACTGCTTGTTAAAATAGCGTTGCCACGGAAATTCTTTAAAGTTTTTTAATGGTTACCATCTAAAAACCACATTGCTATGGTTTTTGTTCACTTTCTCATTATCAAGACCTAAACGGGAAATAAGTTTTAAGTATATTGTAATAACTTTCTAGTAAATTTTAGCGAATTTCGGTAACAACATGATATTAATTTTTTTCATGTTAATTTTTGCATCAAATTTAAAAACAGTAACATTTTTGAATAGTGAATGAAGAGACCTTTCAAATGATATATCACAAGCCTATACTTCCCATTTAAAAAATTGGGGGTTGTACCTGTCATTCTAAGGGGGTTGAAGGTAGGAGTTGCATTTTCACGCTAAAGAATAAATTATAATTCTTGATAACGACTGGTGGTTCGACCATCAAAGTTAATTATTATTTATAGTTTAAAATAACATTCAATCACAGACCTATTTTATCAGAGGAGACTCAACGATCCATTCATGAAAATATGTTTCTTTTATCGCAATGATAACAAGAGAGTGTCTATGAGTATGATAAAAATACCGATCGATTCTCTTTGTTCCGTCGTCGTGCTGGCAACGCTGTATTATTATTCAGGAGTATGCTTACGACTGTAATCAGTGACGTGCTGTTTGTTAAAAATGGAAATATCTCTGTCGCGAAATATTTAGTTATTTTATGGGAATATATTTATGAAAAGTTAACACTTAATACTTTTGACTTAAATAATTATTGTTAATATTAATTGTGCAAATAAAGTGTCGTATTTTAAATTTGTTGATAAGTATTAAATAACCAAAAGGAAAAGAATATCAATAAAAACCAAGTCAAGCCACAATAATTTAATGTAAAAATTATTTTAAAATTGTAAAGAAACAAATATTTTCACTTATTTGTGAAAAGAAACATTTGGAATTAAGTATTCCGTTTTTTTGCACTACAATTTCGCCAAAAAACACCAATATAACTTCAAAATCTCGTGACAATTGCTTCGGCAACAATGCTTGAAATAATTAACAGTTTGACAGATTTTTTAAACTTGTTGCCAAGTATTACTTACAGAGGTCGCAGGGTTCCAGTGTCAAGCGCCATCCTGTTGAAACCAGATTCTGCTGTCTACATTAGTGGGTATTTCAATATCAGGAAAATGCTGGATCAGATCAGGAACTCATGTATTTTGTAGGAAATACGGATATAATGCTCCTGTTAAGTTTTCATAAAAAATATGGACCAATAATTGTATTTCTCACAATATCAGCCCATACGTTAGTTTTTTGTGATCTTTGCGTATGGTACTCTTGCATCCAGTGTGGATTTTCATCAGACCAATAACGGGTGTTTTGACATTTTTGTTAAATAAAAATAATGGTAAAAATAATGCCAAATAAAAAGATTTTTATAGTCCAGGGGCTTGGATCACTAATAAAAGCTGTAAGATACAATTGTTAAGAATAATGCTGGAAGTTCTTGATAGTTTTTCAAAGTAGTTGTATAACAATACGTAACTTCATTTAATGTGTTTATCACCGAATACGGAACTACGAGTAGCATGGCAAGAACCTAGTTACTGTCTAGATCCGTATGCGACATCGAGTAGCAGCGGTTGTGTTAAAAAGTATGACGATAATACAGATTCCTTAAATTTATATCTAGTGCCATCTATCTGTCAATAAGAAGTACTCTGCGATAAAATAGACAGCTGCATTTCAACGAAACTAATGGAAATATATATGTTTACAATCAAAAAATAATCATTTATTTATTTATTTTGTTTAAAATACAAGTCATGTTTCAAAAGATTATTTATCAAACACTTGAAAATATGAGGGACATCAAATATGGGAATAATTTATTGTTCAGTGATCACAAAACCAAAACTTCTATTCTCTTCTTTTCTTTTTAAGTATTCCTCCTTCGTTTCACTCATTAGCAGTCTAATAGCTCCGACATTATTTTCACTTTGGTCACAAACTGTCGATACTACCTTCAAACCTATACTTTGACATTTGCAGATTAGAACCGTCAGCAAATTTTTTAATGCCATGGATTTATGAGGTCCTTCACTAAATGTAAAAGCTAATGGTTGCTTCCACTGTTTATACAGTCCTTTTAGCATAAAAACGTTTGCTGATCTACTAGTACAGGTTTTCTTTCTTTATAAATTACAATTTGATTTATTCACTTACCAGGTAAATTTAAAGTTGGAACTGCTGTTCTTATAAGACCTCTTTTGGTACCTAAAACTTTACAGTTACTAGAAAAATGTTCCTCAAAAAATACACATTTTTTGTAAATGTCTTCAACTGACAAGTCTTTAAAATTTAAAGACTGTATCTTTAAAATCCACTCACTAAACAAACTTGGATCATTTGTTGGAAAACGATGCATCTTGCCTTCACGATTTGTACATGTAGGTACACAACATTTCCTTTTAGGGACATTTTAGGGACAGAATTATTTGGAAGCACAAAACCAAAGGTGATATACACCAACAAAACTAAAAAAAGTGAAGACAAAACTCCTGCTCTTTTCCTGATTCTCAGAACTACTGTCTCTTTTCTTAATTTTCTTAAAACTGTTTCTCACCAAATATAGATTGATACAGATCTGTTAAATTAAAAAGTATTGTCGTTAATAGTATTAGTAGAAAGACCTCTTCCGAAAAATAGAACAATTAAAATGAGTAGACGCAACGATCAGCTCCATCCTATGGTTGTGTTAAAAATATTAATAAGTTTTGGCGGGAGTATATTTGCTTTCATTTCTATTCGTAGTTCCGTATTCGGTGGTGTTTATGACGTTTATTCGTTATTTTCATTACTTTGTAAGTAAATTTTTGTATTTTTGTCCACTCTGTACCAATTTGAAGCAACATGTAATACATTTTTGGAATCAGCTCAGCAAAGGCAATTTGGAAATTGAAAAAAATGGGAGGGTTTCCTTTTGAAAAAAAATGGTGATGACGTCATTACATGAAAGTGATTCACCCTGTATATTAGATTATGATTTGGGACAATAGTAAATTGAAATAAAAAATCGACCTGTTTTGGGAATTTCTAATTGTATTGTTCATTTAACCAATAATGAATGGACGCACTGTATTATGCGTATTATAAGAGTGATATTATTTACGCATTCATTCAACATTTTCGACTTTCATAATTAAATATATTTTCACTGTTTATCCTGTATGAACGCTTTATTTGCCAAACCATTATTACAATACGTTTAAATTAATTAAAAAGCAAATTAACATTTAAAATGAAATACAAAGCTTATAATGCCAATGCAGAATTAGTTATAAAATAATAAAAAATACAACGTATTCACATTCTCGTTAAAATGATCTGCTACAGCAATATCTATTGATAGGTTTGGAACTTCTACATACACTCATAAATACACAAAACGTATAAAAATAATATAGTGATATTGTCATCGATATACCCGTGAACAGAGAATAGTTTTTAGAACGAAAAACTTTATGGAGAGCCAGCCAAATACACACATACACATACACGTCTAGTTACAAAAGTTTATGCCATCAATAACCAATTTCTAGTTCGCTATAACGTTCAATTGCACTAATGTATGTAATATGTCGAATGTCACACGGTGCAATTGCAATTCCGAAGATTTATAACCTTTGTACGAATGCCAATTCGTGTTTTGGTGTCGAAACTATATAAAACGGGAGACGACGTTGTCGTTTTATTATTAAGTGAATATTTGCAGACGGCAATAGAAAACGAATCGTTGGTACACATCAATTGATTTATGTTTGTGATATTTAGAAATATGCTAAGTACTGTAAAAGGAATAAATTAGTTTGGGGGCCATGAGCGATTTGCAAAGGTATATTTGTTTATTTTGGTAATCAATTAAAGTTTTTTTTATACTCGTATATAACTGATTTATTGAATTTGATCAGAACAAATTAAAACAAAGGTTGAAAGAAATACAAATATTATCAAACGAAACAAATGACTGTATATTTAAAAAGGTCCTGAATGCTTGGATTAAATTGACACGTCAAGATGGGCGTGATGGGCTGAAACACCGAGATGACGTAGGTACCTGAAATTAGATATAAAAACAGTCTGAGTATTCAATTTGCTATATATAGTAAATCTTTTATTCAAACAAAGATTAGTGTATTAAAATCCACAAAAAAAATACAAGTGTTAATAATTTACTAGGTGTCTAAAGCGGTTGAATCGTTATATAACATTTTAATACTTTAACTTTAATTAAACAGAATTAAATGCCTAATTATATAGGTATATTAGCAAGGGGCACAAACTCTCCCCGTGCATGTAAGGAATGTGTGGCACAAACTCTCCACAAATAACATAACTTCTGTAAGTGGCGCAATCTCTCCACAGTACAGCAAAATAATACTAGTCTGCAAGTGGCTCAAACTGTCCACAGTACAGTAAAATAATAATAGTCTGCAAGTGGCTCAAACTCTCCACAGTACAGTAAAATAATACTAGTCTGCAAGTGGCTCAAACTCTCCACAGTACAGCAAAATAAGGTTACTCTGCAAGTGGCTCAAGCTCTCCACAATACAGAGGGGGTTGTAAGGAAACATGGGTGATATTAATAATCACCCTGTAGCAGGAACGGACGAACCGCAAGTGGCGCAAACTCTCCACAATACAGTATAGGTTTATGAGTAAGGTTACTCTGCAAGTGGCTCAAGCTCTCCACAATACAGAGGGGGTTGTAAGGAAACATGGGTGATATTAATAATAACCCTGTAGCAGGAACGGACGAACCGCAAGTGGCGCAAACTCTCCACAATACAGTATAGGTTTATGAGTAAAACTACAAGTAAAAGGCATAATTGAAATACTCTGTGAGAGAGACTCACTATTAAACTATATGTTTGTAAAATAATAACTTTCAAAATCAAATAACAAGTCAAATGCATAATTGAAATACTCTGTGAGATAGACTCACTATTCAACTATATGTTTGTAAAATAATAACTTTCAAAATCAAATAACAAGTCAAATGCATAATTGAAATACTCTGTGAGATAGACTCACTATTCAACTATATGTTTGTAAAATAATAACTTTCAAAATCAAATAACAAGTCAAATGCATAATTGAAATACTCTGTGAGATAGACTCACTATTAAACTATATGTTTGTAAAATAATAACTTTCAAAATCAAATAACAAGTCAAATGCATAATTGAAATACTCTGTGAGATAGACTCACTATTAAACTATATGTTTGTAAAATAATAACTTTCAAAATCAAATAACAAGTCAAATGCATAATTGAAATACTCTGTGAGATAGACTCACTATTCAACTATATGTTTGTAAAATAATAACTTTCAAAATCAAATAACAAGTCAAATGCATAATTGAAATACTCTGTGAGATAGACTCACTATTAAACTATATGTTTGTAAAATAATAACTTTCAAAATCAAATAACAAGTCAAATGCATAATTGAAATACTCTGTGAGATAGACTCACTATTAAACTATATGTTTGTAAAATAATAACTTTCAAAATCAAATAACAAGTCAAATGCATAATTGAAATAATCTGTGAGATAGACTCACTATTTAACTCCTAATGACTTATACAAGACACTACAATTCACAAAAACTTTCAATGTATATATATCTATTTATTATATTTGGTATAAACTGATGTCTTAGGTAGTCACTAAAGAACTGAACTCTGAATAGTTTTAGAAATATTCTTTTACCCTCTCATTACTTCAGTCTTTATTTTATGATACTTTATCGATTTCACGCAATTGGCTATTCTCTTTACCAAAACATGCATTTTTGAAATGTTAGGTCATATTCATAATAGAATTTAGTACATTTGAAATAACAAGAGACCCTTTTTTTTAAATAACAGGGTGAGATAAACATTAAAAAATAAATGTCTTACAGTACATTATAATCAATAATCATAATTATAAAAAATAAAACATAACAAATTACACGAAAAAACAAAAGTATAATCTATACAATGCCTTCATTGACTATCAGGAAGCCTTTGATAGCATAGATCCTTCAGATTATTGAAATATGTAAAATAGACAATTTCTTAATCTCACTTAGCACTTTATGGTTTTGAATTGCTCTAAACATACACAAAACCTCATCTTTTAAAATTTATTAAACAACAAAACCCAGCTTGAGATTCAGGGGATGAAGTTCCAAAAAACCTGAAACACATCATGTTAAGATACTAAAACCAATAATGGTTGAGAGGAAAGTGCGTTGTCATATCTAAATTTTACGTTACCAGATTATAGCAGAATCAAAATGTGCTTTTCAGATAAAAGTATTCACCTTTAATAACTTTTGTAATACTAGTGTTGAAAAATCCAAAAACAAGTCAATTTATGTCGGAAGGGGCAAGCATTATGGCTTATTTAAACTTACTGAAAAAGCCACCCCCTAACCCCTAGCAGCACCCCTTTTTTTTAATTACTTCTCATATTCTTTATGTACAATTTGGTTACTCCTCTTTGAGCTGATTTTAAAAATGTATAATATTTGTAGGTTAAAGTAATTAGTTTTTGAGATAAACAATTTTTCTTTTAATATACTGTATTTGAAAATCAAGAGAGAGTAAATTCCCAGAATAAAAGTAATTCGGTATGCAAAACTATACGTGCGGTAAAACTTCAATATTTGTAATGCATTCTAAATTGTTTTTGTTAATTTCAATACAAAATTTATTAAATTTCTTGGACTATCACATTATTTTATGATCTTTCATTGTTACTACAGTAGGCCTAAGAGGATTAACGTACGTCATAGGCGTAACCAGATTAGAAAGGGATAATTGTTATTTAACGACCTCCGAATAGCAACAGCTTCTAATGACAGATATTTTGACTTAAATAGTGCTTAAGTTTCTAGAAATGCAGTTATTTGATTTTCGATAAACGTGACAAATAGTAGTGACTAAAAATGAAAGCAGTTTGTGAGTATACGCCAGTGAAAAATTAAAACTAGACCATTTATCGCTCAATGAAAAGAGTGCTGTAGTGAATGTGTACCACTATTTTAAACATCAAAATCCCTCAAACACTATTGACAGTGTAGTTGAAACAACATCTAAGGCAATGGGATATGGAAAATCTACAATATATACAGTTCTAAAGGAGGAAAAATCATCAAAAAAACTATTAAAAGTCAACGTGGACGAGTTTTTTAAAAATGCTATTCGTAAGCTTGTTCACTCATTTTTTATAAACAAGCAAATACCAACTTTAGATAAAGTTTTGCAAGCCATTACGAATGATGTTGATTTACTCACAATAAGCCGGGATAAACTATGGAAAACGTTACATGAGTTAAACTTTAAATTTGAAAAAATGGGCAGACACTCAATGCTAATTGATTCTGAAGAAATTGTATGTTGGAGAAGACAGTACCTCAGAAGAATACAACAAGTTAAAGCTCAAAATAAAAACATTTATTATTCAGATGAAACATGGGTTAATGAAGGACATTGTGTAGGAAGAGTTTGGAAAGACAAAAATATAAAATCATCCCATCAAGCTTTTCTAGAAGGATATACTACTGGTTTTAAGGAACCTATAGGAAAAGGAAAAGGTTAATTATTTGTCATATAGGCAGTACAAACGGTTTTCTTGAGAATGGTTTACTCTTATTTGAATAAAAAAAACATCCGGTGACCTAGGTGGTCCATTATCTGCCCTTTTCTACCACAAATTTTACTTATTTTTTACTTTCACCTTATTTGCCTGTAATAAAATGGGTTGTACAACAGTTCAAACTCTTTAATCTTTTTAACTGTGCTAATTATGCTACTTCAACAATCCAAACAACAAAAAATTTTACTTTTTAAAGTTTGACATTGTCAACTAGAATTTGTAGTCACTACTTATAGTGTACTTTGATACATTATTTATTTTGTTTCGTTGAAATGGTTTTCTCTTTGTAAGAAAGAATTAAAATTCTAGGTTTATACTACCAAAATAATAATTGTGTAAGAGCTGCTGCTATAATATTTAACGAATTACATGACGGAAGACATGCAACTCATATAAGTATGTAATTTAACTGATGGAGAAATTTACCACAACAGGGTTCGTTTGCAATAAAGTGCATAAGCGAGAGGGACTCGTTAAGAGTTTTTTTTTCATTCTTAACCCTCTCAAAAATTAATAAGCACGCCCTCGATTTGCTGTCAACTGGGCCTTCTTCTACTCTCAATCATTATTGGTTTTAGTTTAGAAACGAATTTTAAGCCCCTAGCTTGAAGTTAAAAACAAATCTCTGTTCTTTCCTCTCAGGTTTTTAAGGTTTTTTAAATAAAAAAACTTTTTTCTGGATTATCCCAAAAACAGCCTCCTTTGATAAATAAACTAAGAATAAAGGTGATTTCGAAACAGCTTTAATCGAGACAAAGATAATAAAACGTATAAGTTTTGCTGCAACTTTATTTTTTTGGTATTCTTAATTTGAAAAACAAATTTCGGTAGATATTTAACTAAAATTTGTTTTCTAAGATACAAAATCTGATTATATTATTTTAAAACAAATATTTGCTTATTAATTAGTACAGTTTATCCTTTCTAATTTTACGTAGCATGGCAGAGATTATTTAAGATCCCGAACTGTAAATTGATATTGACAAATTACTGCGGTTCTAGTACCCATTCCAAATCGACAAATATGTTTCGATCAAAGTAATCATCTAGAGCCCCAACATCGTTCGCATTAACGGATATAAATTCATGACCATGAGCTCCGAAGGATGAGTTACTGATGTAATTAGTAGAAACTTCCGAGCTGTATATATGGACGTTCGTTTCATCACGACATCTCTATTCTTCTCATTAAGTCTCCCATCTCAAACGACTTATTTATCGGCAGAAATATGAATAGAATTTCGAGATTCACGTAGTTTTACGCTTTTCCACTGATATAAGCATTTTAGAGAAAATTATTTTTTAATATAGGAAAAGTGACTAGTAAATTTTAAAAATTGGATTTTTAAAACTATATAGAAAATTTATTCTACTAACCCTTACTTTTTGGAGTTTTTTATTATTCTTAGAATTATATAGAAGTTTTATATTTTGTAACATGTCCATCGTCATGTCACCTTGCACTATTACCGACCATAAACGATACCGCTATTATTACCGTTAAAACCGACCCCGATTCACTGTTAATGCTACTGTACACGAGACACCCCTTATTGACGCTAACTATTTATCTGTTTGAACGAGGCCAATCAAAGAACGCGTCCCTCGCTTGCAATTGAATAACGAACGCATTTCTTCTGACAGATGACACAAACACGATTTACGTTTTGAGCAAGACTATTTAAAGACTCGCAAGACAACCATATCTTCTTTCATCGACTAACAGGCCGACTGAAGAGACAAGAAAAACGTTAAAGCACCTCATCTTGTGAATTTCCTTTTTGGTTGTTGGTATGTAGACTTTTTTCTATTATTTTTATTGCTAGTTACATTATTATGCTTTAATTATAATAAAAAATCTTTTCTACACAATTCACACACAATTTGTGCACATACTATTTGAAAACTAATAAAATGTATCAGATGCGTGCTTTCGAACACATGGCCTCAATAATTGTTTAAGGTAAGCTATTACTTTCAGACAAAATACAATAATTGATCAGTAAACAGCTAGACATTATATTTTCCGTAAGATAAAAAAAATAATTATTGACAATTATTGAAGGAAAACACAAAATCAATGTCACAGATTTTTATTTAGTACAAAAAGCGACTAGTTTCGGCCTTTTTAGAAGGCCATCATCAGGCTAGAAAAAACAGGATGAGGTCATTACATATTCCACAAAATTATAAATTTACAAAGGTAGTTTACATACTAAGGTATGTTTTTGTAAATTTATAATTTTGTGGAATATGTAATGACCTCATCCTGTTTTTTCTAGCCTGATGATGGCCTTCTAAAAAGGCCGAAACTAGTCGCTTTTTGTACTAAATAAAAATCTGTGACATTGATTTTGTGTTTTCCTTCAATCATTGTTTAGTCACATTGGAGAAATGGATGATTTACTTCTTTTTAATTATTGACAAATTTTAAGTTCATAAAAATCTTAGAGCGTAGTCTTCAACCACGTTATTAAAACTTGCTTTAGAGTCAAACAATAAATAATAACTATTTACTAGAACTAGTTAAATATATACCTTTTTTATTCAAATCACATTAGTCTATTGATAATTTTTTTGCATTATAAAGAACAGGACCGGCTTCACCGTCCTGGGCATTAATAATTTTCAATTTTGTTTATTTGTTTATTATATTTATGGACGCTGTGTTGGAAAACTTGAAGATAAGACAATTTATTTGTTGAAATTTAGTAATTTGCTGTCCTATCTAAAAAATCTGTCCATTACTAACGCCCATACCTCCATGATTTCTTCTCACACACATAAAACTTTTAGAAAGATACAACCCGCTAAGTTGGAGTCAAGTTATCGCTAAGATACCGCTAAGTTGGAGTCAAGTTATCGCTAATTTAGAGCCCAGTTACCGCTTTTGGAAGGTCCCTATGTGAAGACAGTCCTTCAAACCACTTCTGAGCTGTTAAGAAAACTATTACATCCCAAGCAGCCAGAACCATTAAAGAAACTTTCATCTCTCCACGAAGAAGCTGAAGCCGCCCTCCTAGACAGCACAGAAACCTAAAGTTAAGTCCACTTTTTACAACTCCAGTTCATTATCAGCAAGTACTTACAGTTTCAATAAATAATCAATTTAAAAAAAACAGTTTCAAAGTAATTATAAGGTGTTTCTATCTTTCTCTCCTTAGTTTTTGTGTAGTTTGTTTGCTTAATCGATAGCGTTCAAAAGATAGTGGCGCCCTTATTACTTATACATCCCAATCCTTCCTATAGTGAGCATTAACTTGGAGTCGAACCACCCCCTGGAGAGGGTCTCTTAGCCGGGATCTCTTTTGGAGAGTTTTTTTAGTTACAAATTGGCTCCCTGCCTTTTTTGGGACTAAAAAGAATTACAAATTGGCACCCAACGGGGGATTAATGTATATACCTTTTCCAGTATAAATCTGGGTGCACGTCACAGCTATTACAACTGGACTATGTTGCCAAGCATTTAAAATAGTATTTGAATCTAGTAAATGTAAAATGAAGTTTCTCTAATATTCTTCTTTTTATTTGACTACAATGTTATGATAGGTTTGAACGCGGCAAATGGGGCGTAATTTTGCCAACATATAAAATATGTTTTTATATTTTCATTCATTATAAAACGCATTTGCGTATCGTAATGTAACTTTTACGCACGCAAATATTTGTTTTAAATGGTTGGCGACATGAGTGAAGTAGGTATCTAATGACAAGAATATTGACAATGACATTTGTGGCTAATAGCAAGTTATTAATTTTATATTGTTCTTTAAGAAAGTATTTGTGAAGATGAATATCATCTTTAACTTATATAATATATTATTATTGGTGTATTAGTCATTTTAAAATATTTTAAAACATAAATATTTCATAATTTATATGTCACAACTGTCAAATGTTATAAATTATACAGTGCTACCGACATACTTTTTAAAATCAAAATTTTCGTAATTACATAAAAATAATAAATAAATTTAAAAAATGATAAAATGGCAAAATATAAAAAAATATTATAAACAACTTATTTCATATGGCGTTGTGACACTCGTTCTTTAAAAAACTTATCGCTTCGCGATTCGTTTTTTAAACTTGAACTCGTGTCAAAACAGAATTCCATAATGAAATGCGTTGTTTAATATACTATTATATTTTATAAGCCCACAAGTTGTATTTGATATAAAATAATTACGAAACCTTTCTTAAAACATTTATTTATCGTTTTTAATAACTTGCGGTCAACGAATTTTACTATTTACCAAGTTTACAGTGAAAAAAGGTACTGATAAACCATATTTATACTGGACAAGAGGGTTACCTTTTATCTTTTCGGATTAGATAAGAAAAAATCACTTTATGGTTTTTCAAAATATCTCCCATGAAGATCTATACACTTTAGCATGCAATAGAACCAGTTTTCGAAGCACTTTTGCCACTCGGATTGAGCTATCTCCAAAACATGCATTCTGAATGGAGCAACCGCTTCTTCAGGTGTCGAAAAATGTTGACCTCTCAGTTTGTTTTTTACGTATGGGAATAAAAAGAAGTCATTCGGTACCATGTCAGAACTATTCGGTGGATGACTCATTAAATTGATGTTTTGGATTCTCAAAAAAGCAGTTGTTTGTGCCGATGTGTGGGAGCTCGTATTGTCGTGGTGAAGAGTGATCCAGCTTCGGCGGTTGGTTTTCCTGATTTCTTGGAAGACAACTGGCAAACAAATGGTTGTGTACCACTCAGAATTGACTGTTCTGCGTTGTTCTAGTGGTACGGTTGCGACATGTCCAGTTTTTCCAAAAAAACAGGCAACCATTTGCTTGTGCTTCGTGCGTGAACAACTTTTGTTGGATTTGGCTCATCTTGAAACACCCATATATTCAACTGCTGTTTACTTTCGGGCTCATACGCGTAAATCCACGATTTATCACCTGTCACCTGTGGATGGACCGAGAATTTTAGGAGGTAAACTACTTTTTGACCCAACTGCTCACTGGACATGGGTCTTGAAGTATGCTAGGGTAGTGATTCCGAGGTGGGGCTAACGGCGAGTTTTGAGGTGGGTTTGGTTGGTAGGCATCCTCTCTAGGGTGAGTCCAACACTGTTGGGTTCTGTATAAGAACCCATCGAACATGAGTTTCCCATCTTAGCCCAAAAAAAATATTAGGCTAGGTTGAATTTTGGACTTCTCTGCATTTAGACCTACGATGATCTTTTGTTGAGCACCTTTTTAGAGGACATATTCCTAATTTCATAGGGAGTAAGAGCAACTTCTATAATTTTAAGCCATTTGCAATAAAAAGCTACGCATTTGCATATTATGTGTCAAAGTATGTGTCAAGCTGATGATAATATTATATCGAAACAGCTGCCATTGAGCGTAAAAATGTACTATTTTCTAAATAAACCATGAAAGTTACAATTACATTTTGTTACAAAATGGATATGTCAATCTGACGATGCTCGTTGCAGCGAAACAGCTGCCATTTTTTAAATAAAAGTACCGTATCTATATAACTAATATTTTTAAATCTGTCAAAATCAACTTTAAAAACGAAAAACATACTTCACCTTGACAGTTTCTTTTAAGGGGGGGGGTAAAGTTAATTCGTTGAAAAAATGGCATGTTTTTATGATTTTTTTGTGAGGAACCAGTTGAAATTTCTTTATTAAATGCAATGATACATTGAAGTATAACATTTGAAGAATGTTCTGTAAAATTTTCACAAAAAAATATTAAAAAATACGGTAATGGCAGCAAGTATTCCGACGTGCCTCGAAAAAAAGGAGAGATGCGGTGGACATCATAACTTGGTGCTGGATCATCTGAAATCAAAAAATCAAAGTTCATTCGTTAGATAACAGTTTTTCCCAGGAGGTGACGTGGGGGTTTTTCGAAATTTAAATTTTTCACTTTTTTGGAGTACCTTGAAGGAAAAAACGAGATTTTTCGTGAAAAGAGCCCCCTAATTTGTTATTGTAAAATAACAATTATCAATAAATTTAAAAAAAGGGCCTCTTAAATGATGGACCGAAATAGTGTTCAAAATTTCAAAACGATCGGTGCAGTAGTTTTGAAGTTATAATGTCCACCGACTTTAAAAAAGTGACTTGTGGGAAAAACGCTTTAAAGTTTTGAACACTAAAAAATCTTATATAAAACGTTTATAAGCAAATTTTATCGGCTTACCTCACACTGAATCATCAATGCAAGGTCCATAAAGAATGTTGGTATCATCCATGATGTCTAAAGCATCTTTTTGCGCCTGTCTACGAAGAATCCTGCCTTCTTTGGTTTGTCTCTAAGCTTCCTGATCGGCTCGGCTTATACGTATGGAGTCAGTTGATCGCGCGTCATGAGCACTTGGTCCACTACTAATTCCCATGCCTTCCATGAAGGTTAGTAAAGCAAAAGGTTCCAGAGGTTCCACTCAAGTGCTTTGGTGAGATTTTCCAAATAAGTTGGTTCAAGCTCTCATTGTTGTTCTGCGTGAAGCATCTTTGCTCAAATATATAGTATACAAAATATACAGTACAGGCATAAGGACGTTTGTACTTAAGTCGGAATTTCTATAAATAGAACTGGGGGGAAAGAAAAAGTATAGTAGAGAGCTAAACATCTACCAGGCAACAATAAAGCGCTCGGGTCGAGTAGGGATTAAAATCCGACAGGTATAAAAATATTCGTAACTTGGTCAATTTTACTCCGATCCACTTGAAATTTTGAGACAAAGATATAAAAGATTACAATGGAGATCTTATAGTGAAAATACCTTTCACAAAAACAAAGATTCCTAGATCATTTACTACATCCGGTCAATTTTACATTTCCAAAATTATTAAAATGTCAAATGTACTATTTAGAGAGTAGGTATTAACAAATTAGCTTGTATGGGAAAGCACATTGCTACTTTTTTTAAATTAAAGAATCCCAAATTGTACACAAGAAATTCGTTCCGAAGATCATCTGCGACCATTTGCCCTTAGCGCAGGCGCAGAAATCAACCACAATTGCCGAAGGTTATATATATGACAACATAACCAATAAAATAAAAAGGGGAAATCAGATTCCAAACGAAATTAAAAACATACTAGCTCTAATTACAATGAAAAACCTTGTACTAGCTCTAGTGCCAGTCCTAGCCCCATGATTTTCATTCAACCTTAGATGTTATCCCTGGCATGAATTTTAATAATTGTAATGTAACTATTAATAATTATTATGTAAGTAAATAAACATAAATTTATTGTGTATTAATAACGTTATCATTAATAAAAAATATTGTTAATTTGAAATATATTTTGCATTTTTTTATAAACTTATATACAAAGTTGTGGATAAAATATAGTATTCAACATGTGCATAATGGCTATTACACACTCATTAAAGTCACATTTACATTTTGTTTCAAAATGTAACTTGTCAATCTGACGGTGCTTGTTGTAGTGAAACAGCTGTCATTGACTTTTAAAAAGCAATTTAAAAAAAAGTGTAGGTCTTGTTAAAAAGTTATATTTTTTAATGTTCTTAGTAAGATGGACTTCCATATAGTAAGGGTTTGATAAAATAAATTTCATAAAATCGTTAAACCAACTTTTCATCTTCTGCTTTCATCCTCAATATTCTAAAACAGTTTACCCTGTAAGAAACGCAGATAAAGTACAGTAGATTGAATTAAAAATCGGGTCCGTATAGTTCATCAGGATAAAAGCACGCATTAGTTAATGGGTTTCGAGCATTAGGTCTCTGTGAATGTAGAACGTATGGTCTGGAATCTAAATAGAAAAATTTACTGCCTTTGGTCGGTTTGGTTAATTTTTCCAATGATTAACTTCTTAATAGATGACAGCTTTTTATATGTTTAACGATTTTGAAAGCAGTTGGTCTCGTTAACCTTGAATTTTATTCGATAACGCAACTTTGCCAGACTGTATGGACAAATTTTAATAACAACTCAACCTTTTGATTATCTCAAGTTCATTACCAAAGTTCTCGGGGTTCAGTTAGTCCAGTAGCGCTGTACAAAAAATGTTATCCAGAGCTTCACATTTGAAAGAGTAAGAGGGGACTGTCATTATCAAAAATATTGAATAGCAAGATTAATCTTTTTACTTAAAAATTATCTAAATTGCATGAAATACAGTTAAAATATACGGGGTTGGGATAAAGTATGGAACTAAGTAAATATCTTTAAAACGAAAAGAACGATATTTATGAAAATTTGCAAGTAAGTGCAATGGAACAAAACGCATCTGATGTACATTTTTTTTGATAAAAATATGCTTTCGGTTTAACCGGAAATGCTATCAACTTCTTTAATTTAAATGGGACACCCTATATATTTTTACAAATTTTAAAAGAGCTTGTTATTTTGAATTCATACATACTGAGTTTAGTGTAAAAAAATTTTTAAAAACGAGGAATATAGCACTTTAACCAACCTCCTTTGAGTTTTTTGCATTAGAGCAAAAAACTATTTAGATAAACTAATTGATGTTGTTTGTATGCATAGTAATAAATAAACAAGTACTGTTTAGTACGTCTTTTGTTCTTCAAGTGTCAAATTCTAATTATCGGAAATAAATTGCACAATTTAGAATGGTTCAATGAAGTGAAAAAGAGCGTATTGAAATTTTAATGATGATCGGTTATGGTGATCGTGTTAGAACTCATGAAGAAGTGTGTCATATTTTTAATAATTTGCATCCGGAGAGAAATCCTATATCACGCTCAACCTGGAAGACCGCGGACTGCAACGAACGAAACTGTTAAACAAAATATTGCAATCGATTTAGAAGAATCACCTCAAACTTCCACCACAAATTTGGCACTAAATCATGGTATTAGTCGACGTTCTGTGGGAAAGATATTAAAAAGTGAAAAGTATCATCCGTATAAGGTACAGTTGGTTCAAGAATTGTCAGACGATGATTTTGACCGACGGCTGGAATTTTGCGAACGGCCAATGGACATCTGTAATGTCGAAGAAAATTTTGCTTCTAGCATAGTTTTTTCCGATGGGGCAACTTTTTGTTTAAATGGAACCGTTAATCGCCATAACTCAAGGTATTGGTCAAATGAGAATCCTCATTGGATTCATGAAGCACATACTCAGCATCCACAGAAGTTAAATGTTTGGATGGGAATTGTCGAAAATAAGCTTATAGGCCCATTTTTTATCGACGAAAACTTGAATGGTGACAAGTATTTGGATCTACTAAATACGAAATTATTCCTGCACTTCAACAGAATGGGCAATTACCACAAAATATTTGGTTTCAACAAGATGGAGCACCTCCCCACTATGATAGACGGGTTAGGGATTTTATGGATGCGAATTTTCCAAAAAAAATGGATTGGACGTAGAGGATTCATAGAGTGGCCTGCTCGTTCTCCGGATCTTAGCCCGTTAGATTTTTTTCTTTGGGGTTATCTAAAATCACGTGTTTACGTTAGACGACCAACAAACTTACAGGAATTGAAAAAAAGAATTATTGATGTATGTGAACTAATACGTGGAGAAGTCTTGGAAAGAGTGACTCAACAATTTGTTAATAGGATGGCATATTGTCAGCAAGTAAACGGCGAGCATTTTGAACATTTAAAGTAATTTTGTTTCTCATTATTCTAAACTAATGAAATGTACATCTATTGTACTACTAACAGTGAGTTATTTCTCGTTTTTACAAATTTGTTTACACTAAACTCAGTATGTATGAATTCAAAATAACAAGCTCTTTTGAAAATCTGTAAAAATATATAGGGTGTCCCATTTAAATTAAAGAAGTTGATGGCATTTCCGGTTAAACCAGAAGTATATTATTATCAAAAAAAATGTACATCAGATGCGTTTTGTTCCATTGCACTTACCTGCAAATTTTCATAAATATCGTTCTTTTCGTTTAAAAGATATTTACTTGTTTCCATTCTTTATCCCAACCCCATATTATTTATAATAATGTATTTATTGAAAATGAAAATTAACAATGAAATTTTCTCCCTTGACTTTGCAAATGATTATGAAACTTACAAAGAAATTAGAAGTAAGTCTAATTGATTAAATATAACATTTGGGAATATATTGATATATCAGACATAAGACAAGAATGAGGATAATGTAAGTTATATAATTTAATTGTGTTTTAGGTAATTATCAAGTCGCCATTGAATATACCTGTAATAATAATAGTTTTTTTTATTTTCACTATCCGCCATTATTGTTTTGCACTACCGTAACCCTTGATCAAATAGCTAGTGCCAAATTATTGCCCTCGGTTCGCCCTTAGCTCGCTCGGAGTTTGAGTGACACATGAATAGAACACAAAAAAAAATGAAAAGAGTTCAAGGGATGGAACACAAAACTGGCGCGAGTTCTGCCCCAGTGCGACGAATGGAAATATAAGATTCCTAGCCATGGCTTGAACAAAAGGTTATGTTTATGTTAAGTCCGATTACAGCTGGTCCGACTCTTGGTTTTTGATTGGTTAATACGCGGACGGCACAAACTGCAAAACTTAAAATTTCGTTATATCTGAACGTCAAGGAATGTCATGCTCAGCGGTGAAAGGTAATATAGTGGAAAAGAGAAAGCAGCTTTTTAACTTTCAACGGGAACGGCAAAACTGCGCACGGCAACCGCAACTGCAAGTTCATAAATCAATCTTTAATGTCTTAAAATTCACTAACAGCTTTAGTAGTGGATAAGATAAGATTTAATTATTGGATTATCGTCAATAGAGGCAATACTCTTATTACGGTTTGAGAAAAGTTTTTCTAAAATATTTTAATGCTTTAATTAAAAACATTTCTTAAGATACCTTCGAAAACTTACTTTTATTATCTCCTAAATACTTGAAAATCCTTCGTTAAAAATTTTTTAAAAGACAAGCGAAGCAAAAAATTGAAAAATCTTTCTCTCTTGTTTTTTTTTGATACCGATCTCTCATTAACTCCAAGTACTTAGCAGCTACGGCAAACTGTCAGATACGTCGTGTAAGGTTCCCATCTTCATTGACGATCTTTTACGTTTTCTGGTAACTGGAGTGTCAAATTAAAAAGAAAAAAAATTTACTAAAAAAGAGGTAATAAAACTGGATTATGGCGGTTTTACCATACCGAAAAGATTGTATCGTTTTTCGTTTTAGCTCAAATTTATACAAAAGTGTTTATTAGTTTAGGGGATTGTTAACTTATTCGGAAAGTTTTGTGTTAGAGTAAACAATAGAAAACAAAAAACACTGTCAATTCAGATTGCACAACTAAACTTTGCTAAACACAGGATACGTTTACGGTTTATTTAAGAAAATAACTTTTTTGCACGATTGATCATTTTTGATAGTTTACCGTGACACATTTTTCGTCAGTAGGTGACCTTTACTAGCAACTCGACGGTAAGTAATTCACTTACGGTCGAGTTAAAAAATCTCTTAATTTTAATTTTTTTTTTCAAAAAATAAAGAAAACTAATGAATTATTTAGTAATATTTAAACCTATGGTACAATTTGTTGAATTATAATGAAATCCCACTTGTTTGAGCTGTGGTTTCACTTCTAACAGAAACTCCTGCAGAATCGCAAACATTAGTAGTATTGCACAATATTTTTTTGGCAAAATCTATTTTATTTTGAAGAGAATCTTCTACATAGCTTTCTGCCACTGTCGATGAACGCCAACCTCCATGACGCTTTAATCCGAGGACATCAACACCTTTATTAGCCAAAAGCGTTGTTGATGTCCTTATGAACAAATAGCCAGTATATTTCTCGGGATTAGGCAAACTTAAGAATTTGACAATTTGAGAAGGCCAGCCCCCGATTGTCCCTTTCCCTATTACTTGAGCACAACATTTTCCTTTGGCGTATCTTAAGAACAAATGATTTCATTTTACTTGTAATACACTAAATTTTATATACTTTTGCAGAATTTCTATACTGTATTTGAAAATCAAAAGAGAGTAAATTCCCAGAATAAAAACTAATTCGGTATGCAAAACTATAGTACAGTACGTGCGGTAAAACTTCAATATTTGTAATGCATTCTAAATTGTTTTTGTTAATTTCAATACAAAATTTATTAAATTTCTTGGACTATCACATTATTTTATGATCTTTCATTGTTACTACAGTAGGCCTAAGAGGATTAACGTGCGTCATATGCGTAACCAGATTAGAAAGGGATAATTGTTATTTAACGACCTCCGAATGGCAACAGCTTCTAATGACAGATATTTTGACTTAAATAGTTTCTAGAAATGCAGTTATTTGATTTTCTATAAACGTGACAAATAGTAGTGACTAAAAATGGAAGCTGTTTGTGAGTATACGCCAGTGAAAAAATTAAAACTAGACCATTTATCGCTCAATGAAAAGAGCGCTGTAGTGAATGTGTACCACTATTTTAAACATCAAAATCCCTCAAACACTATTGACAGTGTAGTTGAAACAACATCTAAGGCAATGGGATATGGAAAATCTACAATATATAGAGTTCTAAAGGAGGAAAAATCAGGTGGAGTAACCTCACCAAAGCCGAAACCGGGTAGACAAAAACTATTAAAAGTCAACGTGGACGAGTTTTTTAAAAATGCTATTCGTAAGCTTGTTCACTCATTTTTTATAAACAAGCAAATACAAACTTTAGATAAAGTTTTGCAAGCCATTACGAATGATGTTGATTTACCCACAATAAGCCGGGATAAACTATGGAAAACGTTACATGAGTTAAACTTTAAATTTGAAAAAATGGACAGAATGCTAATTGATTCTGAAGAAATTTTATGTTGGAGAAGACAGTACCTCAGAAGAATACAACAAGTTAAAGCTCAAAATAAAAACATTTATTATTTAGATGGAACATGGGTTAATGAAGGACATTGTGTAGGAAGAGTTTGGAAAGACAAAAATATAAAATCATCCCATCAAGCTTTTCTGGAAGGATATACTACTGGTTTTAAGGAACCTATAGGAAAAGGTAAAAGATTAATTATTTGTCATATAGGCAGTATAAACGGTTTTCTTGAGAATGGTTTACTCTTATTTGAATAAAAAAAACCGTTGATTATCACGAAGAAATGAATGGAGACGTGTTTGAGGAATATTTTGAACAGATGATTCAATTCATACCAAAAGGATCGGTTATTGTAATGGACAATCCAAGTTACCACTACAGATTACTTAAACCTTTACCAACCACTAAATGGAAAAAGAATGAAATTGCAAAATGGTTATCTACTAAAAATTTAGCCTTTGACAATACAAGGCTGAGGGCAGAATTGTTAACTATTGCTAAAAAACATAAGCAAAATTATAAAAAATATAATATTGAGGAGATAGCCAAAAAACGAGAAATTGAAATCCTTCGTTTACCACCCTACCATTGTGAGCTGAATCCGATAGAATTGATATGGGCTCAAGTTAAAGGTTATGTTGCCAGAAATAACACTACTTTTAAGTTATCAGATGTTAAAAATCTCTTCAATAAGGCAATATCTAAAGTAACAAGTGAAAATTGGCAAAAATGTATTAGACACGTTACAGAAATAGAAAAAAAAAATGTGGGAGCTAGATAACATAATTGATATTACTATAGAGCCCATTGTAATTTCTCTAGAATCAGATGGTGAATCTTCTGACACAGAGTGCGAGGAACCATAACTTTAAAATTATTAATTTGTGTACTTTAATTTTATTTTTAGATTTTTATTTTTTAAGATTTAATATTGTCGTATTTTTTGCATGTTGCTCGTCAAATTTTATCCTTGCGGTTGGTTTTTTTTTCTCATATACCTACTTAATTGTTTTTTTAGCTCCTCATATTAATTTATAAATAATTGTAATTATCTGTACATATTATATAGGTACATATTTTATAAATAAACATATGCCTAAAATAATATTGACTTTTTCTTCATTTTACCCAAATTAAATTACTTACTTATTATGTTCATCTATCTAAAATTGGTAATCTAGGTATAAATAACTAAAACAAATTGAATATTTCTATTTCCATATTAATTAAATTTTAAAAACGCACGTCTATGGTTTACTGCCTTTAACACTGATACCTACAAAACATTTCTGGGAATTTACTCTCTCTTGATTTTTAAATACACTACTTTTACAATCATTAAACCAACGGTTTGTTGGATGTCATTCATAGTAATATTATATAATTCTTCCCTTTTACAGGCACTAGATATTCCCAATATCATTGCGACCTACAAATCATGAAAAAATCTTCATTAGAGTATTTTTTTACCTAAACTAGCTTACATTATCTTGTGAATTAGAAATTCTTCATCCGGTGCATCAGAAATCTTTCAAATTGCTCCCGTGTAAAAATGCTCGCTTCCTTAGGCCTATAGCCAACATTTTTTCTCTTCAAATACGCGATCAAAGTTAAAAACTTGGAAATATCAATGCTATCATAAAGAAAAACGGTGCATTTAATCATTGAATATTCTGCTCAGAGGCTTCCAGGAGCTTTTAACTGCATATTATGTCTTTGAACGAAATATGACAATAGAGTCTTTTCATCGATTCTTAAATTCTTGCCTTCGCACCATTTTTTAAAACCCCAGAAACACTTGGAATTGCTGGAAAAAATATAGAATAAATTTTTAAGATACTTATATTACAGAAAACACCATTCATAGCCTGACTTTATGAAAATAAGAACATCAATGCTAAGAAAAGAATTCGTAATACCCTCATTAATTAATAGGCGTAAACTATCTATGGTTTTGTTCTTATATACAATAATTAATAACAATACCAAGTCCATCCAATTATTATCATTGGTACCATTTAATGTTCTGTCAAGGCGTATTAGATCATCATCACTATTTAATATTTCAAGATGCATCCCGCAATCTTCTGTAACTCATATCATTAGACTTGCTAATAGTTTCGATGTTATGAGAAATATTGATTGAATGGTAATTAATCAAAATCCATTTAAGAAAATTTTAAACTATCAGTTTATGACAAACCAATCAAGGCCAACTCACAATAATAATTAATAAACTTTAAAATATCTACCAAATTAATACTTTGATGAAAAAATAAAAATATCTAGAAAACTGATATAAAATACAGGGTGTTCTATTTAAATTTACCAAGAAAATAATGTACTTGAATTTTGACTTACCTTGTATTTGATTTAACGAATATTATGAAAACGAATATGTTTTATAATTTTTAACAATTATTAAAAAACTATGGTTGCAATAAATCAATGTTCGTATTCTCCTTTTTAATTATACAGGGGGTTAAACTTGATACGATTTTCAGGTAATATTGGTTATAACTTTTTAAATACCCGGTATAACATAATAAAATTTTACATTATTGTGATGTAGAAGTGATGCAGAGTTTAAAATAAAATACAGGGTGTTTCATTTAAAAAAAAAAAAATTTGGTGGGCCACCATCTTTTGGCATTTGGTAAGATTGTAACTAATTTTAAAATGTCGAGTTTAAAGTTGCCTTCTGTTTTTATCAATAACTTTTTTTGCATATTTTACTATAACAGATCTACTGAGCTTCCTCACACTAATCGATCACCCTGTATACGTTTCATGCTATCAGTAAACTCTGTTTACACCAAAATTAATTTTTTATAAAAAAATTTTCTCAGGAAAATGAAATTCATATACCAAACATTAGATAAGATGTATAGGACGTTAGTTAATTAAGAAACAGAAAAAAATAAATTTCGGTCGTAAAATTAATAAACATGTTCTCCTCGGGGGTGCTATTCTCGAGTTTATGAGAATGATTTGCGTATGCGAATTTATTGGTTTTTCGTATGAGAACTTCAAATGCGTATTCTTGATCGATAAAATATGATTTTTTTAGTCGCGTAGGAGAATATTTTCATGCGAATATTTTCTACTGGGTCTGCTCCATGAGAAACGCAAAAATCGAATACTGAGAGAGAATAAGCAACCAAAAAATATGGCTGGATTATACGAATTGGGTCAAATAGCGGCCATAAATATATTGGAGAATATCGAAGAAGAAGCAGATATAGTGAGAAATTTCTATAGAAATCTAGATCCATTTGTTGAGATGTCTGAGCGCAAATTTAAATCTTTATTTCGGATGCCAAAGCAATCCTTATACTTACCGAAAACCGTTTACACTACCACTACACCAACACACACTTTTATATGCCTGACGCGCGTTTCGATAACCAAGTTATCTTCTTCAGAGACCGAAGGTAAAGTTTACCTTCGGTCTCTGAAGAAGATAACTTGGTTATCGAAACGCGCGTCAGGCATATAAAAGTGTGTGTTGGTGTAGTGGTAGTGTAAACGGTTTTCGGTATCATTTTCGCCAACGGTTCCAGATTCAACATTTTAATCCTTATACTTCACCTTACGCCGATGACGCCAGTCTTTTTTGGCCCCTGGTATACTATTCAAGGTATTTCCAATATCTATCCATAGATTCTGGGCATCTTTAAAGGTGAAAATATTATCAAATTTTCCCGTTTTTAGTTTCACGTTCCTTTCCATAAACTCTACAAGAGTTTTTTTCTGTTCTTGGAATATATTACCCGTTCTAACTTTTTTTGTAGTTGTCAACATAATTAGAAATCATTTTATAAGAAGTAGGGATACAGTTACTAGCGCCTCTCGTGACTGGCCGCATAACGATTTGAAGGGAGGCGGTAAAATTTAAAAATTCGTTGATAAACTAGTTAATTAATAAGGTTTGTTCATGCAACAGTCAAATTTAGTAGTAAACAGTTTGAAACGTGCGCATTGGACTAATATTCAATAAAATTTCCTTTCTGAGCACGTTGCAAACGGTTTGAAACCACATTTAAGTGCTGCTTGAATGGACCTATTGTGACAGAACAGAAATAAGGTTACGTGTGACTGTTTGACAAACAGCGCCAAAAAAGTCAACTACATATGCAGCGTTCGCGCATCATAACAGTTCTCTGATTGGCTTGGAAATTGACTTGATAGTTGGTAGGACCAATAAATGTCCTTATTCATACTACGAAAAACATCAATGTAGCCGTAGCTTATTTGATTGTGGCGCCTCTCGTGACTGGCCGCATCATAACTTCATCTCTAATTATCTTATTTCAGTTACAATGCTAAGTGGGGTTGTGTTGTGCGACAAGGTAAGGTTACGACTAAAGGTATGTTTATCGTCACTGTATGAGCGTCTTAACAGGTCGGCTGAAAAGTCCCCAGTCTGACCTATAGATGACAACACTAGAATTAAATCCATTTCATTTTTAGATGGTATCAACCTTCAAAAGATTCGTGTAAAAATTTGACATCTGTCGGACTATTAGTTTGTGAGATATTGCATTTTTAGTGAAGCAACTTTTGTTATTTTCAAAAAGATGGAAAAAAAAGAATTTCGTGTGCTTATTAAATATTGTTATTTGAAAGGAAAAAATACAGTTGAAGCAAAAGCTTGGCTTGATAATGAGTTTCCGGACTCTGCGCCAGGAAAATCAACAATCATTGACTGGTACGCAAAATTCAAGCGTGGTGAAATGAGCACCGAAGACGGTGAACGCAGTGGACGCCCAAAAGAGGTGGTTACCGACGAAAATATCAAAAAAATCCACAAAATGATTTTGAGTGACCGTAAAGTGGATATGATCGAGGTAGCTGACACTCTAAAGATATCTAAGGAACGTGTTGGACATATCGTTCACGAATATTTGGGTATGCGGAAGCTCTGTGCGAAATGGGTGCCACGCGTGCTCACAATCGACCAAAAACAGCAACGAATTGATGATTCTGAGCAGTGTTTGCAGCTGTTAAGTCGTAATAAACCCGATTTTTTTTGCGTCGATATGTGACTATGAATGAAACTTGGCTCCATCTCTACACGCCTGAGTCCAATTAACAGTCAGCTGAGTGGACTGCGGCCGGTGAACCGCCACCAAAGCGTGGAAAGACTCAACAGTCAGCTGGCAAATTTATGGCCTCAGTTTTTTGGGATACACACGGTATATTGTTCATCGAATATTTGGAAAAAGGGAAAAACAATCAACAGCGACTATTATGCATTATTGGAGCGATTAAAGACCGAAATTGCGAAAAAACGGCCCCATATGAAGAAGAAAAAAGTGTTGTTTCATCAAGAAAATGCACCGTGTCACAAATCAATAAAAACTATGGCAAAATTGCATGAATTGGGCTTCGAATTGCTTCCTCACCCACCGTATTCTCCAGATCTAGCCCCCAGCGACTTTTTCCTTTTCTCTGACCTGAATAGAATGCTCGCGGGAAAAAAATTTGGCTCTGATACTGAGGTAATTGCCGAAACTGAAGCCTATTTTGAGGACAAACCGAAGGAGTACTGCAAAAATGGTATCGAAAAGTTGGAAGGTCGCTATAATCGCTGTATCGCCCTTGAAGGCAACTATGTTGAATAAAAAAAATGAATTTTGTCAAAATATTGTGTTTTACTATGGTAGACCGGGGACTTTTCAGCCGACCTTTTGCAAATAAAAGCTGTCAAATATAACAGAAAACGAAGATATTACCAACATCAACACCAACCTTTAAAGTAAAACTTGTTTTTAGGATGGATGCACTGCTTTAACACAGTGTTGTCAGATTAGTCACACGAAGGATATTCTTGTACGTAATCAAGTTGTTCTAGTGGTGTTCAAGAATACGGGTTTAAATTCGCATGCGCATATTTTTTAGAGAATACTTGCGTATGAGAAACTTTTCGTGTAAACTCGAGAATAGCACTCCTGGTCAACTCCATCCGTGAACACATAAAATTGGAATTTAAAAATTTGTATTCAGGCTTTTAGTGCAGTCGAATTACCTTTTTTTCATGACTTAAGTCCGAATTGAGGTAGCTAAGTGGAAAGGGGTAGGTTTGATAATTACAAATCTAAAGGAGACCATCCAAGATCTTAGATACGTGCGAGGGGTGCGTGGTAGGGGTGGAAAGGGGGTGAAAACGGTTTTTTGCAATTTGCAGCGTAAATACGCATTTTATTGAAAAAAGTTAAATAGAAAAGTTGTAGATAATAAAAAAAAACTTTTGTCTGAAACATTTTTTCACATAACCTAAAAATAATGGCTAAAAAAGCGAAAAACCATAATTTTCGTTTTTTATTTTGTACTCAGCGAAAAATCAATATTTTGTTATGAAATTCAGTACAGTGATAGCTTTTTGTATCCCAAAAAAGTAGAATTTTTTTTATTACGATAACTCAATTTTTTTTCGACATATTAACGATTTTCGAAAAAAAGATCTCATTTTGTAACGGCTCCCAAGGTCCGAATTTTTATTTCAGACGCATCTTGAAGGTCTCATTTTTTTCGTAATAACTTTAATTTTCATATACAATAATAAAAAAATACTACTCCTAGCAAAAAAAATCGTTTAAAATCGAAAAAACTGAAAAATTCATAATTTTTCACGCGTATCTTTTTCGTACCCTTCTACACGTTATATTACTCTCAAAAATATTTCATGTACATGCATTTAATTTATCACACCTTATTGCAGTTTGTAGGATTAAAATAAAGGAAATTATGGACATCTATATTGATTAAAAAAATTAAAAAAATTATTTTATACGATGAATTATACAAAGAAAGTACAATTTTACTGTTTCTTATTTTTAATTATATCTCGCCCTTTTGACTTGCGAATTACATTCTTCTTCCTCTTGTACTTCTACTTCATCGTCATCTTCATCATTTTCGTCTTCATTTTCATCATCTCCGTCTTCATCTTTATCATGTTCGTCTTCATCTTCATTATCATTTTCTGATTCTTCTTCGTCATATTCAACATTTTCTTCCTCTTCTAGTATGCGATTCTCATCTTGAAATGCATCGTTTTGGTCAACCTGTTCTGAAGGATGTACATCGGCAATTTCTGTGATTGGTTGCTCGATATTAGTACAATCATTAACGCCGTATCAATTCGAGCATAAATTCGTACACTTTAAACCGTGTTTTTGACAACTGCATCTTGAAGAACTGCAACCTTTTTTGCAACTGCAGAAAATTTTTTTAAGCAGACTGTCTGGAATTAACTGAAATATTTTTGAGAGTAATATAACGTGTAGAAGGGTAGGAAAAAGATACTCGTGAAAAATTATGAATTTTTCAGTTTTTTCGATTTTAAACGATTTTTTTTGCTAGGAGTAGTATTTTTTTATCATTGTATATAAAAATTAAAGTCATTACGAAAAAATGAGACCTTCAAGAGGCGTCTAAAATAAAAATTCGGACCTTGGGAGCCGTTACAAAATGAGGTCTTTTTTTCGAAAATCGTTAATATGTCGGAAAAAAATTGAGTTATCGTAAAAAAAAATTCTACTTTTTTGGGATACAAAAAGCTATCATTGTACTGAATTTCATAACAAAATATTGATTTTTCGCTGAGTACAAAATAAAAAACGAAAATTATGGTTTTTCGCTTTTTTAGCCATTATTTTTAGGTTATGTGAAAAAATGTTTCAGACAAAAGTTGTCGATTTTTTATTATCTACAACTTTTCTATTTAACTTTTTTCAATAAAATGCGTATTTACGCTGCAAATTGCAAAAAACCGTTTTCACCCCCTTTCCACCCCTACCACGCACCCCTCGCACGCATCTAAGATCTTGGATGGTCGCCTTTCGATTTGTTATTATCAAACCTACCCCTTTCCACTTAGCTACCTCAATTCGGACTTAAGTCATAAATTGGTCACTTTTTCACGTAATTCGACTGCCCTATTTATTTTAGATTATAAACAATTTTCTTTTATATAAATTTTGTAAAAAATAAAAAAATATGGTACCTCTATTGGGATATTTTCATGTTTTCTTAATTTGGCAACACCCTGTAGATGTAAAATGAATAATAAAAATTTTTCTCCTATAGGCAACCCCATCCGTGGACATACTGTATTAAATAAAAAATGTGTTTGCTTATCTTATTGTTAATAAGAACTACCTCATGTAAAAAGGTCAATAATAGGCCTATTTTTGAAAAATAAATAATGTTCATATATTTTCGTTATCAAACTATATAAAAATGCTGTAAAGCTGCCGTACTAACAGAAACGGTAAAGGTCTTGATGGACAAAAGAGTCACGCACAGCCTCTTTTTTCACCCTAGAGAGAGCTATCACTTCTCAAAATCGGCAAAGACCATATTGCACGGGGATTTCATTCTATTCCGGAATTATGATGTCATTTCGACATTTTCGAGAGCTTGAAGAAAAGTGATGAATGATTCAACGAGTTCAATGTAAGTCTTTTGATATTCCTGGTCACTGGGGTTTACAAGGAGAATGATATCGAAATTTTTTTGTCAGAAATAATAATAATAATGGAGTGTAAAAGCTTAAGTCGAGTAAATTTCTATGTTCTCACAGGACGAGGGTTTGTTTTCAAGTTTTGCAGGGTGGTGCAAGAATTTAATCAAATAATTGCGTCTGTGCATAAAATATTTTTAATAAATGGTATTGTTTCCGCAAGAGGAAGTTGATTTTTTACGTTACACCTTCTTCTTCTTGTTTAAGTGATATCTTAAAAAAGTCATTAAGATATTTCTTTTAATCATCATATTTTAAACGCCAGTTATCATTCTAAACTAGTAGAAAAGTTACCAACGACGTCATATATAAAAGGAGATATAAAAGAGTGGCTCCAGAGCCACATTTCTTTTAAGGATATGATGCTGAAAACGGAATTACTACAAATTGCAAAGCGCCACAAATTTTTAAAAGATATGTAATTGACGAAATGGCGAAGGAAAAAGGAATAACTGTATTACGTTTGCCACCTTATCACTGTCAATTAAACCCTATAGAATTAATGGGCGTATGAATTCTCGACGCAAGACAACAGGTAAATTTTTGGGACAGGAACTTTCGACGCACGGTTAGAAATATTATGTTTTTATTACAGGAATTTTCGACGCAAGAATTTAGGTAGGTACTTACAGACAGGTAAGTAGGTAATAAAATAATTCGTTCTAGAAACGCAATTTTATTTTTTACATTCTTGTCTTTAATTTTTGCTGTTTTGCTAAGACTATTTATTTTTATATAAGTATCTAACCTAACCTAACCTAACCTAACCTAACCTAACCTATCCTATCCTAACCTAACCTAACCTATCCTAACCTAACCTAACCTAACCTAACCTACTACTTTTAGAAAATGTATAATTTTCTAACAATAGCAAATCTTTATTAGGACAACTTTTAATAATACTCATTTTAACAAAACAACTTTAAAACTCACAATTATTAACAAAACTGTACCTAATTGTAAGAAATTTACCTGTTAATTATAAAAATATCAAATTGGAAGGTGCAGATTTTATTGGCAATAAAGGGAAGAAAATCTCTGTCCTCCGAGCGCAACTTTTAGTTTATGGAACAATAAAAAATCGCTTGTGGCTAGATCTGGTGAGTAAGGAAGGTGGTCAAGCAGTTCAAACCGTAATTGGTGGATTCTCGCCATGGCAACCGCTGAGGTGTGAGATGGCGCATTGTCTTGGTGAAACAAAATTCTTTTTTTCTGCAAATGTGGCCGTTTTTCCGCAATTTTTGCCTTCACCTTGTGAAGTAATGATGCGTAGTATGCTCCTGTAATGGTTTTTCCTTTTTGAAGATAATCGATTAAGATAACTCCATGACTATCCCAGAAAACAGTTGCCATCACTTTCCCAGCCGAAGGAACAAACTTTGCTTTTATTGGAGCCGATTCCCCGCGTTCGCAGTTCATTGTTTTGACTGTGTTTTTGTTTCTGGAGTATAATGGTGTATCCAAGTTTCATCTACAGTAATTAATCGGCGCCAAAACTCTGATTTATGGCGCCTAAACTGCGCCAGCAGAGAGTTGGAAATGTTCATTCGAACACGTTTTTGGTCCAATGTGAGAAAACGCGGTACCCAACGCGCGGACAGCTGTCTCATTCCTAAATCTTGATTTAATATGTGACAAACACGTTCTTTGGACATGTTTATAGCCTCTTCTATCTCTCTAATAATTCGACGGTTGTCTAGCACCATTTGGTGAACTTGAGCGATATTATCATCAGTGGTTGCAGTTTTTGGACGTCCCGAACGTTCATCGTCACCCAAGCTGGTTTAAATAATATTTAATGACAGCTCGATACTCGATTTTTTCCATTTTCATAAAAACACTCACATCGACTCACTCAAATGATTGTCAAACAATTGCGCGTCCAAAATGGCTGAAATTTTAGTGGGTACCTTTCAAAGCATGCGCAAACACATTCCCCAATTTTTGTTTACGAGAGCTGCCATCTACATGATGGAATTTAACACCCTCAATTTCTACTCTTGTGACTCTGGTAAGTATTTGTTTGCCAATTTTCCATTACTCAACTTGTTCATGTATCCACATTGTATTAATTTTTACTTTATCATTGTTTAGTCCATTTAAAATGTAACTTTTCATATATTAGTATTATACATGTATATATGCATACATGAGATTTGCTTATTGTAATCCAAAAAGAAATTTAAAATATTGATATTTTATCAGTGATAAAACCTATGTTTGGTTGACACATTCTCTTTTATACTAAAGTAATTATTATCTTTGGTATTACTGTTAATCCTGTTTAATATCTTTTTCTACTACTGTTAAAAAAATTTTTTTGCACTTCTTGCTTACCATTATATTGTGTTCTTTTCAGCCTGATGATGGTCTAACCTAGACCGAAACTAGTTGCGATAATTGTAATTTACATGAATAAAAGTCTGTGGTTTTGACTTTGAGTTTTATTGGATCTTTTCTCTTACTTTTTAGTAAGTAGTATATTTTTATTTTACTTTTAATTTTTATTTACATTTAAATTATGCTTTAAAAAAACTTCGGTTCTACGGTCATGGTATCTATTCAGCTACCTGTTGTGACAATATTATCTAGAGTTTCTATTGCGTTTGGGTTAGTTAATTCCTAATTACAGGATGGACTCTTTGAAAAATAACAACATGACTATGTTTCAATAGACAGAAATACCAATTTAGTGATTTTTCATGAACCACCTTGCTTGGGCTTTAAAAAATTTGCATTGGGAAAGATTTGCTTGGGAAACTGCGAGATAGAATTTCGCAAGCATGTTTCGTGAGATATAGCCCATTATAATTGACACACTGTATATTCGATGATGTATAATTTTTAAAAATCATATTAATATAATTTGCAACATGAGACTGATAAGACGGAAATCGGTACATTTTATAACATTTTTTGTTCTAGGTAGTGGAAAACAAGCCAATGTCAACCACTCTCAAGGAAATTTGTCTCTCTTTAAATATTTTATTAAAATGTGTGTCAGCAGGTTTCATAATAATATAAGTTTAACAGCCTAGACGAAATTAACAAACCGGTTTTCTGTTATTTTCCCCAAATAAAACATTTATTTCTATTTCTTAATTTGTAATTACGTGAACTAGAACGCAGAGAATTTTTGTCGGTCTAGTGCGTCGGCAGTTATTATTCGAAACAGCTGATTAAACAGTTTTTGTACACAAAAGTATAAGTTTTGTTACTAATTTATTTGTTTGGTGTTCCTAATATGATGGACTTCCATAAAGTGAGGGTTAGTACAATGAACTTTACACAATTATAGGTTTAAAACATTTCCCAAGAACAACCATTTTACATAGGGTACTATTTTATATTTCGGGAATAACAACAAGAAATTTTAAATCAAATTGACTTTATTGTTCTTGCAACTATTCCCCTTGACAATCTTTACAATATATCTGAAATACCGTATTTTTTTATAATCCCTAATAAATCTAAAACGTGATTATACTACTTACAACATCCGTTACGATAGGTTCCATAGTTTGTAACAATGAACAAATCTTTAATAAAAGGATTCCCAACTCACTTATATAACGTGATTATTCAAGTTAGCATGTCATAAAACACAAAATCTGTCAGATTTTTCAAGGACTTCGCAGAAAATTTGAATAACTTCCCTAGTTATTCGCCATAAAGAACATAACACTGTCAAAGTCACAGACCACATATAATCAAAGTTTCATAAACCATTCTATACGTGGTTGTTGTCAGTCATCCCTGTTTGATCTATTTCCACAACCAACCACAAGGCACCTAACAGGCATTTTTTCAACTTATAACGTTAACAAGTCCAAATAATATATAAAATCTATTTTATAAAGTCACAAAAACTATATTCCCACAACAATAAAAACTTCTACACCAACTTAAATAAAGAAAGTACTATGACAACAATACAAAACAATGCTATTGTTTGCCTACAGCCGCCATATTGAAAAATTATCCCAAGGAACAATAAGTAAAATAGAAAAGCAGTTTAACGAGTTTGGTCATGTAAGGCAGATAAAAAAAGCAGCTGCCAATGCACTGAGTGATGAACTCAAATTAGATGTGTTGCTTGAGTTTCAGGAAAACCCACATACATCGAGTAGACAGGCATCCACTACATTCAATGCTAGCCATAAATCGATAGCAAACATATTAAAAGAAAATAAATTGCATCCGTATAAGATGATACCTACTCAGGAGCTCATGGAAGACGATTTTGATAGGAGAACTTTTTTTTGTGAGCAAATGATGGACATGTTGGATAACAATATTATCCAATTAGAAGACGTTATGTTTTCTGATGAGTGTACTTTTTTACTTAACGGTCATGCTAATCGGCAAAATTGCCGCTACTGGTCCACGGAAAATCCTCACTAGATGAGAGAAGAACACACTCAATACCCTCAAAAGGTTAATGTTTGGGCAGGGATTGTAGGGAACAATAACATTGGTCCTTTTTTTATTGAGGGCAACTTGAATGGCAACCATTAAATTGGCACTACTTCAAAATTATGTAATTCCAACGTTGGCAAATTTATATCCTGATCCAGGTAACCCTCAAGTTCCAGCGAATACGATATGGTTTCAGCAGGATGGAGCACCACCACATTACCAAACTTAATGCCCGGCAGTACCTCGATACAATATTTCCCAATCGGTGGATAGGGAGGCGAGGATCGATTGAATGGCCAGCGCGATCACCTGATCTTACATTATTAGATTTCTTTTTACGGGGATATGTGAAGAGCCATGTGTACAAAACTAAACCTTCTGATTTAAATTACTTAAAAGAACGAATAACGCTTGCGATTAGGTCGATCACGCCTGATATGTTAAATAATGTTAGAAGACAGTTTTATTTGAGATTAGGATGTTGCCAAGACGTTCGCGGAGAACATTTTGAACATCTACTTCATTAACGTTCATAGTTCTTTTTCGTGTTTTACATTTTGTTACGTTTTGCTTTACATTTTAGTTTTTGATTGTATTTTAGCGAATTTCGGTAACAACATGATATTAATTTTTTTTATGTTAATTTTTGCACTAAATTTAAAAACAATAACATTTTTGAATAGAGAATGAAGAGACCTTTCAAATGATATATCACAAGCCTATACTTCCCATTTAAAAAATTGGGGGTTGTACCTGTTATTCTAAGGGGGTTGAAGGTAGGGGTTGCATTTTCACGTTAAAGAATGTCAAGTTATAATTTAAATTTGACGTGTTTCGGGATTTTTTATAAATATGTACAGTAACCGAAATAATGAATTTATTCCATTTGGCTTTTACACACTGTATTTACAGTTGGGGATTCCTACATTTATTATTTTGTTCTTTGGTTGAATCGGTAACCTATTGTTTAGAGATATATATTTCCTCGGATCCAATAAATTTTTCTATATATTTCTATCTACTGTTCTTACTTATTCAGCGATTTGATTTACCGTAGACTTCAAGATTAGGCTCTACCGCCATTACTCATTCCTCTTGTTTTAACTGTCTTCCTTTATAATAAATCAAATTATATACCAGGTTATTTAATAAGTTTAATTGCCTATTTTTTATATACATGTTACACTAATAAACAAAATAAGAAAAGAAAAGGACGGAAAAGAAAACAATAAGGTTATACTTTGTGTAAATATATTGCGTAAACAACAAATAACAATTATTCATCTCTTAACATCTATAATTGATTTAGCCATCAATGTTTAAACAAAAATAAATAATATAAACATTATTACAAGTACTTACATATTTATATAAAGTTAATTAAACAACTTGTAACTAAAAATTGACATTGTCGAAATTAAAATAATCAGTTTTAGTGCAGCTTGAGATGTTCTGCAATCAGGGGAGGCGCTGAAAGCGCTAACTGCAACAAAAACAAAACTTGGTTTAGTAAAATTCTATTAAATTATAGTTCATCTGTTTGGAGTTGGCAGCTAAGAAGAGTCATTAAATCGTAAAATGTTGTAAACAAAACCCTAAATCAGTAGCGCACGTACTTATTTATATAAGTA
Source organism: Ophraella communa (assembly GCA_035357415.1). Taxonomy (NCBI): domain Eukaryota; kingdom Metazoa; phylum Arthropoda; class Insecta; order Coleoptera; family Chrysomelidae; genus Ophraella; species Ophraella communa. Next base: position 40,173,578 of record CM068981.1, on the reverse strand, counting down.
TAGATTTTTAAGAGAGAGTAAACAGGGAAATGTTAGTGAACTAAAAAGACACATAGGAAAAAAGTCCATTATGATCGATAACTTTAATAGTCCATTCTTTGTACTTAAATAAAGAGATCCGACTTTGTACAAAGTAATGACTGGTATAGCAGAAGTAGATATGTTCCTCAAATTTGGACGAAAAGCAAGGAGAGAACTATCTTTTATTAAGATGAAACATGGTTTTAAATCCCCATCAGGTATTTCTATAGGGATATTCAACTGGATTAAATGCTCCTCGAGGAAAAGGTCACAGACTAATAATCGCACACATTGGCAGTGAACATGGTTTTGTAGAAAATGGGTTATTAGACTTTGTAGAAGATCTTAAAGAGTGGCTCAAGAGCAACAATATTTCTTTTGACGAAGTCATGCTGAAAACGGAATTACTGCAAGTTGCAAAGCGCCACAAATTACAATATAAAAGATACCTACGTAAATGACGAAATTACGTTTGCCACCTTATCACCGTTAATTAAACCCGATAGAATTAATATGGGTACAGGTAAAAGGTTTTAAATTGAATGACTTTAGACAATTTTTGATAAATTCTTTTGGAAACTTAATTTTGGAAAATTGGACCAATGCCCTAAACCATGTAAAGAAGGAAGGAGAATGATTGTGAAGTGCTGTTATCAATATTGAAGAGCTGTTCGAACCCATTGTAATTCCTATGGGATCAGGCAATGAATCTGACTCATCGTAGGATGAATACGACGAAATGGAGGCCGGCAATTAAAGAAGTAAGTGCTTTTTGCATTAATTTATATTAAATTCTTACATTTTAATATGTAGCATATTTTTATTTTACTTTTAATTTTTATTTTAACTACGGTCATGGGATCTATTCAGCTATCTGTTGTTACAATATTATCTAGGGTTTCTATTGTGTTTGGGTTAGTTAATCCCTAATTACAGGTTGGACTCTTTGAAAAATAACAAGTATGACTATGTTTCAATGGAAATATATACTACTTTGTTATTTTGTTATTTTTCATAAACCACCTTGCTTGGGCTTTGAAGGATTTGCATTTGCTGCTAACTCCAAACAAATGAACTGTAAAATCATGGTGCTGCGCTTTGTAATAGTATTAATATATATTTTTTTAAATTTTGAATATGCCAAAGCAATAATTACGACACAAATGCCAATTTATAGAAAAAGAAGACATTGGTATCGATGTTGATCCTCAAAAGAGATTTGGAAAAGTTTAAAATCATGCAGCCTCACTTAAAACTGTTTAAAAATGTCTTATCTAACGGCATTCTAGAAAAAATGCGAATTACGAACTGTACTGAACTGAAAACTGCCCATGATGTTAAGGTAGATAATGTCTAGTAAGATACCAAAAATAAAATAATAATTAACCTAGTTTTAAAAGTTTTCAAGGTAAAAATGAAATAAAAAAATGTATCGAAATATTTATTTTGACATAGAAATGTTACGTGTGTTCTACCTTTATGTCAATTATTTAGTAAAAATATTTACAAATGATAGTAATTTATTTGTACTTTTATTCACCACTTATTTAAATATTCAATTTTAGATGCCTCAACTTTAAATACATTTTATTACATCTGTAAAAGATTTGAATTTCGTGTATTTTATTCAACACTTTTTCTGACTGCTGCGCACAGCGTTGCCAGATAACGGAAAAACTAAAATAAAGAGCTTCAACATTCAACCCTTCTTCATTATGGTCCAAATACTCGATGGTAAATTCAATGATTACGGTTAATGAGAATGTCAACATATTAAGATTCCCAATGTTGATAGCTTTTTTGAAAAAATAAAATGTAGACCATCAGCCAAACTAGTCGAAGGTGCTGACAAAGAAACAAATTGAAAACTTCATGAGGGACGCTCCAGATAAAGAATATCTATTACTCAAAGTGATAGCATTACTTGGAGTTGCTGGAGGTTGCCGAAGGGAAGAGATCTATAATTTAAAAGTTAATGATGTGGAGGATACGGGTACTCAGCTAGTAATTAAGATTAACCAGACAAAAACGCATATTCGACGATCTTTCACTGTGATTATATAGCTGAGTTCATAAAACTGGACCAACCAGAAAAATATATAGGTCATTGCTTTAGGAGGACATCCTCAACGTTGTTGGCCAATGCTGGAGCTGACCTTAAAGTTTTAAAACAGCATGGTGGATGGAAGAGTTCTTCAGTTGCAAAAAAGTATATAGAAGAAACGATTAAAGGCAAAAACAAGATTGTGAGAATGATCCAAAGGGGTGAAACTTGGGTTGAAGTGCTACATCACAGCCACATGTCTTCCACGAATACAGAAAACACTGTAAATCCATTAACAACTCCTTTAATACATATTGCTGGCAACCGCAGTATTCACTTATAGTGCTCAGTACAAGAACCTCTAATTTTTTTGACACATACAAATTTGACATTTTGAGGGTGGTGGACATCCCATACGCATGATTTTTGTCGGACAAGTTAACCACAATTTTTAAAATAATTTTAATAAACAATTTTAAAAAATCAAATATGTATGTACAGGGAGTCATAGAGACGTAATATCGACAATTTCGAGAATCGGGCTTTCAAAAACGCAGGAGCGCAAAAAGTTTTCGCAGAGGAAAAGTTTGTCGGACTCGACGCGAAGATAGCACTCACAAAGTATGAAATTTGTATGTGTCAAAAAAATTAGAGGTCTTTGTACTGGGGACTATTATTATTTCAAACAACATTTTGAAAATTGAAGAGTACTGTAAAGTACTCAAACGAGTCCGGGAAATGGCACTTTACCGTACAGTATGAAAAAAAAATAATTAGTAATCAATCTGCAGGTAATCTGTTTTACTGCAATTGAAGTAACCGTAAATATCTAAAAACATTTAATTGTTTATTAAGTACCGTAAAATGGGGTTATTTTGATCAATTTTTATTTTAAGAACTCAGTATCTTTTGTATACATTGGCAGAAAAATATGATAAAAAAACCATAATGTCGGTTTTTTGCCTTCTACCCGATAATTAACTTAAAAAACTCTTAATTTATTTAATCTTTGAGAAAAAAAAATTAAACCACATGATCAAATTTATACATTGATCGGGGTTACTTTGATCACACCATTTGCAGACCCACAAACCATGATAGACGTGCAACTCTTGGAAAAGTTTATTATTTTTTCTGGGTATTTGACTCCTCGTCGATATATATAGCGTTTCTTGCCCGGGTCGTCGCTTAAATTTGACTCATCATAGTTGAAAATATTACTACTAGGCACGTTTTTAACAACACTTTCCAGATGTTTAAAATATTCTTCTATATTTTGTTTGGAAACTCCAGCTCGAGCCCTTTTTATATTAGCTGCAACACGCTGACTGTAAGAATCCTGATGACGTCGTAAGACCGAGTAGGCCCAGTCAATACCCGGCACATTATTGGAAAATTTTGCAACTATTCGTCCCGTTCGGTCTAAACAAGCCTTAGCGAACATACGAAAATCAAACAGACTTAGAGGAAACCCCCATTCGGTACACTTTGCTGCTGATTTAAGAATAGCCTTTTCTTGAGCGTCCGTGAACACAGTTTGGGCTCCAGGTCTATTTATGTGTTGTCCATTATACCTATTGTATAGAGTTCCATAGGGGATTTTAAATTCTTTTGCAGCGCCACGAATCGTCAAACGTCCGTCTAATATAGATTGCAGTGCATTTTCAATCACTGCATCCGAATAATTTTTGTACTGTCGACTTCCAAGCGGCTTCCTATAAGTCCTAGGCATTATTCTGTAACAAAAACAACCCAGGTAATACTGTTAAAAAACACTACCTAGTACCTACTACCTATTTTACGAAATTTTATCGTAAACCGTAGTTTCTTCAAAATGCGGGGTTACTTTGATCATTTGATTAAAGTAACCCCGTACACCTGATCAAAGATACCCCATTAAGCATTTAAGTTTAAAACATGGCGACTCGATTAGTTTTTTAGGACTTAAAAACATAAACAGTATTCGCAGGAAACCGTAATTACCAGTAACCAAGACGGTAAAATTAAAATTACAGTAATTTTGACACTACATGAAGAGTTCTACATACCTGAAATTCAAATATTATTTCACAAACTCACAAAATCACAAAGTTTTATGACACAGCGTGGGCCGTTGTTAAACAGAATCCGACATATTGTAATATCGGTAACAGTGTTGCCCATACTGAAAAAAAAAAAATTCGGCCGCTTTCCGTAATCTCGTAAACCGCGCTTTTCAAAAATAAGTAAGCTGTTATCAAAGTAACCCCGTAATATCAAAGTAACCCCATTTTACGGTATATGGAAATTTTATGGTTTTTTATTACTCAAATTCAACGAGTAAATTACCTTTTAAATACTCAAATAATTAAAACCTAATTTTTTAATGATTTAAGTGCTAAGGGTATAAACTGAAATCCTACCTCTTTCTGGGACGGGTTCACGTACACTACGTAATTTGAGCACTGCCTCTTCGCGATAAAGATCACCTATTTCGGCGATACACCGCAAAATTAATCTGCCCCCGTCGAAATGTTCTTGCAATAGAAGCATGTCAACAGTCAAGTCACTCCATGAGGGCATTTCGTTGAATCTGTTGGTTCGTACTGGCTCCTGTTTGGCAACCTGAAAAAACCATATAAAACGAATAATAAATAATTTATTGGGCAAATTTATTGTAAATAACAACACCAAACGTTTTAAATTTGATTTTTTGCCACTCCCTTCATCGTAAACTAATCATTACGTATTTAACAGCAGGTTCATTTGGAATACACGTTATTTTTTTTTAATTAAATGGCAGCCACTTTCGTTAGAAACTTTAAGAAATAATGTTAAAAATTTAATAGTTTAACAGTTTATGGGTGGACAATGAATCTAGTGTGAAAAAGCCAAATAATTCATTATTTCAACCCCCTTTAAGTGACAGTTACAAGCCCTAATTTTTTAAATGGGAAGTATGGTCTTGTGATATATCGTTTGAAAGGTCTTTTCATTCTATATCCAAAATTGTTATCGTTTATAAATTTATTGCTAAAATTAACAACAAAAATCTTCTTATTGCCGAAGTTCGCTATACTCCAGGATATTGTGAATATTACAATAAACTGTTAAAGAGATTAGGGCTCTGAAATACAATAGCCATGGATCCAGTAAGGCAAAAAAGAAATTCGAAAGTGCCCTTCCACATATTATCCAATTTATATGAAGGTCCTCTAGAAATCTAAAACGAGAAATATAATCATCTCCAGTTTCTTAAGAGGACAATGGAACAAGGTTATCGTAATTTCTATAATAATCTTAAACATGATTAGTCTTTTAAAATTGTTTGCTGTTTTCTGTTCATTTAGTTTGGTTGAATCCTTTATTGGGTGCACGACAAAGACTTTGTTTTTCCTTTTAGATACCTATATTATTTTTTATTATGAAATAAAATTTGATAAAAGTAAAAACCTTCATTACTAAAATTGGCCTATAGTCCATTGAAATGTTACATTTGGGGTTGCGTTTTTTAGAGGACGCAATTTTATTTTTTAGAAGTGTAGGGGGGTCAGTGTAAAGCTAAAACCAAATTTGTGGGGTCGCCACCCTTGTCAAACGACTGTTTATCTTATAAAAAAAGTTTATTAACAGTTATTGTTGCAAATTAGATTCTCTACAACTTTGGTTCTGTAACTTTTTTTCGTAAAACTATAAATAAAAAAGTTATAAGCGAAAATGTTCAGAAATTCGAGAAAAAAATTTATATTTTTCGATATAACTTTTTTTTTATCATTTTACGAAAAAATGATATCAGACCATTTTTGTACATCGTCTTTTGAGGAACAACTTAATAACTTTTATAAGCAACATTTTTTCAATAAGTCAATAGCTAAGGTTTTGCAGCGCTCCGAAGTGAGTACTATTTTTCATTTTTTTTTATTTTGTTATTATAATTTTTTTAATTATTAATTTTGCAATATTATATCTAATTAATTAATGACTCTTTTCCACACCACCCACGAGGTAGAGTCTATAGGCGCGTTTTTTTTACGTGGTATCCCCAATAGGTCTTTTTGATGGACCAGGTTACGGCTCAGCATCTGATTGGCTTTCTAAATCAAATATCAGTGGGAGAACTGAAGAAGGAAGGGGTGTTAATGTCGGTGGTTCATCATCAAAATCATTTTCATCTATTAATTCTGAAAGTTCCATTACGTTGCTACATGTCTCTCCAGAACAATGGAAGCACACTGCAGAACATTTCAGTCCTGCTTTTCGACATCCACATATCGCTCCACAGTTTCCTTTGCATTTGCAAAAGATCAATTTTAGAAGCTCAGGGGGTGCTGGAGGTTTAGAGCTTTGCACTGGCATCAATAATTTTCCATTTTTCATCCAGCCCCCGTCTTCAGAATCATTATAATTACCAAGCCACGACTGGACTTGATGGTAGACTCGGAAAGTATGAAAGCGAGCTGTGTCTTGTGTTGGAGGAAGTGAAGATAAGTTAAATGTACTTTTTGTCACTGCCTTGGCGAATTGTTTGTATCTTAGGCTGTCAAGAGAAGTATTATTCTGTTTACCACCGTATACAGAGATAAAAAAACGTTCACCAATATTACAGCGAGCAAAGCAGGGTCAACACTCTTGTTGAGAAACAAAGCCGTTCCACTTGCTAACTCTAAATGTTTTTCCAGGCTTTTCACAAATTTCATTTTACCGATATTGTAAAGAGCTGAAGTTGTGTTCTTTTTATTAATTTTTAATGATTCTAACAGATTTAATTTAAGACTTTTATTTTCAACGCGTAAAATTTCAAAATTTGAGTTGAAGGAATGGTTTTCTTCTAATAAATGTTTTGCATATTTTTGCATTTCGAAATTTTACTGAAAAATAGTACTCACTTCGGAGCGCTGCAAAACCTTAGCTATTGACTTATTGAAAAAATTTTGCTTATAAAAGTTGTTAAGTTGTTCCTCAAAAGACGATGTACAAAAATGGTCTGATATCATTTTTTCGTAAAATGATAAAAAAAAAGTTATATCGAAAAATATAATTTTTTTTCTCGAATTTCTGAACATTTTCGCTTATAACTTTTTTATTTATAGTTTTACGAAAAAAAATTACAGAACCAAAGTTGTAGAGAATCTAATTTGCAACAAAAACTGTTAATAAACTTTTTTTATTAGATAAACAGTTTAAGAGATACACGTAAAAACCATTTCAACCCCTATTTTCAAGATGGCGGCCGTTTGACAAGGATGGCGACTCCACAAATTTGGTTTTAGCTTTACACTGACCCCCCCTACACTTCTAAAAAAAACGCAAGGTTAGGCCTAAAAAATGTAACATTTCAATGGATTACTATAAGTCCCAAATTGTACATGCATTTGAACTGAGAATTGTCTATCTCCGTTATTTATCAGCAACATAAAAAATAATAGTTCTAATGGCTTGTGCTACCTCTTAGGAGACCTTTCAAGTACGTATGCCCAAAAAATCTTATGTGAATAAATAAAATCAGCTTTAAATCAGCTTTTTGTGTCTCCTGTAAAATTAGTGTTTTGTGAGTTACGCACTTTTCATATGAAGCAGACGATATGTTAAATAATGTTAGAAGACATTTTTATTTAAGATTAGGATGTTGCCAAGACGTTCGCGGTGAGCATTTTGAACATCTACTTCATTGATATTTATATTTTTTACTTTATGAACAATTAAATATTACATAACAGATATTTTATTTTTTTATGTTAATTTTGCAATAAATTTTGAAAACAAAAACATTTTTGAATAAACCTTTCAAACGATATATCACAAGCCCATACTTTCCTTTTAAAAGATTGGGGGTTGTAACTGTCACTCGAAGGGTGTTGAAGATAGGGATCAAAATTTTACTTTAAAGAATTTCAATTTATAATTTAAATTTGACGTGTTTCGGGATTTTCTATAAATATGCAATAAATTTTGAAAACAAAAACATTTTTGAATAAACCTTTCAAACGATATATCACAAGCCCATACTTTCCTTTTAAAAGATTGGGGGTTGTAACTGTCACTCGAAGGGTGTTGAAGATAGGGATCAAAATTTTACTTTAAAGAATTTCAATTTATAATTTAAATTTGACGTGTTTCGGGATTTTCTATAAATATGTACAGTAACCGAAATAATGAATTTATTTGAGAGATTTTTGAGAGACACAAGTCCTCGCGTCTTGCATGAAAAAAAAATCCAGAAAAAATAAATCTTTGAGCAGGTATTTTGAAAAACAACATAGATATTACAAAATACAACTGAGCTCTTAGTTCCTGAAATTCTGAATTGAATTAGTTAGGGTAGACTAAAAAACCCTCTATTATTTATCTATTATTTAATTTATAAAATATAAATAATATATAGTCCAGTACCTACTATACGTACCTACGGGGTTGGGATAAAGTATGGAACCAAGTAAATATCTTTTAAGCGAAAAGAACGATATTTATGAAAATTTGCAGGTAAGTGCAATGGAACAAAACGCATCTGATGTACATTTTTTTGATAATAATATACTTCCGGTTTAACCGGAAATGCCATCAACTTATTTAATTTAAATGGGGCACCCTGTATATTTTTACAGATTTTGAAAGAGCTTGTTATTTTGAATTCATACATACTGAGTTTAGTGTAAAAAAATTTGTAAAAACGAGGAATAACTCGCTGTTAATAGTATAATAGATGTACAATTCATTATTTTAGAATAATGAGAAACAATATTACTTCAAATGTTAAAAATGCTTGCCGTTTACTTGCTGACAATATGCCATCCTATTAACAAATTCTTGAGTCACTCTTTCCAAGACTTCTCCACGTATTAGTTCATATTCATCAATAATTCTTTGTCTCAATTCCTTAAGTTTGTTGGTCGTCTTACGTAAACACGTGATTTTAGATAACCCCAAAGAAAAAAATCTAACGGGCTAAGATCCGGAGAACGAGCAGGCCACTCTATGAATCCTCTACGTCCAATCCATCGATTTGGAATATTCGCATCCAGAAAATCCCTAACCCGTCTATCATAGTGGGGAGGTGCTCCATCTTCTTGAAATCTAATATTTTGTGGTAATTGCCCATTCTGTTGAAGTGCAGGAATAATTTCGTTATTTAGTAGATCCAAATACTTGTCACCATTCAAGTTTCCGTCGATAAAAAAATGGGCCTATAAGCTTATTTTCTACAATTCCCATCCAAACATTTAACTTCTGTGGATGCTGGGTATGTGCTTCATGAATCCAATGAGGATTCTCATTTGACCAATACCTTGAGTTATGGCGATTAACTGTTCCATTTAAACAAAAAGTTGCCTCATCGGAAAAAACTATGCTAGAAGCAAAATTTTCGTCGACATTACAGATGTCCATTAGCCGTTCGCAAAATTCCAGCCGTCGGTCAAAATCATCGTTTGACAATTCTTGAACCAACTGTACCTTATACGGATGATACTTTTCACTACAGAACGTGGACTGATACCATGGTTTAGTGCCAAATTTGTGGTGGAAGTTTGAGGTGATTCTTCTAAATCGATCGCAATATTTTGTTTAACAGTTTCGTTCGTTGCAGTCCGCGGTCTTCCAGGTTTTAGCATTTTTTTTACCATCCCAGTAGTATTAAAACGTTGTAATGTTTTAGTTACTGTTGAGCGTGATATAGGATTTCTCTCCGGATGCAAATTATTAAAAATATGACACACTTCTTCATGAGTTCTAACACGATCACCATAACCGATCATCATTAAAATTTCAATACGCTCTTTTTCACTTCATTGAACCATTCTAAATTGTGCAATTTATTTTCGGTAATTAGAATTTGACACTTGAAGAACAAAAGACATACTAAACAGTACTTGTTTATTTATTACTATGCATACAAACAAGCTCTTTCAAAATCTGTAAAAATATATAGGGTGTCCCATTTAAACTAAAGAAGTTGATGGCTTTTCCGGTTAAACCGGAAGTATATTATTATTATAAAAATGTACATCAGATGCGTTTTGTTCCATTGCACTTACCTGCAAATTTTCATAAATATCGTTCTTTTCGTTTAAAAGATAAATTACTTGGTTCCATACTTTATCCCAACCCCGTATATTCGCGGCCATACTGTAAAAAATGAGTAGGAAAAATATTGTATGAAACTTTTATGTAATGGCCATTAATAGTCTCGTACGTTATACATGTTATAAAAGGGCCAAAGGCTATCAGGACATGGCCTTTGCATAATAGTATATCATGAAATGATTATGTAATAAACAAGATTTATATAAAATAAAAGAAAAGCAAAAGCTCGAATTAAAACAACTGGAGCAAAAAAATACAAGCTCCCTAAAATGAAAGTTTGTAAAGTTTTACAGACACGTCACGTTCCAAATGAGAACAGAAAAAGGACAGAAAGAATGTAGTTCAGCAAAAATTAGATAGTTTATATGCTCAGCACACGTAGGAATAAGTGACGAGAGATGGGCCAAAAACCAATCAACCATAGACAAAAAAAAGAAACAAGGTGTCATTACAATTTTTTTGTCTTTAGAAATATTTTAATAATTTAGAAATTATTTATTTTAACCCTGCTTCTTTATCTATTAATTAAAAGAAAACAGATTTTCAGCAAATTACGTAATTGAATTTGAATGAGGTTAAACTTGGGGTATAATTTTATTTTAGATATCATTAAATTTATTATTTATTTAACAAACTTACCGTGACATTGTTCAATATAAACGTCAAAGACGCTTTTGGTTTTGAAGGCGAAGATGAGCAATTCGCTTTAAGGGTATCCAAATAATCTAAGGGTTCCCCTTCCACGCTTATCGTCGGTGGAAACTCCGGGAGTTCTGCAACAAAAATTTAAATGAAAATTTCACAGCTCTACTTTTTAAACAATAAAATGCCTTAAATGTATTGTACACTACAAAAATGATCGCCTTTTCTGTAGGAAAATAATTAATATGGCTCACAATGTAGTTGATAACTTCATCACTTATCCTATCCGGCTGATTTATGGTGAATGTAAAAATATAATATATACACCTTTATCCACTAAAAATATACACTTTATGGGTGACATGACTACTTTATCATCAAAAAATTTCTCTAAAATATTACAAATCTCAAATTTTCCATAGTTAGGGTGTTAAATCTATGTCAGGGAAAGCAGAAAAATGGCAAAATGTCATTTAAAAAAAACAGCCCACACAATATATGTCACAAGGCTTAATCATTACTAGTTTAAACGTCTGTATCATAGACACAGAAAAAAAACTAGGTAAATATTATAAAAAATACATTACATATTACAGATGTTTTTGTTGCTATAGCGCCATCAGAACTTTCTTTTAATATAATAATGCGTTCTGTTAATGTAATTAATGCATCAAATAGAGAAAATATTTGTAATTTTTTACTTTAGTTCAATAGTTAATACAATATCTATTTGTAATGTAGGAATAAACTTCTTAAACACTATAAAACTTTCTGTACTCCTTATAAAACATTTTTATAGATTTATCGAAATTTTCTGTATATAACGCAGGTATTTCTGTATAGAGTAAAGAATGTTTTAGTATATTTATGGAACAGGTTTTTAGGTTTTACAGAACTCGTGATACTATCAATGACGCATCTTTTATAAATATAAGAAAATACTCTTTGTGACCTGCACAGAAGTTTGGTATATTTACGAAAAATTCTGTATGATTATAAAAAATATCTGTAAAATTAAAAAAAAATAACTGTAATATGAACAAATATTTCTGTATATATAACAGAACTGTTTGTTGATTTCGGAAATTCATTTTATTGCTTAATATACAGTGTGTAAAAGCCAAATGGAATAAATTCATTATTTCGATTACTGTACATATTTATAAAAAATCCCGAAACACGTCAAATTTGAATTATAACTTGACATTCTTTAACGTGAAAATGCAACCCCTACCTTCAACCCCCTTAGAATGACAGGTACAACCCCCAATATTTTGAAAAGGGAAGTATAGGCTTGTGATATATCATTTGAAAGGTCTTTTCATTCTCTATTCAAAAATGTTATTGTTTTTAAATTTGATGCAAAAATTAACATAAAAAAAATTAATATCATGTTGTTACTTAAATTCGCTAAAATATACTCGAAACTTATTACAATATACTTAAAACTTATTTCCCGTTTAGGTCTTGATAATGAGAAAGTGAACAAAAACCATAGCAATGTGGTTTTTAGATGGTAACCATTAAAAACCACAACATGATATTAATTTTTTTTGATGTTAATTTATTTATTTACTGTGTAATTTATAACATTTGACAGTTTTGACATTTAAATTATGAAATGTTAATGTTTTCAAATATTTTAAAATGACTAATACACCAATAATAATATATTATATAAGTAAAAGATGATATTCATATTCACAAATACTTGTTTAAAGAACAATATAAAATTAATAAATTGCTATTAACCCACAAATGTCATTGTCAATAGTCTTGTCATTAGATACTTCAATCATGTCGCCAACCATTTAAAACAAAAATTTGCGTGCGTAAAAGTTACATTACGATACGCAAATGCGTTGTATAATTAAGATTTTTATAAGTGCAAAATATAAAAAAAATGTAATCATTTGAATATTTATTTCTACAGGGTTAACCAAAACTGTTGGTTTATTAATACAATTAACTTAGAATAAATGTTTACAGAATGAATATTCTGGAAGATTACATAATATGGTACCTCTTTAATGGTGTATTTTTTAATTTTTGTAGTATCAATAAATGAATTAATATTATATCAACAATTAAAAATATTATTTTTATATTATGTATTTACACAATTAACAGTAAATCCTACAAATAATAATATAATAGTAATAACACAAACAGAATAAACCAAAATTTTCTTTCTAGACTGGAGAAATCTATTCAAATTTCATTAATAGTGCTTCAATTATTATTTTCAGAAAAATTTTCATATACTATTTCTACTCCTGCTAGTACCGGTGATAAGTTCGCAATGGACCAACTTCATCTTAGACATTTTGTCGAATATTGTAAATTTGTCGAGGCTGCAAAGTTATCTGGCTCCCAAATACCATCAGAAACTTCGTAAGTAAATTGTTGGTATAAATATTCATTGCATAGGAAGATAAACATGCATGATTTATTTACGTGTCATTATTATGTAAATAGCTTTTATCTAATGTTTTTTTCATGTCTTGTATGGTATGTTATATATGTTACAGAATATTTTTACATTATACATTAATTTAATTAATTTTTCCGATAAGTAGGTACCTACGAATTGCATAAGAACATTATTATTACAAGCAGGTAGTAGGCACATGTGCAGAAGTAACTCAAAGAAGTATGTTTAGTGATTTGTATAATTTCAAATTCTCGATAATCAATTGTTGCTATACATAGACTAAAAGAAAATTCTGTGCCCGCTGGTTTCAGTATAAAAAAGATATTATAAAATTTTAAAATAAATACTCAACATTTATTTTGAAATGTGTTCTATGTATTGTTCTATAGGTACCCTCAAAAAGACAGTAGATCAAGAGAATATGGAAGCTACAAATAATACTGTTATTTGCTATCAATATCATTAATAAGGTTCTTCTAGGCATTGAACAACGTTTTTTATTGGTACTATGCTTGAATTCTTTCTGTGGAGGGTAAAATGAACAGACCACATCCCAAGCTCTTCCCACGATCCCTAATGGTCTGTCAATCTGTGTTTATCTCACTCGTGCTCGCGCTTATTTTCTATTTTTTCTAAAAAAGATCTATGAAATGTGATAAACAATATGCTGAACGATAGGTCAGTAAGTAAGTAAGCAAGTAAAGTAAAAAACTTGCAATTTATACAGAATTTGATCTGAAATCGATTGGTGGTGGTCCGATTTCCATCGGATCAATAGTTTAGCCATCATCAGATTCCAAAGGTGAAAAATTGTGAAAAAATAAAAGGTCTAAATTTTTATATTTTCAAATTGTTTCGATTATAGAGGAGGTAAAATAAAATTTTTTCAAAAAAACAATTACATCTTTTGCAAGATTGTTCAATTACGAAAAGATCCTTTTAGATTTCTTTAATTTGCAATTCTCCGTTTTCGTACAGGACCGAATCAAGTAAAAAATGTACCCTATAAAAAGTTAAAATTCACATAGAGGTACCGGGTGTCCGAATAAGAACGGCTCTCGGCCATATATCAGTAACCATTGATAGTACAGCTTCGGGAAAAAAATGTTATGATAAAAATGGCCTCGAGAAACACCTGGAAATTATTTACAGACTCGTAGGTCTACCGCTAGAGGGCGTAATTTAATACTAAGAATTAAGAAATCAAAATTTTACAAAAATTGCCTTATTAAAGGGCATTTTTAATGCGATAATCAAATTCTACGAACAATTCTGCGTATTTTTGGTTTCAAAAGTTTTAGTCTATCTTTTCAAATATAAGGTGGGGGAGAGTGGGAACATTATTTTAGAAAAAGGTCTGTAATTCCGGTCCTGTTTAACCGATCTTTGCAAACTTGGTCTTGTTGATAACAGCTTTCTTCCACCAATATTATAGTTATCATTTCCAAACAACCTAATAAGTGACGTGCTCGCTAGAGGGCGAAACTTTTTTTTCTTTTTTTAATCTAGTTCTCTTTGAAAAATATTAAATAGAAGCATGTAATTTTAACCATGAATTATAAAATTAGACCAAATTAGCAACAAAATAGTGAAAACCGCATGTCAATATCTTTTTCCTATCCCGAGATATCTTAAGAAACGTGTAAATTTTAAGTATTTTCCTTTGAATATTAGAGTACTCTGGTTATACTGAACGGCATTCAATTTTAGGAAGTCCAAAATTATTAAATGCCGTTCAGTATAACCAGAGTACTCTAATATTCAAAGGAAAGTACTTAAAATTTACACGTTTCTTAAGATATCTCGGGATAGGAAAAAGATATTGACATGCCGTTTTCACCATTTCATTGCTAATTTGGTCTAATTTTATAATTCATGGTTAAAATTGCATGCTTCTATTTAATATTTTTCAAAGAGAACTAGATTAAAAAAAGAAAAAAAGTTTCGCCCTTTAGCGGGCACGTCACTTATTAGGTTGTTTGGAAATGATAACTATAATATTGGTGGAAGAAAGCTGTTATCAACAAGACCAAGTTTGCAAAGATCGGTTAAACAGGACCGGACTTACAGACCTTTTTCTAAAATAATGTTCCCACTCTCCCCCACCTTATATTTGAAAAGATAGACTAAAACGTTTGAAACCAAAAATACGCAGAATTGTTCGTAGAATTTGATTATCGCATTAAAAATGCCCTTTGATAAGGCAATTTTTGTAAAATTTTGATTTCTTAATTCTTAGTATTAAATTACGCCCTCTAGCGGTAGACCCACGAGTCTGTAAATAATTTCCAGGTGTTTCTCGAGGCCATTTTTATTATAAAATTTTTTTCCCGAAGCTGTACTATCAATGGTTACTGATATATGGCCGAGAGCCGTTCTTATTCGGACACCCGGTACTTAGAGTTGGTTAGTAGTCTTGAAGTTGGATCTGTATGGAACAAAACTACAGATGTTGAAAATGGATAGATATTCTGTCCTAGGATGTCTCTAGGAGTCCTAGTGTTTGTTGGTGTTTTACTTGAGTGTCATCAAGTGTGTTTTCTTGACTGGTTCATCGAACTGTACCTTGAGTTTCCTTGGGTTATACTTTGTTTCTTTGTGGGAAGCGACCATTTGGCAGATGTTCTTGGATTTATGGAAGTGGCTAATGGGACTGCGAGCAAAAACTAATTTAAAAATCGAAACAAGACGTTAGACATGTCACAGGGTTCAGTTTTAAAGAACATGGTCCGAGGACTGCGATTTATTTCCAAATTAATTGAATATTATTTATGACAAAAGCGTGGTTTTTATTTTAGTGACTTCGGAATATGAATCCTACGATTTTGTTATTGTCGGAGCAGGGGCTTCCGGTTCAGCTTTAGCCAACCGTCTAACGGAAAACCCAAACGTTTCCGTTTTACTCCTGGAATACGGCGAAGAGCCAAGTATCTTAACGGAAATACCTTTCTTGGCCTACTTGCTAGGATTTACAGACTATGATTACGGTTTCGACACTCAACCGCAAGAACATTTTTGCAAAGGTAAAGAAATCTTTAAAATATATTTATATTTGTTTGTCAATAGAAAATTTTAGGTTGCGAGAACCAAAGGGTGAAATGGACTACCGGCAAAGCTTTGGGGGGAAATACGGCGATAAATCTGATGATGGCAACGAGAGGAAACAGAAGAGACTACGATAGATGGGCTGCGGCAGGTAATCCAGGCTGGTCGTACGACGAATTATTACCCTATTTCAAGAAAATAGAAGACTGTCTAGTGGAGAAAGTAGACGGAGAATATCGGAATAAAGGTGGTCCTATACCGATCACTAATCCTCAAAAAAACTTTAAAATAACCGACGTTTATATTGAAGCAAATCTAGAAATCGGGTTACCTTATAGAGATCCTAACGGAGAAGAACAGATTGGAGTAAGAATTCACTGTGAACCGACTTTGGATGTTATTATTCATAAACTCCCTTACAGGTGAGTTATCTTCAAAATACCATTAAGCAAGGGACCCGCTACAGCGCCGAAAAATCCTACCTGAGACCCGTTCGAAATAGGAAAAATCTTACTATAAGAACCAAATCAAAAGTTACCAAATTAATTATTGATACGGATAGTAAAACTGCTAATATGGTGGAGTACATTCATTCCAACGCAAAGGTGCAGGTGCGAGCCAACAGGGAAGTGATTTTATCAGCTGGTACTTTAAATACGCCGCAGATTCTGATGATGTCCGGTATTGGACCTAGACAAGAACTTGAAGAACTGGGTGAGTTTACTGTTTGGTTTTTATTTATTTTACTTTATAAAAATTGCTAATACAAAATTATGATATCTGCTAAAAAAATGCATAAATTGACAATTATTAAAAACAGCTCACTTGTCAGTGATTCAAAATAAAAACGATTTCTTTTTCAACACTCCCACTTTTTGAATGCACTGAACTCTGACCTCTTTCTTCACTTCACTTCACCCACACCTACCTTCTTTCGAAGAGCTTCAAATGCAGTCTTCGGCAGCAGGGCCTTCGTAATTATGTCTGCTTCCTTCGGGAAGAATGTCTCCTTCTTCATATCTGTCTCTAATGAAATTATACCTGGCATCGATATGTTTCGTCCTGTTGTGAAATTCTGGGTTCTTTATTAAGCGGATAGCGTCTTCCTTTAATCTTGCTTGACTCGCCACTTCGGGTATTGCTGAAGTTTCCTTAAATATTCGTAGCATTATCGCTCCCAAAATTGCTGTCGCATTTGCGTTGATATCTGTGTTCCTTGACGGCGATGAAGTTTAGTGACGGTAGCGAGGTGAAGCTACTTTCAATCAGGAAGAGAAGACTTAAGTACGATCACTGTAGGTTCTGACTTAATTTCGTTGCGAATGCCGCATCTAGTCAATGATTATTTGCTAAATCACTTAACATTCATATTCAACAATATTATAATTACTTCACACTATCCCAAGGTATGAAAACAATCCAACATCCCTCTCTGGTTTGCGTCTCTATCAAAATCATTTAATAGGATTCTCAAGGATCAGATTAGTAATTATCAGTATCAGTTTATAACACTGATAAATTGTGTCTATATAGAAAGGACAAGGAGTAATAAATCATTTATTTAAGTAGATTTTATAGACGTACCAAAATACATTTTAAGAGGGTATATCGTAAGGTACATTTTGTATTGAACGAATGAGTTGCAGCTATGCTAAAGAATATACGATTTAGGTCAGAGGTAACGGGATGTACTAATTTTAATAAAAAAAAGTGATAGAGGTACATAAATTTTAGTAAGTTTGATAAAGAAAGGCAACACAGTTTATTCATAATAGAAAACAAACCAATCTGTAACAATAATTATTTTATATATTTTTGTTCTGTTTGTAAGATTAATTCAAACTTTGAATATTGTCATAAATAAATTACAATGAAATATATTTTTTAAAATTTAATTAAAGTCAAGATAGCAAGATATCGTTACAATTTTTATTAAATTCAAAGAAGCAAAATGAATATTTTTTATTTGTATTACTCCTATATTATGTAGTGTTTGGGGAATTTTTCTCAGAAATTTTAAATGGCAACTGGCCTACTGTAATCGGCTTAATACGATTACACCTATTTACAGATTATTCGATTATTGAGAGGGATTTTCCAAACAACCCAGTTTTCTTAGAAACATTATCGGGAATATTATTTTAAAAGAAAGTAGGTACGTTAAATCAGTACTTAGTATTAGTTCTTTGAGTACAGTTGTATGGAGTTGTATGGTTTTCATAATATTGTAAACAGTTGGAATATATTTAAAACATTTGTTGAATGTTAATTGTGCAAGTACCAAACTATGTCGATAAGCCAAGGACCATCTAAATGACCAAAAACAGGTCCATTATCTTTAAATGAAAAAAGTGTTGATGATATTGTGGAATTAACGGCTGCTATGTTGTGTGTTGCTAAATCAACAATTTATAGAAATAGTTTTTTGGAGAAGAGACTATTTAAGAGCATTCGACATGCCAGAGAACAAAATTTGAAAATCTTCTACTTAGACGAAACATGGATAAATGCTGGATATACAGTTTCCAAATCTAGGCAAGATGAAAAAATTAAAAGTGGAAGGCAGGCATTCGTGGAAGGTTTATCGTTAGGTTTGCAGCCACCATCTTATCATTGTCCATGTTGGAATTTCTGAAGGTTTTTTTGATGGTGGATTATTAACTTTTATTACAAAACGCACGGGGGACTATCACGAAGATATGAATGGGGCTGTTATTGTTATGGACAACGCAAGTAACCATTCACGGTTACGAGAAGCATTGCCCACAAGTCGTTGGCGTAAAGCAGAGCTTTTGGAGTGGCTTATTTCGAAAAATATTAAGTTTCCAAAAGATCCACTAAGGAAAGAACTTTACAGAATTGCAAAAATGAACAAGAATAAATACAAAACCTACATTGTAGAAGAAATGGCTTCTTCTCGTGGTATATCAGTTCTTCGACTTCCCCCTTATCATTGTGAACTTAATCCCATAGAATTAATATGGGCTCAGGTAAAGGGGGAAGTTGGAAAAAAATAGTACTTTTAAAATAAACGATGTTGTGAAATTGTTTGAGAGTGCTGTAAGTCATGTTAGTAAGGAAAATTGGACAAACTGCATCGAGCATGTTATCAAAGTAGAGGCAAATATGTGGAAAATTGACATTATTTGTGATGATTTAATCGACCCTATTATTATTAATGTCAACAACGATTCTTTCTCTTCCGAGTCGAATAAAGAATAAAATTTAAGTAATAAATGTATTCCAATAATTATTTCTTTTCATTTTTTATTAAATTATAATTTAAAACGTATTTTTTTCCCAAAATACACACCACTGCATTGCGTTATTGCTTAACTGCTAATCCTTTAACAATGAAGAAACCCTAAACTTTGCTACAACTGAAACAAATACGGGGTCGATCTGCCTGGTTTTTAGATTTACGGAAGAAATGTAATTTAAAGTAAGAGATTTATCAAAAATTTCATGGTGCTCCCTTTAAAGGTTTTGCATACTTAATTAGGGTTCATTCCTCCTCGTACTTTTTGTACATACTATATATACTGATAAAATATGGAAAATAATAATGTTTCACACTTTAAATAATGGTTTAATATTTAATTAACTGAATACAAACTACAAATTTCTTCACTAAGTATCAATATTTTGGTTTTGTTAACATTTTTTGTCACGAATAGGTAAAAACTGTATAGATAACTATGCCAATATAATTAAACTAAATCGGTAAATAATATCTGTTTTAGTTGAACTTCTCCTTTTCATTGCTAATTTATTTTGTATTTTTTTTCGTCTTTTGATGAATAAAACCCATTTTTTTATGTATTATTATTATTATTAATTAAAGTTTATTTATCTTCTCCTAGGAATACCGTTAGTGCAAGATTTACCAGTGGGCCAGAAAATATACGATCATGCTATTTTTCCATTGATTTTAGCCGAAGTAAATGAGTCGATAACAATAGAGCTGTGGAAAGATTTGATCAACCCGTTAACTTACCTTGATTATCAAAATGAAGATTTGGCTACGATCGGTAAGTTGGTAAATAATATTCTCTTATGAAAAAAAACGAGAAAACTTATTTAACGGTCGTTTGAAAAAAAAATTTAACCGACAGAGAAAGCTGAGTGCAGATTCTATCAGGCTGAAGTCCATCTTATCAAGAATAACAAAAAAACTCTTCGTTTTAACGTAACTTGGAAGTTACGTTCAATCGAAGAGTTTTTTATTATTCTTAAAAAGGGAAACAATTTTGAAAATTCTCTTCTAAGAGGGTTAAAAAACTGTAGATTTTTCTCAATGTTTACATCATTATTTGTAAACTATTTTAGGAGCAGGGGCACTCTCGTTCATAAAAACCGAGGCCTCTGATGATCCGGATGACATGTATCCAGATATAGAATTGATTCTATTGGTTGGAAGTGTTGGAGCTGACGGTGGTATTTTTTTTAGAAAATTTATGGATATATCAAAAGAAGCCTTCGACAAATTGTTTGCTCCGTACACATTAAAACATGTCTTTCAAGTGAGTAATCTATCATAATTTACTTATATTGCACTTAGCATACTTTGTAAAAAACCAAATTGTTAATTGTTTTACCTGCTAAAATTGGATATTTCGAAAAACTTTAACTTAACAATGATTTTTTGCTTTAAATTAGGTCTTTTATCGATATCCAAGATTATTTTGAAAAAAAAATGAACCCCCGGCCTCAGGGTGCTTGCGGAGCTCAAATCATTTTCACTTTTGCATCTTCTATGTTGTTTAAACCGTGAACCTTCCAGAAGATTAAA
The DNA here is from genome assembly GCA_035357415.1 of Ophraella communa. NCBI lineage: Eukaryota > Metazoa > Arthropoda > Insecta > Coleoptera > Chrysomelidae > Ophraella > Ophraella communa. The sequence goes on along the minus strand of CM068981.1, from coordinate 40,152,542 downwards.
TTGGCAACTGTGTTTTTTTTTTAATTTTTATTGGGTGATTCTTTCTCTTCTCTGTATCTCTTTGTTGTTGAACGTTGAGTGCATGCCATTAAAGATGAATTCATGTTGGATAATTGCGTTATAATTACATTACACCTAGCAGCCTTTTAACATACAGTTTTTGCATTTCCAATTACGGAGCGTATCGCTTAGCGCATACCGCATGCCAGTGTGTAAGTCACATACCGAACGAATAATTTTTCCGCTATCTTTAAGGAGCCCGTATCCCATGCAATCTGAAACGAAAATGTGTCAATGATTTTTTTGTCCATGAAGTGCAGACATCTCTTAGTAATAGGATAAACTAACAGAAATAATAATAGAATCCTTTCACTAAATTGCTCAATTCATCGGAAAAAAATTGACCTGCTAAAAACACATGTTTTAGGGTAAAAACCAGTTATATAATTCTCATTTCTAGACCTTGTCAGCCAACAAAATATATTTTGTATTTTATCTCGGGAAAGAACGAGGGTAGATCAACATTTAGTAATATCAATAGGTGCTCTATAGTAATTATTACTTTTATCTTTAGTTTTTATTAAAAACATTTTTTATTTGTATTTTTAATTCTATATATATACCTAATCACTGGTAGGGTAAGTTAATTATTTTTATAAGTCTATAGTTGTGTGTGATTCTTTTTAGATCAGTTCTAGGTAAGTGTCAAAAAATTAATAAAATATTATTAACTTAGAGGCGATGCATTTACAAATGACACATTAAAGTGGTCAACATATTTTAATTTTGTAATACCTATTTACTTGCGTCGAAAATTCGGAGACTAGGTACTTATGAAGAATAATGATGTTTTCTAGAACGTTGCTGGATTTAAACTAATGTTTTAAAATTTGATGAAGTGCTGCAAACTACCCACTATTACTACCCGAATGTTAACCCTTCAGGATTATTTGTTGACTTGAAATACGGTTTATTAGGTGCATCGCCTGATGGTAAACGAATTATTGTAACTATTATATAGATATCAGAGTTTAATAACTTATGTTTTAGGTTTAATTGATTCAGATGAACTTGTTGAAGTAAAATGTTTTTTAAAAGTAGTCACATCAAAAATATCATTGAGAGAGGCCGTAGAAAAGCGTATGGTTCCTTGCTTAAAAATTGAAAATAGTGAAATTCACTTGAAGGAAAACCACAATTATTATTATCAGGTAAGATTTGTTACTGGCTTTTCATTTTACTAATTTTTTTAGAATATTACAAATTATTGTTTTTAGATACAAGGACAACTCGGCATCACAAGAAGAAAAACATGCCATTTTTTTATTTATACCTACAGGAGATATGAATCCACTTTTTACCGAAAATATAAATTTCAACGAAACTTTTTTTTAACAATATGGTAGAAAAGTTGAGACGGTTCTATGAGGATTGCGTTGGGCCGGAAGTTATTTTAAACAGGAGAGGCCAAAGATTAAAATATAAAGATCTACCAGAAAATATTTAAATGTAAAAATAATAAAAGTATATTTTTTAAATAAAATATTTTGATGCCAGTTTTTCTTTTTACTTAATTCAGAATACCACGTATACAAAATTTACGCTAACATTTTTTTCTCTCAGAAACCTGTGACCAGATTTCTTCCAAAATTTGACCAAGAAGTGTCTATATGGCCACCAATAATTGGTATTTTTTTCAAGAATTTTGAATTTACAGTTTTTTGTTATTAACAATTTTATAATTTTTATATTTATTTACAACGATGTTTATTCTGTGTCTAATGGTTTTTTAGTTGTGCTGGGAAAATGGAATAGTAAACACTTATTCTGTAAGCGATCGCTCGGCACACAAACAATAATTTTATTTACCCTCATATATAACTATAGATGGCCAGCCGTACGCTGGGCATATTATAATTAAAATTTCTTCAAGAAATAACAATGATAAAGCTGGTCTGCTGACAATCAATATCCGCAAATCAGTATTCTTTTTTTCATTTTACTAATTTGTTTTATTGAATAATTGTTTTGTAAATATCGCAAAATATTTAAAAAACGTTACATTAATTTATAATACAAAAATTTTTTTTGACTTCGTTAATAAAAAAAAAGAAAAAAATACATAGTGCCTAGTTCCATCTATGATAAAAGTTATAAACAAAAGTACAATTATTTCGTCATTAACTACGTCCATTTTTGATCCAAAGTGAAAAAATAAAAATAAAATGCAGCATGATTTTAGTTTCTAACTATTTCTTAGGTCTGATCTCTTTAGAAAATTCTGATTGGGCTATTTGATAGAAAAATGTTCAACTTAGGAAAGGTTTAGTTTCATTTTAAGAAAATTTATTTAGATTGTTGTTTATTTATACAAATGTAAAGGTCTAAAATAGTTCGCATTCAACATCTCTTTTTCAATATTAAACAATAAATTAACAAAAAATCAATGCAATCCTTACCTAAGTTAGACCTTTATATGCAATTTAGTGAAAAAAATAAAACGATTTGAGTTGTAATAACGGAGAAAGTTAGAATAAACTTTTGGTCTGCAGGTGCCATTCTGATGTACAGCGATACCCCGTCCTTAAGAGTGTAAGCGCAAAATTTTAACACCCAGAGTTAAGATACCTACCCTATTCCAATTTTTAAACGTTCTACGGCATAACTACGTGAGGTATGTTTTAAATTGTAAGAAAAGTGGGGTATGTCTTGTCTACAGAGTCGGAATCGGACCAAGTGTTGTTTTGTGTTCCGTTGTTATTGAATTTTTTTATTGTTGTTTCTGCAAAGATTTAAAATATTTATAGTTTTAGTTTATTCTTCCTGGGTTATTACTATTATATTATTATTTGTAGCATTGTAGTTTATTTCTTTATTGTACTATTTTATAGATTATGTCTAGATAGCTCTGAATGCTGGGGCAGTAGTAATGATCGAACTTGGTTGAACATACAGGGAAGTTGCTTTAATGTTTGGTAAGTCACCATCAACTATCCATCGTAGTTTAAGTCGTTGCAGACAAACCGGGGAGTATGTAAAAAAACGGGGACAAGGTAGAAAACGCTTAACCACGGCTGTAGATGATCGTTTTATAACGTTGCAAACTTTACGTATTAGACGTCAAACGGCAGTTCAAACCAAAAACGTACTGCAAGATGCTCGTGGAACCAACATAAGTGAACGCACAGTAAGAAGAAGACTTAAGGAAGTTGGTCTTAAGTCATATGTGCAAATAAAAGCCCCAAGACTCAAGATACACCATCGTGTTAATGTTTGGGGGCACGAACAGAGTTAGTGGTGATTGATGGCGGGGTATTAACAGCAGATAGGTATATTAAAGATATTCTCCAAGACCATGTGGTACCTTTTACCCAATATATTGGAGACAATTTCATTTTAATGCAGGATAATGTGCGCCCACACGTCGCCCACTGTGTAAGAGACTTTTTAATACAAGTGGGTATAACAACAATGAATTGGCCACCGTGTTTCCAGACCTGAATCCAATAGAACATGTGTGGGACATGTTAGGCAGAAAACTTAGGGTACGAATTCCGGTACCTCAAACCAAAGAGGAAGTAAGAATTGCATTGGTTAATAAATGGGAGAAACTGCCTCAACAACTAACTGATCGATGACCTCATTAGAAGTATGGTGCGATGAATGACTGCAGTTGTCAGGGAAGAAACACACGCTATTAAAGCGAAAGAAAAAATGCATTTAAGTTTAAAACTGTACAATAAAGTTATTCTGTTTCAAACCAGTATTTTGATTCATTCTGTTATCTTCGACTTGTTTTCTTTTTCAGCAGGTTACACATGATAGATACAACTTTTTTAAAACCCATTCCAACATTATAATCTAACTTCGTTTTAAGAGATTATCTGTACAATATTTACAATGTAGTACTCCTTCGGTTTGTCCTCAAAATAGGCTTCAGTTTCGGCGATTACCTCAGTATTAGAGCCAAATTTTTTTCCCGCGAGCATTCTCTTCGGGTCAGAGAAAAGAAAAAAGTCGCTGGGGGCTAGATCTGGAGAATACGATGGGTGAGGGAGCAATTCGAAGCCTAATTCATGCAATTTTGCCACCGTTTTCATTGATTTGTGACACGGTGCATTGTCTTGATGAAACAACACTTTTTCTTCTTCACATGGGGCCGTTTTTTCGCGATTTCGGTCTTCAATCGCTCTAATAATGCACAGTAATAGTCACTGTTAATTGTTTTTCCTTTTTCCAAATAGCCGATGAACAATACACCGTGTGTATCCCAAAAAACTGAGGCCATAACTTTGCCAGCTGACTGTTGAGTCCTTCCACGCTTTGGTCGCGGTTCACCGGCCGCAGTCCACTCAGCTGACTGTCGATTGGACTCAGGCGTGTAGTGATGGAGCCAAGTTTCATCCACAGTCACATATCGACGCAAAAAATCGGGTTTATTACGACTTAACAGCTGCAAACACTGCTCAGAATCATCAATTCGTTGCTGTTTTTGGTCGATTGTGAGCACGCGTGGCACCCATTTCGCACAGATCTTCCGCATACCCAAATATTCGTGAACGATATGTCCAACACGTTCCTTAGATATCTTTAGAGTGTCAGCTATCTATCATATTCACTTTACGGTCACTCAAAATCATTTTGTGGATTTTTTTGATATTTTCGTCGGTAACCACCTCTTTTGGGCGTCCACTGCGTTCACCGTCTTCGGTGCTCATTTCACCACGCTTGATTTTGGCGTACCAGTCAATGATTGTTGATTTTCCTGGCGAAGAGTCCGGAAACTCATTATCAAGCCAAGCTTTTGCTTCAACTGTATTTTTTCCTTTCAAATAACAATATTTAATAAGCACACGATTTTCTTCTTCTTCTTTTTCCATCTTTTTGAAAATAACAAAAGTTGCTTTACTAAAAATGCAATATCTCACAAACTAATAGTCCGACAGCTGTCAAATTTTTACACGAATCTTTTGAAGGTTGATACTATCTAAAAATGAAATGGATTTAATTCTAGTGTCGTCATCTATAGGTCAGACCGGGGACTTTTCAGCCGACCTGTTAGTCGTGATCTGACTTTTTTTTATTGATATATCTTCAAAAGTTTAAAAACTGCATGTAAATTAAAGTATGCTCTTTGTAGATATTTCCTGTTCTCTTACATCCGAAGTCCTACGGGTACATGAAATTAAATAAGACGGATCCAGCAGGAAAACCGTTGTTTTATGCAAACTATTTGTCAGATGATCACGATATTAAAACGTTTTTAGCGAGTATTAGATTTATTCAAAAGTTATTGAACACTTCAGCGATGAAGAAATATGATGCCAAGCTTGTGAATGTTCCTTTACCAGGTAAGTTAGCATTTAAAATTATTTCTATGACAACTTCAAATCATTTTTATTTAGACAGCCCTTGATATTTTTTATAAATTGTATATTGTACGCCAAATAAATAAATTGATCGCTGAATTCCCGGCATCATTAGTTTTCCGGGAAAATTGTAACAGTTCGAAAATGTTTCTTATATTACCGCCCAATTTCCCAGACGACCCCTGTATTGTATATTCCCCCCGTATCTTATATTCACGTCATTCTTACCAGTTCAAACCGAGCAACCCTTGCTTTGCTGTGATTAGTCAAGTTTAAATTTACGAAAAAGCGCGCCAGGGTGGCAGGTTCATGAGTGGGGTGCAGGTGCACGCCACGCTCTTTTTTCCCGATGAGACGTTGAAGAGCAAGGTGGTTGAAATAGCGAACCAGATTTCGTATTTACCGTTATGTATTTTTATCGTTTTGTGTAAAAATTTTAATATCGCCCTCGCATAGTAGGGCTAAATATTTATCATTATTCTATTACATATTAGTAAAGTAATTATCGTCACAATTATAAGAGATATTATGGTAAATCTCAAATTTTAAGTGTAAAATCGTAATATATCGTCGTTTCATTGTGTTCCACCACACCCAGCACACAGCAGCGGCAGTGCAACAAAAAGCCGGTAACGCCATTCTCGTCATCAGGACAAAATTCAAGATTGATAGGAGACAAAACCGTAAATATTGAACTTTTCATTTACGTAAAAAGTAAAACAAAAACTAAGTACATTATGGATTTGAAATATATAGTGATTAAACTAGTAGTTTGTTACACCTGTAATACGTGGATATTGAACAATAAGTATCTACTTTTCATTTCCTTTTAGACTTTTACTGATTGACTAAATATTTGTGATAATACAAAAGTGAACTTTTCATTTGTTTCTTTTTTATTACCATCTTATTTACAGTTTTTATTTTTACATATTATATATCTTTGTTCTATTTAAATCGTTTCAGAAATTACGAGTATGTTCTTTTGTTGTAAAAATAATCTTTTATTTGAATTTTAATCGTTAAGATTTATTTATTGGTTTCTGACGAGTAACCCAGTGATCACCAGGTGTACTATAAAACAAAGTGACATTTTAATATGTCTTTTCATTTATTTAGTTTGTTTCAGACATTTTAATATATTTTTTTATTTATTTAGTTTGTTTCGTACATTTTAAAATATTTATTTCTATTTATTCACTTTGTTTCGGAAACTTTAATATATTTTTATATTTATTTATTTAGTTCGAACATTTTAATATGATTTTTATATATTTATTTGATTTCGCAATTATCAAGTTGTTAAAACCTCTGTTAATGCATGCTTATTGATGACTCAGATATGAGAAAAGTTGTTTTGTTGTTTTATTTCTCTTACAGGTATATGTTATATTTTTTTTTGTTATTTGAAAAATTGCTGTTATACTGATTTTGATTTTTTTTTTATGTTCTTATGTATATAGTTGAAACTGTTCTTCTCATTCTTGCAGTTGCAAAATAAAGAATCGAGTGGCGCCCTAATTTATTAGTTTTCTTTTTTGGTATTATTAGTATGACCCCCCCCATTAAAAGTTCTACTGTTACTGAGCAACGGACCTCGTCTCGTTTGTACCCGTTGAGTCCAGGAGTTGGTACACAAATTTGGCGCCCAACGTGGGGCTGTTGAGTTTAACGAGTATAAATCTTATGTTTTAGTTCATCTATTTTGTCTCTATTATCTTTATTGTGGTCAAAAGTCATTCTGGCGCTCATGCCCTGTATTTTTCATTAGGCAATATTCTAATTTCGCTCTCGCTGTCTTCCATGATGGAGTCTTCTTTCGTACAGTTTTTGAAAAGCGGCGAGCTTGACTATGAATTGTATATTAGGGGTATTAAAACAAGAAAAAACATTAGTGAAAAGAAAACCATTCTTAGAAAACTTCTTAGCAAGGGAACTCAAATTGATCTTAATGAGAATGTTTTGAATTTTCCTGAAGAAAAAATTGAGATAGACAATATCATTGGTGACATTACAGGCATAGTTGAGGAATTCGAAGGTGATGTGAATGATTCAACATATCGTAGGGCTAAGGCACGTTTAGGTCACTTGTTATCTAGGATTGAACGATTACCGATTGAGGCAAATAATCCGGATGAGACAGAGTTTAAGAACGAGTCATTATCCATGTGTTTTTTGCTTGAAGGTCGTTTAGATGATAAGATTCTTACCAATCCCCCAACCCCATTGACAAACCACTCGCACAGCCCGTCGTCAGCGATACCTCCCACTTCTATAATACAGGTCTCGCACCCCGTGAATTTATCTGAGTGGAACATAAAGTTCAATGGAGATCCTAAGTCAGTTTTCACATTTCTCGAAAAAATTCGAGATATAGCAGACTCTCGAAATATTTCTGACGAAGTGCTCTTCCGTTCAGCTGTTGAACTGTTTTCTGGCAGTGCATCTACATGGTTCAGGAGCGTTCGAAGTACAGTTTCTAACTGGCAGGAACTAGTTATTCTTCTAAAATCCACTTTTCTGCCACACGATTATGATGAAGACCTGTGGAACCAAATTAAATCACGCAAGCAAAAACGCAACGAACCTTTTGCTGTTTTTCAAGCCCATATACTCTCTCTTTCGAAGCGTCTCACAGTAACCCCTTTAGAGAAAACTCTGGTTAAGTATCTTCGACAAAACATATTGCCCGAATATATCCCACTCATAGCCCTCGTCGACACAAACACTATCGACGAACTATCCGTAATAATTCGTAAATTGGAGAACAACGCTCAGCTCCCTCAGGTGAAAAAAGAGAATTCATCTAGCTTGTCTTATGTAGAAAATGGACCAACTATGAAACCATCTACATCCAAACACCCAAAAAAATTCTCTCGTCCCCAAGTTCAAGAATCCGACAATTCGTATTCTTCCTCTCGTGTTACATTTGGTAACAAACAATCTTATCAGTGTTGGAACTGTAAAGAAACAGGACATTCTTTCTCAGAATGTAAGCACAAGAGAAAAAGATTTTGTTTCCGATGCGGTGCTGAGGGCTTTACAGTCACCACCTGTCCCACTTGTTCAAAAAACTAGTTGCCGAGACTCCCCAGTTCGGTAGGAGTGTCTCACCAGTAAACTTCAAACCCGAACCTTCCTGTTGTGCGGCCTATTCAGCTCCTGGCCCACACCAAGAATTTACTACATCTAAAGAGTGGTCAAAATGGTTAGAAGTAGTAAGAAACTTTTATCGCCAGAAAAAACAAGCCCAAGTTTCTCCTTTAATTATTCATAAATCCCCAGATGAGCGACCATATCTTGAAGTAAAAATTTTCTCCCAGGATTTTACACTTTTATTGGACACAGGCTGTTCAACTACTGTCATCGGTTCTTTAGGGATGAAGTTTCTTGAGCAAAACAAGGTTAAAATAAATACTTCTTCCCACAAAAATGTTTCTTTGGCAGACGGTTCTACCAAGAAAGTCGTTGGCACGGCCGACCTCCCCATAGTAGCTGATGCTACTTGTCATGTCATAAACTGCCTCATAGTTCCATCTCTCCCCGTAACGTTTATTCTCGGTAGTAATTTCATTACACAGTTCTGTCTGTCCATTAATTTCAGTCAAAATACCTGGAAAACAAATAGAGGTAGTGAGTCTCTTCATCAGGCATCCACCTCCACAGTTAGTATACCTTCTCCATCCCTATGCTCCATAGAGTCCCTGGATGCAGAGCAGCTTGAATTTGCTGAACATGTTATTCTTAGTTTCGATGAAATCAGTGGTAAAGATGGAATTGGCCGCACCGACAAGATTAGCTTGACAATTGATACCGGAAACGCAAAACCATTCAAGAAACGCCCTTTTCCTATGTCTCCCTACATGTCTAAAATCCTAAATGATGAACTAGATGAAATGCTCCGATTGGGAGTCGTCGAACCTTCCAACAGTCCCTGGTGTTCCCCAGTGCTGTTAGTAAAAAAGAAGACAGGTGAATTTAGGTTCTGTTTTGATGGACGTTGTCTTAATGAAGTCACTCGTCATGATACATACCCCTTACCGAATATAGATCGCATTCTCTCATTACTTCGTGGTGCTAAATACATTAGCTCAATAGATCTCAAGAAGGCTTTTTGGCAAATACCTTTAGACCCTTCTTCCCGTGAAAAAACTGCATTTGCCGTAGTAGGACGTGGTTCTTTTCAATTTACTGTGGTTCCTTTTGGTCTGTGTAACTCTGCACAAACCCAGCAACGATTGGTTGATGCAATCTTTGGACCTGAATTTGAACCGTACATATTTTGCTACCTAGACGATATAATTATCTGTTCGGCTACTTTTGAAGAACACATCTCTTTGTTACATCAAGTCAAGGAAAAACTTAAGGCAGCTAATCTGACCATTAACGTTAAAAAATGTGAATTTTTCAAGACCCACTTAAAATACCTTGGTTATATCGTTGGTGATAATTCTCTGAGATCCGACCCTGACAAGATATCGGCGATGATAAATTATCCCCGACCCACAAATACGACTCAAATCAAACGCTTTATTGGCCTCTGTTCGTGGTATCGGCGTTTTATTAAAGATTTCTCTACCCTGGTATCCCCAATAAATGATTTACTTAAAGGAAAAAGAAAGAAAGAAGCTATTTCCTGGACACCTGCAGCAGAGTCAGCATTTCTTTCCATAAAAGAGGCTTTGGTGTCAGCCCCCGTATTAGTACAACCAGATTTTACTAAACCCTTCTCTATTCAATGTGACGCTAGTGATACTGGACTTGGAGCTGTCCTCACGCAGGAAATAGACGGTGGAGAAAAGAGTTATCTCGTACGCAAGCAGAACATTGACAAAGACAGAAAGGAATTATTCGGTCACAGAACGCGAATGCCTTGCTGTTATTTTTGCGGTTGAAAAGTTTCGCCCTTACGTCGAAGGAGCAAGATTTACCGTGGTTACAGACCATTATTCACTTTTATGGCTCACTACCCTAAAGAATCCGACAGGACGTCTATCCCGCTGGGCGATGCGGTTAAAACAACACGATTTTGTCATCGTTCACCGGAAAGGTGCGTCCCATCAGGTTCCAGACGCTTTAAGTAGAATGCATGAAAAGGACATTGCAGAAGAAACCTCCGAGGTGGCCTATCTTGCAGTCGATATCGATCGAATTGACCCTTGGTTTGACAATCTACGTTCCAAAATTATCTCTACACCGGAAAAATTCCCTCAATGGAAAGTGGAAAACGAGCGGGTTTACAAGTATGTCCCATCCTGTTTGCCATTTAGTTCGAATTCCATAGAATGGAAAACGTTGGTACCCAAACCTCAACGAGAGGAAATAATTCGTTGTTGTCACGAACCACCTGTGTGTGCTCACTTTGGTGTTTATAAAACACTAGCTCGGATCCAAGAACGTTATTACTGGCCGAAGATGCGCAACGACGTCGTTAAGTATATTCGACGCTGCCAGACTTGCGGCGCCCAAAAACCACCAAATACCGCACCACTAGGACTAATGGGACACCAGAAAAAGCGGACTTTCCCTGGCAAATAATAGCTATCGACCTTATCGGACCTCTTACTCGCAGCAAACGAGGCCATTCTTGGTTATTAGTAGTTTCGGATTGGTTTTCGAAGTATACTCTTCTGCATCCCTTAAGGAAGGCCACGGCTTCAAACATTTGCAACTTTCTGGAAAATCAAGTCTTTCTTATGTTCGGAGTCCCTCAGCATCTTATATGCGACAACGCTTCGAACCTCAACTGTAAGTTATTGAAGAATCTGTGCGATCAATACGACGTCCAAAAGATTTGGTTTAACGCCGTTTATTCACCACAATGTAACTTCGTAGAACGGAATAATCGAACCATTGGTACCGCCATTCGCAGCTACGTGAACGACCACAATGAATGGGACAAAGAACTACCCAAAATTCGTCAAGCAATAAATACAGCCAAGCACGAAGCTACCCAGTTTACTCCAGCATTCCTAAATTTTGCCAGACATGTCCCGATTTCCGGCAACTATTATGGTCAAGTCCCATCGGAATTATCTGATATGGAAGTTGTCCCTGGGGACCGTAATAACTACGCAGCCCAAGTAAAAGGCCTATCTGAAGTCTTTTCAAGAGTAAGGACGAACATCCGGAAAGCATATCAGAGAAATGCTAAAACATATAACTTGCGCAGGAGAAATGTCCAATTCAATGAAGGAGATAAAGTCTGGCGAAGAAATATGGTTCTCTCGAGTGCCCCAAAGCAGTTTATGGCCAAGTTAGCCCCTAAGTATGTACTGTGCACCGTTGTGAAGAAACTATCGCCCTTAGTTTATCGCTTAAAAAATCAAGACGGCTCAAATGCTGGCAACTGGCACGTCAAAGATTTAAAACCTTACCTTTCTAATGATGACACAGATACCGAGTCCCTACAAGATGACGATTAAAGAGACCTTTTCTTTGTTACCGTCTACCGCTTGTATATCGTTTTGTTTTCTGATAATTGTACCGTTAACAGAAAAAACCGTATCCCTATCGTATCGCAAAGAGAAGACTTTACCGAATATTTCTTCGCAACCGAATCCCTTTACAATTCCTATTCTCTCCGAAACCCAATAATTTTTATTGTGTTATTGATGCTAACGAACCCTTTTCGAGATTTTATCTTACCGCAATTGATATAGACAAGAGGTGGATACATTTCTTTTTCACCCATGTTAGGATAAAGACCTTACCCGATTTTAACTCTACCAATGATGACCTCACCGAATTTGTCCCTGGTTACAGGCGTTTGATACGCGTAGTTATCACCAATCCTAACATGTAATGTTTTATTCTTTTCAAGATAATATCACGTAAGGGATTTCCCCTTTCTCATTTTATACGACAGATCATTTCAGCTTTGGTTTAGGTTTCGAAGATTCATAGCTCGGTTTTCTCTTTTACCGCTACCGTCTTCATTCGTTATTTCGCACTGTTACGTTTTGTTTGGTAATTCCGATGTTAACGCTGACCTGTGGCCAGGTTAAAATCGTAAGGAGGGGCTGTGTAACAGTTCGAAAATGTTTCTTATATTACCGCCCAATTTCCCAGACGACCCCTGTATTGTATATTCCCCCCGTATCTTATATTCACGTCATTCTTACCAGTTCAAACCGAGCAACCCTTGCTTTGCTGTGATTAGTCAAGTTTAAATTTACGAAAAAGCGCGCCAGGGTGGCAGGTTCATGAGTGGGGTGCAGGTGCACGCCACGCTCTTTTTCCCGATGAGACGTTGAAGAGCAAGGTGGTTGAAATAGCGAACCAGATTTCGTATTTACCGTTATGTATTTTTATCGTTTTGTGTAAAAATTTTAATATCGCCCTCGCATAGTAGGGCTAAATATTTATCATTATTCTATTACATATTAGTAAAGTAATTATCGTCACAATTATAAGAGATATTATGGTAAATCTCAAATTTTAAGTGTAAAATCGTAATATATCGTCGTTTCATTGTGTTCCACCACACCCAGCACACAGCAGCGGCAGTGCAACAAAAAGCCGGTAACGCCATTCTCGTCATCAGGACAAAATTCAAGATTGATAGGAGACAAAACCGTAAATATTGAACTTTTCATTTACGTAAAAAGTAAAACAAAAACTAAGTACATTATGGATTTGAAATATATAGTGATTAAACTAGTAGTTTGTTACACCTGTAATACGTGGATATTGAACAATAAGTATCTACTTTTCATTTCCTTTTAGACTTTTACTGATTGACTAAATATTTGTGATAATACAAAAGTGAACTTTTCATTTGTTTCTTTTTTATTACCATCTTATTTACAGTTTTTATTTTTACATATTATATATCTTTGTTCTATTTAAATCGTTTCAGAAATTACGAGTATGTTCTTTTGTTGTAAAAATAATCTTTTATTTGAATTTTAATCGTTAAGATTTATTTATTGGTTTCTGACGAGTAACCCAGTGATCACCAGGTGTACTATAAAACAAAGTGACATTTTAATATGTCTTTTTCATTTATTTAGTTTGTTTCAGACATTTTAATATATTTTTTTATTTATTTAGTTTGTTTCGTACATTTTAAAATATTTATTTCTATTTATTCACTTTGTTTCGGAAACTTTAATATATTTTTATATTTATTTATTTAGTTCGAACATTTTAATATGATTTTTATATATTTATTTGATTTCGCAATTATCAAGTTGTTAAAACCTCTGTTAATGCATGCTTATTGATGACTCAGATATGAGAAAAGTTGTTTTGTTGTTTTATTTCTCTTACAGGTATATGTTATATTTTTTTTTGTTATTTGAAAAATTGCTGTTATACTGATTTTGATTTTTTTTTTATGTTCTTATGTATATAGTTGAAACTGTTCTTCTCATTCTTGCAGTTGCAAAATAAAGAATCGAGTGGCGCCCTAATTTATTAGTTTTCTTTTTTGGTATTATTAGTATGACCCCCCCCATTAAAAGTTCTACTGTTACTGAGCAACGGACCTCGTCTCGTTTGTACCCGTTGAGTCCAGGAGTTGGTACAAAATTCGTTTAGATTTTTTCGTTGCTGTTGTTGTCCTGCGGTGTTAAACTGTATTTACAATATTTACAAATTGTACACGGACCGCTATCAATTAAAATGTTTTCGCCAATGAAATTTCACCCTAGAACATCGTTATATGACGTTTGTATGAAATATTTTAAATTGACATTGTTGTATTTTTTGCGTTGTCAGCGTAATTACATTGTTCGTTCAAAATATACCAGGAAAAAATATCCTGAAGCTAAAAAAAGTAGGTAATTCTTCTTGTTACTTTTTTATTTGAAATTTGTTTGTCTTTTTCACATGTTTGATGAACTACACTATTAAATTCTTAGTATCTACTTCGTAATATTACGAATTAATTAATATTATTGAATATAGCTTTCAGTTATTAACGTTTAAATACTCTTTTATTTACAACCCAGCACACTACAGAAAAATCATTTCGATGTCAACAGAGGTTAAGTATCTGGTGGTAAAACTGGAATGCACATGTTGATGGCATTGTTCAAATAGCTGATGACAGGTCTTCAGCTATAAGGAAGCAGATGGGAACTAAAACCCAAAATTTCCTTCTGAATCTGCACAGTCACCAATTACCGATGATAACTTACGCCTTGGTGGTGTGGTGTGGAAAAACGACACAAAAACCAACGATATAACGATACTAAGACGCGATCCACAGCGAATTGCTTATCTTATTGCAACGGGTTCTACATATTTAACCCCGACCGCTGCTTTAGAGGGAATGCTAAACCTGCCGCCACTTCATCTGTATTTAGAGACAGGGTTATTAGCGCGAAGCCAAACATTTGGCTCTTAAGTAACCTAAGACTCTTGTGTGACTTAGTTCTTAATAAAACAAGCTTGGAGTTGCCATCAGACAGACACCAGCCTCCAAAACTTATTCCACAAAGAACATACTAGAGAAAACTGGTCAAATAGGCAAATACATAGTTTACAAGAATGAAAGCCCAAAGTAGTAACTAACTGCTCCAAGAACAGTTCTAGGGTAGGATGTGGAATCTATGGATAGAACTCTAAGGAAGCAACAAATCTAAAAATATAAAAATTCTCTTCGATTTTCCAGACGGAGGTGCACGCCATTCTTAAATGTGAGGTAGCCAATCTAGGATCATACTGTCCACATACGCTCAAATAGGCGTTATCATAAAAGAATTTTTTGTGCGAACCTTTCAATTCGCTTCTATGACTTTTTCCCCTTTTGCTGACGCCCATAACATTTTCGTCACCTTATCAATTATGAGTTTCAACTAAATCATAATAGTCTTGATTATAGAGCAAGAGCCCGTGAACCCCAGACCTTCGTTATTTTATAAAAGCTAAACGGTACTAAAGGTTTAGGTACCTGCCAAAGCCACGGTGACCCAAACTTCATAATAGTCCATCGTTCTTACCTCTTTTGGGAGCATGCGCTGACAAACTTTCAGCTTTTATAAAATAACGAAGGTCTGGGGTTCACGGGCTCTTGCTCTATAATCAAATAAGGCACCATCGATAGTTTTTTCCATTAATGTATTTGTTTTCTAGAGATAATATTCCTTGCCCAGCCATTATTGATTAAAACAATACGATTTTTTTTGAATTACCGCCGTTTCAGTATGACAGCTACGCTTGCGCTCATCGAATGGTGAAAATCCCTATAGGCACGCTCCAATCTTCGACGTAAGTAGTTGGAAGTAGTCAGTAGTTCTGCTTTAGGTTTCAGGGCTCAAAGGTAACGAGCAAGGAGACAGACTGGCAAGAATAAATAAAATCTAAATAAATTTTGACTCATTTGCTATTTTACAATAGGCGAGTGGACTATATTTTTTTAAAGTTTATATTTGAATAATATACATGAATATTAGGCGATTTAATATTTTTTTATTGGTCATAAGAACTCTAAATCAATAATAAAATCAAAATAAAATACAAAAAACCTGTCATGGATTGTTTAAAATAGGTTATGAAACTTCATGATTTCGAACAACGAATAGACTAATAAATCGCATTTATAATACCAAACCAAATGAAAAACCCAAAGTCTAAGTCACATATTCCATATCAGTCCAGTCGCCTATTGTAAAATTCGTATTGCTTGGGTGGTCTTTCGGGTTTATATCTATAGAGCGGGTCACAGTTATTATGCAGCGTGGCCGGCATAGGCCAGTGTAAATCTTATGGGTGAATATTCATCACTGTTGCCGCTTTGGTTACGGCTTGAACCACAATTAACTCAGCTAATTTATTTTCGTAGAAACGTTTTATTATGAATTTTGCAAAACAGATGTATTCTATATAATAAATATTATTAAAACATGGAATTCAAATCTATTTATGTGGATTGTAATCAGTATATACCTGATCACTTGATGGATTATTTAGGTCTCTATTAAATTTTTCAGACAAATTCTAATCCTATTGCCAGTAAAAATATTATTTAATTACAAAGATGCTAATTATTTTTACCTGTATGATCCCTTGATCCTCGTAAACCGTTATGTAATATTCCTGGAATGTAGAGGTAAGTAAATGTACAGGTAAGTAATAACATAGGCAGGTACCTATCTGTTTCTGCTGATAAACGAAAGGGCATTATTGAAACAACAGCCATGCAGTTAGCAGCACCGTTTGAAAAATTTAAACAAGGTGAAAATCTTCATCGTCAAACCAAGAGGCTTTTATTGAATATTTTAACGTATACGTTGAATACAAAAGATGATAAAAGTGTGACAGCGAAAATAGAACTGATTTTTAAAATGTCTGACCTTAGTGTGAGAACAGTGTATAATCTGAAAAGCGAAGCCGCTACTGGACCTTTGACATCACCAAAAAAACGAAGACGGAACAGCAGCCAGTCCAATTCAAGACTGATCACCTACGATGAAGGTATCCAATCGCAAATACGAAAAGCTGTGCATGAATTCCTCTCCGAAAATATTCCACCAACACTGGCAGAAGTTCTTGCTAAAATAAATTCAGACGAAAAAGTAGCAAATTTTTCTAAAAGTACGCTAAGACGCTTGCTTAACGATATGGGGTTTGTTTATGGAAAGAGAGTAAGAGACTCGATTTTAATAGAAAGAGCTGATAATTTTCGCCTGGAGGCACAAATATTTAAGATCAGTGAAGAAGTTCCGCGAAGAAGGATATAACGTAATATATCTGGACGAGTCATGGATTAATGTGGGCCACAATGTAAATGTTGAATGGAAATACACACCATAAAAAATGCCCGAGATGCATTTGTCAAAGGACTGACAACAGGACTGAAGGCTCCAAGTCAACGAGGACCGAGATTTGTTCTTCTTCATGCAGACTGGAAAGACGGTTTTCTTGAGGGTGCAGAAAAATCTTTTCTGGCAAAGAAAGGTGCAGACGATTACCACGACGAAATGGACGCAGAAGGCTTTGAGGCTTGGTTTAAAGATCAATTGATCCCTAATTTGCCGTAAAACGGATCAAAGAATGTTGTAGTGTTGGACAATGCGTCATACCATTCGGCGAAGTAACCTTTTCCAAAGACAACTTGGAATAAGGAACAAATAAAGTACTGGCTACTGGAAAAAGAGATTTACTTCGAGGATGATTATTTAAAAACAGAATTATTGGCTACTGCAAACGCGTTTAGAGAGCAGTACGACCTAAGAAAAATAGACGACATTGCCACGGAACATAATATAACAGTCCTACGATTATCATTGCGAATTAAATCCTATTGAAATGGTGTGGAGCCAAGTGAAAGGATATGTGGCTCATAATAATAGTACTTTTAAAAAAGAGGATGTGGAAAAACTTATAAAAACAGCGTATTCGCAAGTAACCCCAATGCAGTGGTCTAATTATAAAAAAAAGGTAGAGAAGACAGAGGAAAAGATGTGGCAAACAGATCATTTAATGGAAGACATTGAGCCAATAATAAACAATAAATCTAAATGAAGACGATAAAGATGAAGACTTATATGACAATGAAGATCAGTAATATATTTCTTAACCCTCAAATGTTCCATTCAATTTTTATTTATTTTAGTTATTACCTGCTAATCATTGTCATTTTTAAAGTTTAATTTTAATTCAAGTTAAAATACGTAATTATTAATTCATTTACTTATTTTATATTTTGTTTGTTACAACAACCCGCCAGAAGAAGAAAAATCCTCGGAAAAATCATCGAAACGTCGGCAAGATTTCATTAGCTTTTCTCTGTTAATCTTTCTCCTTAAAATTTAGATGACAGTAATTTATGTATATATTATTATTATTGACATATTTTTATTATTAATTTTATGATGATTTCATAATTTGACAAAGGTATTTTGTAAGGTCGCTGTATTTATTTATTTCTTTATACGTGATAATTAAACGTATAAAATTTGAATATTTTAGCGGATTTACAATATTTTCCTTTAAACGCGTAAAATTTATCTAGAAGCATAATTATAAATATTCTTAATTACTCACTAAACGATTTTCAAATGAATAATTTAGTCAACATTTAAATCATTATAGTAACACAATGGCAAGTTATATTCCCGCGCCAGTTGGAACCTAATTCGAAGAACATGCCGATATGGCAACGCCGTCGTCCATAAACGCAATGCTGCATAATAACTGTGACCCGCTCTATAGATAATGAATCTTTATTACAATTATGAAGCAGTTTACATTTTTTTGCAAGTCAGGAGTGATTTTCTGCAAAAATGGTATAGACTTATCTTAAATAACCTTTTTTTATATCCTGATTTTTGTCTGTTAACTGAAACATGTTGCTGATGTAATTTTTCAACTTTGTAAAATGACTGTCATTTTTTTGAAGGTTGCGAGCATGAACAACTGGATTCAGACGAGTACTGGATATGCGGTTTTAGACAGATAATAAGCACGTTATGGCACATGACGACAACCTGTAAAATGGGACCGTCCACCGATGCCGAAGCCGTCGTGGATAATCAGTTAAAAGTGTATGGCGTTAAAAATTTAAGGGTAGTCGATGCCAGCGTCCTACCGTTCACACCATCGTGCCACACGATGTTGCCGGCTTATGTGGTGGGAGAAAGAGCGGCCGATATAATAAAAGAAGAATATAATTTGTGATGAAATAAAGCTAAAAAATGTGTTCGCTATTTTTATTTCTTAATAGAACAAAAAAAATGGAAAGGATTATCCTTGAAAAGTAAAACGAGAATATACCCTCGCAAATTACTTTTGTGCCCAATAAAAACGAGATTGCTTCATTTTCGTGAGATTTTTTTAACGCTAAATATAAAAAAATGATAAAGTATATTATTATTAAATCATGAGGGTGAAACGTATAGGTAAAAAGTAACAAGAATAATCATCATTTTATTGATACTTGAAAAATAAAATCACGATACAATAAATCGAACTAAAAAATGAAAAATAAATAAAAAAATATGCTCGTCAAACTGAAATGTAAAAAAATAATCGCTAAGAGTCTTTAGCCTTTGGTTACGGCTAATTTTTGGTAGTGTAATCAACACTACACTGAACAATGTAAATTATATACAGTATTTATTTTGTTGCAAATATTATGGGTTATAATTACAAACCATTTATGGGAAACTAAAGCCAACCTACGAATTTAATGTTGTAACTAACAAGAACTCTCCAAAAGAGATCCCGGCTAAGAGACCCTCTCCAGGGGGTGGTTCGAAAGTTAATGCTCACTATAGGAAGGATTGGGATGTATAAGTAATGAGGGCGCCACTATCTTTTGAACGCTATCGATTAAGCAAACAAACTACACAAAAACTAAGGTGAGAAAGATAGAAACACCTTGTAATTACTTTAATTAAACAACAAATAAAGAAGCTACTTGAAATAAAGACCGACCACGCTACACCCTTAAGACTTATAGTCTAAGGTATACAAATGAAACTGTTTTTTAAAAATATAGATTATTTATTGAAACTGTAAGTACTTGCTGATAATGAACTGGAGTTGTAAAAAGTGGACTTAACTTTAGGTTTCTGTGCTGTCTAGGAGGGCGGCTTCAGCTTCTTTGTGGAGAGATGAATGTTTCTTAAGGGTTCTGGCTGCTTGGGATGTAATAGTTTGCTTAACAGCCCAGAAGTGGTTTGAGGGACTGTCTTCACATAGGCGGTAACTGGGCTCTAAATTAGCAATAACTTGACTCCAACTTAGCGATAACTTGGCAATAACTTGGCTCCAACTTAGAGGGTTGTATCTTTCAACAACCAAAAAGGAAATTCACAAGTCGGCCTATTAGTCGATGAAAGGGTATGGAATTGTCTTGCTGGCCTTTATAGGTATAGGTTAGCTCAATGCATGTTCGTGTCATTTGTCATAAAAGATACGTTCGGCACATTCACTTGCAAGCGAAATGCGCGTTCTTTGATTAGCCTCGTTCAAACAGATAAATAGTTAGCGTCTATAAGGGGTGTCTTGTGTACAGTAGCATTAACAGTGAATCGGGGTCGGTTTTAACGGTAATAATAGCGGTATCGTTTACGGTCGGTAATAGTGCAAGGTGACATGACGATAGACATGTTACAATGTTAACATTGCAACAATTTTAGTTAATTTTTTTATAATTATTCAATTTAGTTCCTTCTCGCCAATTTTTAAAATTTTTTACAAAAATAGCTTAATTATGCTATACAAACAACGAATTGACTATCCATCTAGTGCGCTAATGCATGTTTTTCTCAAAATTAATTTTTGAATTTGGAACTATTTTTCAGCACAATATTATATTTGTCTAATAAATACTCTCTACAGAGCTAATAATGCAATTATTACAATTTGTAAATAAATATATAGGTAAGTACAAAATTTATTCTGAAATCGACCCTTTTAGGTCTGGCTATTAAATAACGAGACCGCGCGCAGAAGGCGTCTTAGAGGGGTAGGGTGGGAAACGAATGCAGCCTTAGCCTGCCTGTTTCCGAAGATCAAATCTGCCTTAAAAGGAACCCGGTTTGATTCGATGGAAGAGGTGAAGCGAAAATCGGCGGAGCTCCTAAATGCTCTTACAATGAAGACTTTCAGTATCGTTTTGATCAATAGGAAGAACGAATTGAACGGTGTGTGGCGAGGGAAGGGAAGTATATTGAAGGGGAGCATTCGATTGTAGAATAATTTTTAAAATAAAACTCTTTTTCATAAGCAGTCTCGTTATTTAATAGCCAGACCTCGTAGTTTGTATTACATCTATTTTTACTATCGAATGACTAGGTACATTAAAAAAATAAAATATATCCGATTCGTAAATCCAATTCGAAAAAAACAACACATTTTTGAAGAATTATTATCAAAATAAGGTAAACTTCAAAATGAAAAATGAGAAAGTAATTTAACTAAGTAAATTATAGACTTCAATATTAAAAAAAGATAACACCAAAATATTCGTTCGTTTTGATGGTGGAACTGAATCAAAATGCCCAAAAATGAGGAAGAAAAATCTTTTCATTCATTTAATACTTGAAAAATATTTTTTTAATTATTTTTTGCACGATTGATCATTTTTTACTGTTTACCTTGACAGATTTTACGTCAGTAAGTGACATTTACTAGCAACTCGACGGTAAGTAATCCAACTCTCTTAATTTTAATTTATTTTTTGAAAGAATAAAGAAAGCTAACGAATTATTTATTAATATTGAAACTTATGGTACAATTTGTTAAATTATTTAATGAAATCCCACTTGTTTGGCCGTGGTTTCACTTCTAACAGAAACTCCTGCAGAATCGCATACATTAGTAGATAGTATTACTAGTATTGCACAATTTTTTCTCGGCAAAATCTATTTTATTTTCAAGAGAATCTTCTACATAACTTTCTGCCACTGTCGATGAACGCCAACCTCCATGACGCTTTAATCCGCGGACATCAACACCTTTATTAGCCAAAAGTGTTGCTGATGTCCTCCAGTATAGTTCTAGGGATTAGGCCAATTTAAGAATTTGGCAATTTGAGAGGGCCATCCCCCGATTGTCCCTTTCCCTATTACTTGAGCACAACATTTTTCTTAGGCGTATCTTAAGAACAAATTATTTGATATGCACTAAGTTTTATATACTTTTGCAGAATTTCTAAATATGGAATTTTATCGTCTGGTTTATAACGACTGTAAAATTACGCTGGATTATGAAAAAAATCTTTATTAGAGTATTTCTTTTACCTAAACTAGCTTACATCATCTTGTGATATAGAAATTCTTCATCCGGTGCTTCCATCAAAAATTTTTTAAATTGCTCCTGTGTAAAAATGCTCGCTTTGTTAGGCCTATAGCCCACATTTTTTCTCTTCAAATACGCGATCAAAGTTGAAAACTTGGAAATATCAATGCCATCATAAAGAAAAACGGTGGATTTAATAATTGAATATTCTGCCCAGAGGCTTCCAGGAGCTTTTAACTGCATATGTCTTTGAACGAAATATGCCAATAGAGTATTTTCATCGATTCTTAAATTCTTGAATTCGCACCATTTTTTAAAACTTTGGTAGGTACTGCGAATCACCCTTCTTTCCAAGCCCGTTCAATTTCTTCAAATTCACTTTCGCTCATATTTTAATTTATAATTATAAAAATTGTACTTAAAATTATTGACAACTAAATAAAAACTTATAGAAAAGAACCAATAAAACTCAAAGTCCAAACCACAGACTTTTATTCAATTAATGTACAATTATTGCAATTAGTTTCGGTCTAGATCAGACCATCATCAGGCTGTAAAGAACACAATAAATGGTAAGCAAGAAGTGAAAATAGTAATCGGTAGTAGAAAATAATATTAAACAGGTTAAACAGCAATACCAAAGATAACAATTTTAGTACAAAATGAGAATGTGTCAACAGAACAGAAGTTATTTCAAATCATAAAAATATCAATACTTTTTCTCTATCTTTTGGAATACAGTAATGTATAATATAATACTAATATATGAAGGATTACATCTTAATTAGATCAAATAACAATAAAGTAAAACAATAATGTGTTGTAGCTACATGAACATGCTAAATGGAAAACAAATACTTACCAAAGTCACAAGAGTAGAAGTTGAGGGTATTAACACAACGTAGATAGGTGAAGATTTTTAATGTTACATTCCATTAAGGGGTGGTTTTGAATATTGTGTGTGGTTTTAAAAAAAATATATTTATAAATTTGTCAAGAATTAATAAGATATGGGGATTTTTAGGAGGGATTTTCTACTAAATGGAGTAAGAAAACAAAAGTAGAGAGGAATTTAATATGTCCCTACTTGATGGAGTAAAAAACCATAAGTAGGACGAAGGAGAAGGTGGAGGGTTCCCACTAAATGGAATAAAAAACCAATAGTGGGAAGGGATTGAAGGTTAAATGTTTAAAAAAAGGTTGAGAATATTCAGGGTGTAGGGGGGTATAATAGAAGACAGAAAAACCACAGTGGAAGTAGAAAAGACTAGTGGTAGTCCAAGTTTTGTAAAATAAGGCTGAAACTCAGGACGGATGGTCCAGTCGTAGAAGGGAGATTTTGGAATTTTTTGTGGGAAAGCCCACTAAATTTCTTCTTGGGTTGTAAATATTTATTGAGCAATGTCAAGATAGACATAATTAAATGTAGTAGTAGAAACATTTTCGGAAAAGTTCATGTCAAACGACAAATAAATTTGGATTTAAATTTCACTCACTTAAAGCACTGATACCGCACAACAAGTTGAAGTAAAATGTGACAGTTTTGGGAATTGAATGAAGTTTCGTCTTTTGAAGAGAAAGAAGAATTTAGACTAAGTAGCTATGGTTATGAAGTGATGACATCATGGAACAAGAAGTAAAGAATTAAAGTGGATAAAAAAGGGATGGAAGTTAGATGTGAAGAGAGGCCAGTAAAGTAAATTTTGGTTCTGTGACTCTGGGCAAATAAATGCTTACAAACAGGTAGTCGACAATAAACAAACAACAATGAAATAATATAATTGTTTGTCAATTTTCCATTTAGCATGTTCATGTAGCTACAACATATTATTGTTTTACTTTATTGTTATTTGATCTAATTAAGATGTAATCCTTCACATATTAGTATTATATTATACATATATAAATACATAAGATTCGCTTACTGTATTCCAAAAGAAAAAGAAAAAGTATTGATATTATGATTTGAAATAACTTCTGTTCTGTTGACACATTCTCATTTTGTACTAAAATTGTTATCTTTGGTAGTGCTGTTTAACCTGTTTAATATTATTTTCTACTACCGATTACTATTTTCACTTCTTGCTTACCATTTATTGTGTTCTTTACAGCCTGATGATGGTCTGATCTAGACCAAAACTAATTGCACTAATTGTACATTACTTAATTGAATAAAAGTCTGTGGTTTTGACTTTGAGTTTTATTGGATCTTTTCTATTGGATTCAGCCACATTTGAGATGGATGACCTATCTAATTTAAATAAAAACTTGTTATTTACCTTAATTACTACCTAAAAACCAGAGTATCTATCCTGATAAAATGAATGAAACTAGTCAATATGACGAAAATGTTTAATTTTTAAATTTATAATGGTATCATTCGTGCAAAAAACGTTATAAGCATGCCGAATGTTAAGGGTAACCGATCTCAGACAATAATTGGAGTCCGCTCCTCCTCCAAACAATTTTCTTCGATCGGTATAAAAGCCTTACTTACTTACTCCATACTTAATATACTATTTCCGTTGGACACTGATACAAACCTCCATCCATCAGAATGAAAAAAATCGTTTCTGACACCATTAATTTGGTGCTGCCAACCTCCCTTCGCTCGGCACGCAATGATTCATTTTTTCATTCAATTATGTTTAAATGTAAATAGGTATATTTTATTAATCCTCTTTGAACTCACCTGAGATAAGAACAATACCTTTCAGATTAAAATAATGGTAAATTTAATTAAATTAGGAGGTTCTATGGGGAGAAACTCCCTTCTTTGTCTTCTTCTTTTTTTTATTTATGTGTCTGCAAGATCTAAGGGTTAGAATTTGCTTGCGACAAGAAACACTACCAAGAATATAATTATAAAACCAATACTAATGACTACTGACTTGTTTTGTTGTAAAACTTACTTAAAATGAATTAAATATTAAATAAGAATCTAACTTACGTCGATTTAAAAATTACTTGTTTTCCACGTGACACGTTTTTTTGTACTAAAATTTCCATCCAATAGAAATTTTAGGATTAAATAAAAATGTTCCGAAATAACTTTTCCAATGTAACTGTGCCTTTCATTAACATTTTCTCTCCGAAAATTTCCTTTTATTACATTAAAAAACCAGACGAAGTTAATAATTTGACTCTAACTATTCTCCAGTCTTCTAAAACCGAATAAGGAAAGTAAATAATGTAAATGTAAGATCATTTACATGATTAACTTAACAAGCTTCCTCCTTTAATCTCTCCATTAATCATTTTAATTTCGGGATTTTCGGAATTTTAAACCCGGGGGTCTGTACACTGTTAAAGTTTCCATAGCAACTCCCCACATCCTGGGACCATTCACGATTTTTTAATTATTTTTTTTTCATATTCGAACACCAACGAAAAAACAGGAAATATAAAATTGCTTTACAGACGTGGCTGAAGTATTCAAATATGTATCAAGAGAATGAAGAAAGGTTTCTTTCTTTACAGACAAATCGATAAATGTAAGAAAAATGTTTTTTAATAATTTTCGCAGCTTATCGAATTTCTAATTATGAAAAAAGAGCCTAAGGATAAAGGGCTTTTGTGTAAAGTCAACATTTCTCTTCCTTTCTCCCTTTAGGGATGTACTTTTGAACCCAATATCTGTTCAGACTTTTTTCTGTTAATATATTTGATTTGTATAGTATCTTTTGGAGAATGGCGTATATATATGAGCTTTTTAGAGGTCGCAGAAAAAGATATACAATAATTAAGAAACAAATTTGATTGTCATAATTAGTTAGGTAAAAACTTACTCTACTTCTCTAGACAATCGTCGTTCACTTCTAAGCAATTTTCATGCGCTGCACCAGGTTTTTTAACCCCTCTTCATAGAAGCTTCCCGTCTGGAAATTGAACCACTTGACAACTCCGTTTTTAAGCCCCTCTTCGATTTCCAAACTTTGTCTTCCGAGACATTCTTTAAAATGCAAGAAGAGGAAGAAGTCGCTAGGTGCAAGGTCGGGACTGTACGGAGGGTGGTCAAGAAGTTCCCAACAAAAATCTTGAAACCAATCACGTCCATCATATCCAACATGGTTGGGGTTGATGTGGGTATGAGTCGACATTTTCATCTCTGAGACTTTGGCAGATATAAACAGGTGAAACTGGGCTGTGATTTTAAGTGAACATTTTGACTCGAAATAATTTCGACTCGAAATTGTCCGCCATGACAGTCAAAATCTTTAGCGATTCTGGGTGATTTCGACTTTTGGTGATATCTGGAGGTAATTAATTTATGTCATTGACATCGCATAAATTTATGATTGGCACACATTTTTATATTTTGATCAGCTGTTTATAGAGTACGTATGTTGTGTTAAGGTTAAGTTCATTAATTTATGTTTTTTGAGTTGTTCGATTTTTTTATTATAATAATAAACAAAATAAATTATTTGGAAGACAAAGGCTACGGTGTAACTAAAGTGTCTTTTCAACAAAAGGAAGTGAGGTTGGATTTTATGTAAAAACATCCGGATTTTGCAAACAAACTTCTGGGAAATGATGGAAAACAGAAGAGAAAACCTAGATTCATAATTGTAGGAGGAAATATATGTAGGAAATCTTAAGCACCTAGTTAAAACAAAACAAAAATAGCAGAGAGTAAGTAGGTACAAGAAGTTTACATGTATAAAACAATCTTTTTCTTAATAGAAGATTTGTAATATATTGTCATTACCTGTTTAAAGGTATAATAATAAAGTTGACATTTTAGGTATGCATTGATTGGAAAAATTAAGTTAAAACAAAAAGCCAGTTCCATAAAATAAGGCATGAGCCTGTAACATGTCTATCATCATGTCACCTAGCACTACGTTAAAACGTTAAAACCGACCCCGAATCACTGTTAACGCTACTGTACACGAGACACCCCTTGTATCGCTTCTGACAAATGACACAAACACGATTTTTGTCTTGAACGAGACTATATATAAACGAGTACGATAATTTTATATCCTTTTCGACTAATATGCTCATTTGAAGCGTCCTAGTAGAGTTAATTCCAAAATTATCGCGACAGCTACGGTTTTCCCACCTATCTTTACCGTCGACTCGAACGCTAGCGATTACCCAGTTCGAGAAATAGATTCCAGTGGCCCAGCTGCCGCTGGGACTAAGAAACACCGCACACGGAATCCGCTTAGCAATTGTTCTACTATAATTCTCCGACTGCGCTGCGGCGCGAGCCGATCGGAGATCGTCGGCGAATACCCCCACATTGCCGAATTTTACTTGAGCTGTCGCTATAATTTTGGAATCAACTCTATCTCATCTTGGAACTTCCCTTTTGGTTGTTGGTATGTAGATTTTTTTTTCTATTCTTTTCATTGTTAGTTATGTAATTATGATTTAATTATAATAAAAATCTTTTCTACACAATTCACAGCTAGACATTATATTTTCCGTAAGTTAAAAATATAATTATAGACAAATTTTAAGTTCATAAAAATCTTAGAGCGTAGTCTTCAACCACGCTATTAAAACTTGCTTTAGAGTCAAACAATTAATAATAGTTATTAAACAAAAACCACTTCTGCACTGTAATATATCCAATGTTATAAAAAATCAAGTGTTAAAACTCTCCAGTAATTTATTAGAACCAGTTATATACCTTTTTTATTCAAATCACATTAGTCTAATGATAATTTCTTTTTGCATAATAAAGAACAGGACCGGCTTCACCGTCCTGTGCATTAATAATTTTCAATATTGTTTATTTGCTTATTATATTCATGGACGCCGTGTTGGAAAACTTGAAGATAAGACAATTTATTTGTTGAAATTTAGTAATTTGCTGTCCTATCTGAAAAGTCTGTCCAATGCTAACGCCCATATCTCCATGATTCCTTCTTATACACATAAAAACTAAAAGTCTTAAGGGTGTAGCGTGGTCGGTCTTTTGTTTTAAGTAGTTTCTTTATTTATTGTTTAATTAAACTAATTACAAGGTGTTTCTATCTTTCCCACCTTAGTTTTTGTGTAGTTTGTTTGCTTAATCGAAAGCGTTCAAAAAGATAGTGGCGCCCTTATTACTTATACATCCCAATCCTTGCTATGGTGAGCATTAACCTGGAGTCGAACCACCCCCTAGAGAGGGTCTCTTAGCCGGGATCTCTTTTGAAGAGTTTTGTAGTTACAAATTGACTCCCTACCTTTTGGGGAATAATATTGTTACAAGCCAAACAGGAGGGTGAACTCCTTTAAAAATTGTATTAACAAAAACAATAAAAATTATTGATAAGCAAAGCACTAGCAGTCAGCCAATTGGGACCCCTTTGTCATCTGACAAATGTATGCTCCTATTTGACTAAAATAATGATGCTCTGGAAGATCAATCCACTCGCCTGGTGGAGCTGAAGAGGTTTTTATCTATATAAGGTAAGTTTGACTATTGTTTTTAGTTCTTAGATTTATGTTTACCCATCTTTTAAGAGGTAAAAACTCTGATGACGGCCTTTACAAACTTTACTTTCTATTTTTGAACTACAAGTTTGTCTTCCTCTTATTATTTTTTAACTGTTTACAAAACCTACAGTTTTCTAATTTATTTATCTTTAATACAACTTCTTTAGCTTTTGATCAGTCTGGTTGTTTTATTTCTTACATGTATATTTTAGGTTATAAATCAAATCTCGTCCAGATGTATTTTGTTAACTAATTCCCATTGTCCTCAGTCTGTTTTATTGCTCAATCTATCACTATTAATAAGCAATATGTAGCCAGAAGTAACTGTTATTAAAGACCGATGTTCCCATCTGAAAATTTCCGTTTGTCGAACACTTTTGACAAATCGTTCAATTTTGAAAATTTGGAAAGAAACATATCCCCGCGGCGGATTTGCCACCGTATTTATTTCAACAACTAACTATTAATCAATCTTGTACTTGACAGACTGCTTAGGTACACGCTTCCTCTTTTCCCCATCCATCACACTTTAGCCGCTTTCTCGAGTAGTTTGTATTACTATAATTAAATGATCTACAACGTCAACTGCGGACCATCAATCTATAGACCGATGAAGCGATTATTACGCGTTTTGTTTTCGAAAGCCACTTCATCTTACGAAACATTTTATCACAAAACTTACAAAAACCGTTCAAAATTATATAAGTATATTAGTATATTATCTTTTGGGGATTATTTCTTGGTATTCATAGAGGTCTTCTGGAGTTTTCCATATGTTTTTTTTTTATTTTTAGTCAGTCTATATCCCTCGCTGCCTAGATTGATTTTTACGGTTTCTAAAACCACTATTGAATTCACAATATCAGTGATATAGTGTGGTTTTCGACGGTAAGATAATACATGTAGAAAATGATCCACCCTACTCATAAAACTTCCGTATTTTGGCCAAATTTATTTTTTTAATTTCTTAACTAACTGTAAAACAAATAAAAAGTATACATTAAAACGTCGTGAGTACCTTATACTAACTTTACTATGGTTTTAGAACGTATTTCGAACCGTAACATTCATTTTGGTTAAAGCTGTAACATGTCTATCGTCATGTCACCTTGCACTATTACCGACCGTAAACGATATCGCTATTATTACCGTTAAAACCGACCCCGATTCACTGTTAATGCTACTGTACACGAGACACCCCCTATAGACGCTAACTATTTATCTGTTTGAACGAGGCCAATCAAAGAACGCGTCCCTCGCTTGCAATTGAATAACGAACGCATATCTTCTGACAAATGACACAAAACACAATTTCCGTCTTGAGCTAGACTATTTAATGAATCGCCCAGCAATTTTATATCCTTTTCAACTGATACTCTCGTCTGAAGAGTTTGAACAAACCCTCAAGTACTCATCTTGTGAAATTTCCCCTTTTGGTTGTTGAAAGATACAACCCTCTAAGTTGGAGTCAAGTTACCACCAAGATACCCCTAAATTTAGAGCCCAGTTACCGCTTATGTGTAGACAGTCCTTCAAACCACTTCTGAGCTGTTGTATACCTTAGACTATAAGTCTTAAGGGTGTAGCGTGGTCGGTCTTTATTTCAAGTAGCTTCTTTATTTGTTGTTTAATTAAAGTAATTACAAGGTGTTTCTATCTTTCTCACCTTAGTTTTTGTGTAGTTTGTTTGCTTAATCGATAGCGTTCAAAAGATAGTGGCGCCCTCATTACTTATACATCCCAATCGTTCCTATAGTGAGCATTAACTTGTAGTCGAACCACCCCCTGGAGAGGGTCTCTTAGCCGGGATCTCTTTTGGAGAGTTTTTTAGTTACAAATTGGCTCCCTGCCTTTTTGGGACTATTATAGTTACAAAGCACACGTGGGCATCATACACAATGAGAAAGTTGACTTATTTGCGAAATGTAGCATACTTGAAGGTTCCGAAACGTTCTATAATATAACATTCTCAGTTTCCGAGTACAAATCAAAGCAATATACAAAATGGCAACAATTGTGGAAGGAATATTGCATCAGCAACCCAACGAATTACACCCAACTACAGTTATCAATCCCCACACAGCCTTGGTATGAACAATTCCTAGTACCACCAAGATACATAATAAAAATTATAAGACTGAGATTTGGTCATGCTTGCTACCCTAGTCACTTACTCAAAGTTAAAATACTACTATCGAATCTATGTGATACATGTAACAAAGAGGGAAGTTTAGATCATATTTTTTGCTTGCAAGAAAACAGAAAATCATACGGTTGTTCTTTGGAATAATCTTTTAAAACATAACGCCCAAGCACCATGGAATCTGCAATACCTACTTTCTATTAACTCTCGGAAAATATATGATGCGATAATAATGTTTTTAAAAGAAGCCAATATGTATCTATGATCTAATGATGCAGATTAGATTTATGTTTAGGTTGGTTCAATTCTGAAATTTGTTATCTATGTGCTCTATCCTATTTGTTTTACCTTTTAACCGCGGCCTACTTTTGTGTGTGAAGACAAAAATGCCTTGATGGGTCCCTAGGCGAGAAACGTGTGACCTTGTTTTTCTCCTTTTGGTTAGCTATTAAATATCTGTAAATATGAATCCTGACGTGACTGGCTGTATGAGCAAAGGTCTATGCCAAAAAAAAGCGATGTTCACAGCAACAAATCAATCTAAACTAATTAAAAAACCATTTTTTCCAACCCAATTATTTTGAAAATCTGCCTTGATTTGATGCTGCAAACCTCGCTTCGCTCGGCACGCATTCTTCTTTTATTGTTCTCTGTTACTCCTCAGTTTCTGCCCCATATAATAGGTTGCTCTTTATAAGGTTATCGTAGATATTATATTTTCTCCGCTTTCCAATTTCATTACTCCAGAATATCCAATGTAAACAACCAATTGTCCGTCTAGCTTGCGTGATTCATTTAATTATTTCTTTATCATCTTTCCTGTTCTATCGAAGATACAGCCAAATATTATATTCCTCATCATTTTTCAGTTTTATGTTTGACTTCTTTCCTCCTATAGGTAAATATTGAGTTTTCTGGCTATTGGTTTCTAAGCCACATATTTTGTATTCCTATTGCAGTTTCCGCGTCATATAGTCCAAGTCACAGAGTATATAATACAAATCAGAGTATCGACTCGCTGTTGGCTCCTTTGATGTTCATAAGACAATAGCAGCCATTTTTTGGGAGTATAAACCACAAAACAGAATATTGGTTAGTCTGTTTTGTGCTAACCAATATTCTGTTTTTGTGGTATAAGCTCAGGATAGTACTAAAAAAAATTGTTATTATAAATAAAACCCGTACTTGAAATTTTTCTTTATTGTTGAGATAATTGTTATTTTCAGAAAGTTTAGAAAAACAGAATTTGTTTTCAACAAGATTAACTAAACGTTGATTTATTTGTTTTTAAAAGAAGTAAAATTGGTTTTTTAGGTTAAATAATTACATATAAATAGAATTTCTACGCAAAATAAATGAACGAATATGTATGTCTTACACGCAATTTTTCTCATTAGTAAGGAAGGATATCAATAATTAACAACAACAGCTTTAACACTATGTCTCCAAATTAACATCTTATATTTATTTTCATTGCTTTTGAAACTTCGGTTGATACATTTAATAGTACCTAGTGTATAGTCTAAACCTAAAATATAATTTTTTCACATTACAGTATTGGAAAATTTGTACAAGGATGTATAAAAGTTTCATTACTGATAATATTTATTATAGTTTGAAGAACATGATATATTGCCAATTCTTCAAATAGTTTTTCAAAAATGTTATTTAGTTTAGCAATAAATATAATAAAACTATTACCATGCATTAAAATATTTCCATAGACACTATCATCTTTATACTTTAAATTAACAGAATAAAGCTGAATCATCTAAATTTTCAATGGATTTAGAATAATGCTTACATTTAGGACATGTATGTTGTTGTAAACATTTTTTTATTAAATATACACGTAACAAACGTTCAGTATTTTGTTTAAAAATATCTGTATTATTACGATAATCCGTTTCGTTACGTATAATAGTCTCTTCAGATACAGAACACTGAGAAGGAGTACATGTATCAGTAGTATTTTTTTTGACGGCTCAAAGACGCCGTATGGCGTGGGAGCCGGCGTAGTCGGAAGGAAACAAGGGATAACATTCCCAGTAAGTCTATCCCAAAATGCCACGATTTTTCAAGCAGAAAATAC
This sequence comes from Ophraella communa, assembly GCA_035357415.1. Classification (NCBI taxonomy): domain Eukaryota; kingdom Metazoa; phylum Arthropoda; class Insecta; order Coleoptera; family Chrysomelidae; genus Ophraella; species Ophraella communa. The sequence goes on along the minus strand of CM068981.1, from coordinate 40,119,802 downwards.
GGCAATTCACTACTGTGTAGAAGAAATTAAAAGGCTAGGACGTACCGTTCAATAGCCATCTTCACAGACAGTCAGGCGGTGCTAAGGGTACTAGATTCTGTAGAGGTTAATTCTAGGCTGGTATGGGACAGTGTGCATGCTCTGAATACTCTGGGGATCGTAGCAAGGTTACGGTAGCTTGGGTACCAGGTCTAAAAGGCAATGAAAAGGCAGATGAAATGGCTAAACTAGGCTCATCAATGCCTTTTATTGGACCGGAACCTTTTTGTGGCATTGCAAAAAATATAATAAAAACGGCCATGAAAACATGGGTGGCACAAAAATCACGGAAATGGTGGTGGAATTCACCAGGACAAAGGCAAGCGAAACAGTTCATAATGGAACATTCGCAAAAGTTTACGTCAGACTTATTGAGTAAAGACAGGAAAACGGTCAAAACTGTAGTAAGTCTAATGACGGGTCACTGTAAGCTAAACAGGCATCTTAAGCTGATGGGGTTGACAGAGACAGATTTGTGCAGATTCTGTCACCTAGAAGAGGAAACACCAGAGCACATCTTATGTCAGGGCGACGGACTGGTAAATATGCGGTTCCTGACTTTAGGAGAAGAATATCCATTGGCAAGGGACTACATGAAGGTTACAGTCTCAAAGCTTATAGACTTCGTTAAGAGAGTCGGACTGGGGGATGTAATCTAGTTTTTCGAGGAAAAGGTCGCAGTGGAATAGGCGTCTGGCCACCTCTTAAACATCTATCTATCAGTAGTATTTATTTTAATGTTATTTAATGTAACATTTGTTCCGCATCTCCTTCGCAGTTTTCTGTGCCTGAATTAAATAGTTTAATGCACTATTCCATACACTACAAACGCTACCACTGATTTATTCACATACAACGAACTGCCTACCTTAACCAAAACTAACTGCGACGACTATGGATACTCCCAAAGTGTCATGGCGATACCTGAAAATGGATGTTTACCCCCTCCATATAGAGTCGATACTCTGATTTGTATTATTACTCTATGTCCAAGCCTTCTCTAAATTAGTAGATTAGAAACTTGCCACATGATTAACCTAGTTTGTTACCTAGGTAACCATACTGAATTTACTATTTAATCAAAAATTAAAACATTTAGCTATTAAAATCAGTGCAATCTAAATTAAAATGGTACCCTCGTAACTTCTTCATATACTACTACGAGCATTGTCTGAAAGTCCGTCGGAATGGAATACAGCCAAAAGGAATTCTTGATCAATTTTTAGTATTAAAGCTATAAATATGGTAAGGAAACTGAAACCGACAGTATTATTGTTAAATATGATGGAAATAATCGTAAAAACTAAACAAGGTATACCGGTTTGTTGTTGTTTTGTATTAAAGTTCGATAAATCAAGGGGTAAACAACGTTATTGATATTTTTTTTCTGGATTCTCATTCGAAAATGAATAGTGGATATTTTTATTGAGTCCCGCAAAGTTTTTGTGATCGTTTATAACAACTTTCTTCCGAGAAATAACTTTTCATTAATTGGCGTCGGATAAAAGAGACCTGGAAGTAAAATAGTTAATCACTGTCAAGACGACGGTTTTTGCTTAAATTTTGTAATTAGTTTGAAGGAGAAAATGTTTATCGTCACGGGGTTGTTTTTAATGAAGGATAATATGGTTCTTAAAATAAGTATTTTGTCCATTAACATACAGTAAGATTGTGGCAAAAAAATTCATATCTATGTAAATTTTTTTAGAGTTAGTTTTTACGGGTGGCGCCGCCTCTCGCAACCTAATTTCCAGCGATTCCTGTCGAGACAGTTACTACTTGTTAGTTCCCTAGAGGCCATTGCTTCAACATCCTTTTCCTTCTCATAGGAGGAGTCCATTCCCATATTTTTTTGTCTATCTCTCATTTGTCATTATTTCTAGATGTCCATATCACTTTAAGAGGGGCGTCTAAAAGGTGACAGCGGAAAACGGGGGGCAAGCCTGAATTGTACCCAAAATTTCAATCATTTTGTAAAAAACAAATCTAAAGAACGCCTTTAAACTACGTATTCAAATTTTAACAGGATAGAGTTTAGACTTTTTTCTAGTAGATAAGGTTTTTAAGTTTAGTTTTATATTGTAATAAAAGAGATATTGGCGTTTAAGTGATGGTATGTTTTCCAAAAGTTTGACGATTTGTGATCACAATTTGTAACTTCTAAAGAAAGCATAGAGAACGCGACTAGCCAAATATGAAGTTAAAAATATTGCACCAACCTGTCAATTTAGTTCAACAGTTTTGGTGGCGCTTTTCTCCGAGACGTACGTCTATTCTAATTCTCCAAATCCAAACTTCCTTAGACAAGGAATCTAAGCAAACTTCACTTAACATAATCTAACCTTATTTCTCGTTTATAACGTCAAAATATATTAATTTTAGTGTTTTGCTTTTAAATATACAGTGTATAAAAGCCAAATGGAATAAATTCATTATTTCGGTTACTGTACATATTTATCAAAAATCCCGAAACACGTCAAATTTAAATTATAACTTGACATTCTTTAACGTGAAAATGTAACCCCTACCTTCAACCCCCTTAGAATGACAGGTACAACCCCCAATTTTTTAAATGGGAAGTTTAGGCTTGTGATATATCATTTGAAAGGTCTCTTCATTCTCTATTCAAAAATGTTATTGTTTTTAAATTTGATGCAAAAATTAACATAAAAAAATTAATATCATGTTGTTACCGAAATTCGCTAAAATATACTCGAAACTTATTACAATATACTTAAAACTTATTTCCCGTTTAGGTCTTGATAATGAGAAAGTGAACAAAAACCATAGCAATGTGGTTTTTAGATGGTAACCATTAAAAATTAAATTTCCGTGGCAACGCTATTTTAACAGAGCAGTAGTAAATTGTTTTATTTAAGTTGTCATTGTTGTAATTTAAGTATAAAGTTTGTTCAATTCAATTCTGAAAAATGCTTAGATTAACGGAAATGCATAAAATAACAGATTTACAAATGATCGGTTACGGAGATAACATCCAAACACAACAGGAAGTAACTCGCCTATTTCTTGAGAAATTTCCTAATTTACCGCCTATATCCCAAGGAACAATAAGTAAAATAGAAAAGCAGTTTCGCGAGTTTGGTCATGTAAGGCAGATAAAAAAAGCAGCTGCTAATGCACTGAGTGATGAACTCAAATTAGATGTGTTACTTGAGTGTCAGGAAAACCCACATACATCGAGTAGACAGGCATCCACTACATTCAATGCTAGCCATACATCGATAGCAAACATATTAAAAGAAAATAAATTGCATCCGTATAAGATGATACCTACTCAGGAGCTCATGGAAGACGATTTTGATGGGAGAACTTTTTTTTGTGAGCAAATGATGGACGTGTTGGATAACAATATTATCCAATTAGAAGACGTTATGTTTTCTGATGAGTGTACTTTTTTACTTAACGGTCATGCTAATCGGCAAAATTGCCGCTACTGGTCTACGGAAAATCCTCACTGGATGAGAGAAGAACACACTCAATACCCTCAAAAGGTTAATGTTTGGGCAGGGATTGTAGGGAACAATATCATTGGTCCCTTTTTTATTGAGGGCAACTTGAATGGCAACAATTATTTGGCACTACTTCAAAATGATGTCATTCCAACGTTGGCAAATTTATATCCTGATCCAGGTAACCCTCAAGTTCCAGCGAATACGATGTGGTTTCAGCAGGATGGAGCACCACCACATTACCAACTTAATGTCCGGCAGTACCTCGATACAATATTTCCCAATCGGTGGATAGGGAGGCGAGGATCGATTGAATGGCCAGCGCGATCACCTGATCTTACATTTTTAGATTTCTTTTTATGGGAATATGTGAAGAGCCATGTGTACAAAACTAAACCTTCTGATTTAAATTACTTAGAAGAACGAATAACGCTTGCGATTAGGTCGATCACGCCTGATATGTTAAATAATGTTAGAAGACAGTTTTATTTGAGATTAGGATGTTGCCAAGATGTTCGCGGAGAAAATTTTGAACATCTACTTCATTAACATTCATAGTTCTTTTTCGTGTTCTACATTTTATTACGTTTTGCATTACATTTTAGTTTTTTATTGTATTGTAGCGAATTTCGGTAACAACATGATATTAATTATTTTATGTTAATTTTTGCATTAAATTTAAAAACAATAACATTTTTGAATAGAGAATGAAGAGACCTTTCAAATGATATATCACAAACCTATACTTCCCATTTAAAAAATTGGGGGTTGTACCTGTCATTCTAAGGGGGTTGAAGGTAGGGGTTGCATTTTCACGTTAAAGAATGTCAAGTTATAATTTAAATTTGACGTGTTTCGGGATTTTTTATAAATATGTTCAGTAACCGAAATAATGAATTTATTCCATTTGGCTTTTACACACTGTATGATTGTCTATATTTATAATTTACCTGAAGTAAAAAAATTAATTTTGAGGTATATTTTCACAATTTCCGTTGGTTTTTGCATAGCATTATCCAACTGTGAAATGTGCAAGGTGTTTTGTTGGAATTTAGTGTTATGAACCGTTGTTATTTCCTAAATTACTTTTTACTTAAACACAGTTGTCTTACTTTAGTCGAATTTGTAAAACTGTGAGTTTTGAGAGACCTGATATTTGTGACTTCCGGCAAGTAACTGTTAATTTAATAAATGATTGCTTTTTAACTAGTTCAGTTAGTGAAAAGTAAATTTAATGTAATTACCCTGACAATACATAAAACAAATACGATTAAGGGCAACCGATATAGTTAGAAAATCCTTTAATGGGAAGGAGAGAGATTACTAGATATGTTATATATCTATATATACGTGTATAAATTATTTGTTTAGCATCAAACTGAATATTTACACACTCATGCAAAATGGGACGAGGGGAGACACATTGAATGTTAAAAGCTTTTCACCAGTAGCCTTCAAACTACTCGCAAGGGACTTTTCTATTTGTAGGAAACTAAATTTTAGCAAAGGGTGGAAAACCATTAGTGTCCCTAAACTCTCTTCGGAGACAAACGAAATTTGCAATTGGTCCTTGAGGAGAAAGAGCAACAGATACAATTGGTTTGGGTCGGTCCTAATTAGTCGAATGCTGCTTTTTGCATTTGTTGTATTTGATTGTGTGAGAATTTAACACGTTGGTTGTCATCTGGGTACTTGTTTGTTTCAAACGAATGTGTTTTGTGGGTCCTATAATGTGCCATATACGAAAGTAAACTTTTTAATCTATTTTCAAACTAATTTTATAATTGTTATTGCTTTATACCGAAATGAAATTCATAGTGACCTTACGCCCTTGGATTTTTTTCTGTGGTCTTATCTCAAGAACAAAGTATATGCAACACAGCGAACTAGCATTGCAGACCTCAAAAAAAGGATAACTCCCTGGACGTCTATTCTTGAACAATGAGCGGCATAGATTTATGACGAATGATCACATGGGCGATCGTCGTTATATTCTTGACCCGTGATCCGATATTATCAATCGCAAATCATACGCCCCGGATCGCATGGTCCGACATAGGTGAGCAAAGTCGAATGAATTGGCGCGTGTGACGTAGAGAGGTTTATTTATTGAAATTTTTTTCAATACTGTCATTACACTGTCATAGAGAAATTATAATAAGTGAGTTTAAGTGGTTTTTTCGGTGTTTTTAATCGGATGGACATGGAGAACTATTATTTTTGGCACGTAATGATGGAGGATTTACGGGAGGCAATTTTCGGAGGAGATCCACCGCCAGTTTTTTGTGATTCTTTCTTGAACCGTATGGCTTTGCTTGTAGCATTTTTTTTTTCATCTCAGCCCATGTCTGAAAATATCAAATAATGTGAATTAAGTTAAGCAGAAAATAATTATTGTGTTAGTACACTTTAACAGTGCGATGTGCGACTATTATTTACCAACTGTTTGAAGGGCCTCTACGCGGTAGTATCTTATATCATTGATAAACTCCATAAATTATCATATCAAATTATGATTCAAAAGCTTACCTTTCTCCACATTCGCCAATCGTCTTTCTTTGCACCTCCTGGCACGGCGTTTAATTTAACTGTGATTATTTCCCACAGTATTTGGGCATTTTTAAAAGTGAAATCGGGACCAAAGGTACCGGCTCTTAATTTGGGATTTTGTTCCATATATTCGATCAGCATATTTTTTTGAATTCCGTTTGTGGGGGCACTTCTTTTGGAAGGAGTGACACGCGACTGACTCATATTTATATTATTTCAATGCTAACGAATTTACTAAACAGACTACCTATTTTATTATTGGTAATATGACATAAAAAATACAAGAAATAATTAATGACATAAAATTATGACAGCCGTACAAAAAATATATGCCAAAAATAACTAAAAAGTAGATCTTTTGTATCAAATAATGCTGGCAACAACGCAATAATTTTGAACGTTCACATGAAGGTTCAAGAATTAGTCGATTTCGACCGTGGGATCCGATAGATCGCACGGGATAGATCGCATCGATCTAGAGAAACATCGGATCGTATGATTTTCAAGAATAGGGCCCCTTTACAATTCATAATATGGTATAGTTCAATGAGATCGTATTGTTAAGGAGCTTTTAAAATCATAAAAACATACAGGGTGTTTCATTAAAAATATAGATCATGGACGATGCCAGACTTGCATTTATTACCCTGTACATTTAAATTTATGTTTAAAAAGGTCACATTTGAATTTCAAAGTTGACGGGTCCCAGCGTTTTTATAATCTTCTAAACTAACCCTACAAATAATTTTATTCCATACTTGGTTTCTACACTGTATATTGATATTTTATATCCTTAAAATAAGAAATTTGATCACCCACGGCCACAAAACACAACAAAGACCCAAAAATCCAAAATGGAACCAAATAATATTTAATAAAAAATATATAGGCCGTTTTTATCTGTTTTAGATAAAGAAAGTTAAAAAATATTAGAATTAATAATAAAAATACGTATTTAAAACCACTCCTACCACCTACTGCACATTCTTTTAACTTATAATCAACCAGATTTTTTACTAAATTTCGAGCAGGCTTGCCAAATTAGAAACGCTCTTTTTTTATTGTGGTTTTTGCAATTCATATTTTTCTATCTTTTTTTTATTCTGGTATAAACTAGGAAAACCATTTTGGATAATATCCTATATTTTAATATGAAATAACCATTTTCATCAAAAGCATGATATTCTCATTCAAATTATCTTTTCCTATTGAAGTTTTAACTAATATTTAGGTTAAGATTTCCGAGTCGGTAAGTGTCGATGAGATCGGCCATAAAATATATTGTATATGATTTGACTGCTTCTTAAATTTTATTTTCTTTCTTATGGTCAAATGATTATTATAATGACATGATACCTCTGGAACCTAATGTTAATACTTTTTAAGAAATTATACTTAATGATGAACCCAAATTATAGATCAAATAAGTTTCCAAAAGCTACTAAAATTATTTTTTTAGAAATTGTACTTTTTTTTTGGCATAGACCTTTGGTCATACAGCCAGTCGCGTCAGGATTAATATTTACAGATATTTAATAGCTAACACAAAAGGAGAAAAACAAGGTCACACGTTTCTCGCCTAGGGAACCGTCAAGGCATTTTTGTCTTCACACACAAAAGTAGGCCACGGTTAAAAGGTAAAACAAATAGGATAGAGCACATAGGTAACAAATTTCAGAATTGACCAACCTAAACATAAATCTAATCTGCATCATTAGTTCATAGATACATATTGGCTTCTTTTAAAAACATTATTATCGCATCATATATTTTCCGACAGTTAATAGAAAGTAGGTTTTGCAGATTCCATGGTGCTTGGACGTTATGTTTTAAAAGATTATTCCAAAGGACAACAGTATGATTTTCTGTTTTCTTGCAAGCAAAAAAAATATGATCTAAACTTCCTTCTTCGTTACATGTATCACATAGATTCGATTGTAGTATTTTAATTTTGAGTAAGTGACTAGGGTAGCAAGCATGACCAAATCTCAGTCTTATAATTGTTGTTATGTATCTTCGTGGTACTAGGAATTGTTTATACCAAGGCTGTGTGGGAATTGATAACTGTAGTTGGGTGTAATTAGTTGGGTTGCTGATACAATATTCCTTCCACAATTGTTGCGAATTTGTGTATTGATTTGATTTGTACTTGGAAACTAAATCTGAAAATGTTAAATTATACGACGTTTCGGAACCTTCAAGTATGCTACTTTTCGCAAATAAGTCAACTTTCTCATTGTGTGTGATGCCCACGTGTGCTTTAACCCAAATGAATGTTACGGTTTTGTCATGCATTGTAATTTGTCTAATTGTTTCTTTTATTTGTCTTATCCATACTGATGTTGTTAATTTGGGAGGGCCATCTTTATTAATTGTTTTTAAAACTGATAGTGAATCTGAGATTATAATTATGGATTTTTGATTACATTTTCTGGCGTAAAGTAAAGCTTCGTAAATAGCTATAGTCTCAGCAGTGTAGATGGATAATTCTGGTTTCAGTTTAAACAATTGTTTTACATTTATACTCGGGATGAAGAATGCACAACCTGTTCCCATTGAAGTTTTGGATGCATCCGTATATGTTATTAAGGAATTTTCGAAGCTGTTCACTATGGACAGTAATAAGTTTTGGTTTGCCGCCGGATTATCGCCGTAATCTGGTATAATGAGTGTCATAGTTGTGAAGAAGCTGTAGAAGTCTTGGGCATATGGGTCATGAACATTACGGTCTAAAATATCTAGATAATTATTAGTTTGAAAAGACCTACAAAGAGGTGGAGATTTCTTTTTCCTCCAATACTTATTTGTCAAATTTAATTGACTTATTTGAGTGAACAAATTGGGGTGGAGTATATATGTTTTGTTCAGAAATTTTTCACTAAGCAGATTTATTCTTAATTCGAAGGGGGGTTCTAGTGCTTCTACATACAAAGGTTGAATGGGGGTTGATTTCATTGCTCCTAGACATGTTCGAAGACAACTATTTTGTAAAGTGGTGATTTTCTTCCTTATGTTATCGCTGGCAGAATCGTACAAAAAGCATCCGTAATCCATTATTGAACGTATATATGCTCTGTAAAAAAGAAGTGAAGTTTCTACATCAGCTCCCCACCAGGTTTTACTAATTGATTTAAGAAAATTGAGCCCTTTATTACATTTGTCCAAAATTGCATCGATATGAGATTTCCAAGTTAGTTTTTTGTCGATAATCATACCTAGGTATTTGGCTTCATTTTGCACGGGAATAACTTTGTGACCAAACTGGACGCTGGAGATTCTGGGTGTATTATGTCTTGTAAAAACACATATTGTGGACTTAATGGCAGATATACTTAAACCATTTCTAGAAAACCAATCAGATGCTAAGAGGAAGATCTTTTTTAAATTTGCTAAAGCAACATCATAATTTCTATGTTCTGTATATAACGCAAAGTCATCTGCGAATTGTACAATTTTGTACTCTGGGTTCTTTGGAATAATGGTGAAAATATCAGCCGTATATAAATTAAATAGAAGTGGGCTCAGGACTGATCCTTGTGGTAGGCCTTTTTTGTTGATTCTGGGTCCAACTAAAGATTTATTTGTACGCAAATAAATTTCCCTTTCCAGAAAGAAGTTGATAATACTAAAAGCAAACTGTGATGGAATATTAAAATATGATATCATCTTACTCCAAAGTAGATGGAGGCATACGTCATCATATGCACTTTCAACATCGAGAAATAAAACTGGCAGGTAATTATTCCTAGAGAAATTATTTTGTATATCCACAACCACATTCGTTAGAGCATCCAGGGCACCGAAATGCTTTCTGAAACCGTATTGAGTTGTAGAAAGGAGATTATTTTTTTCTAGCCACCATTCTAATCTAACTTTGACCATTCTCTCCAGAGTTTTTAGAACACAAGACAATAAGAATATGGGTCTGTACGAACTAGCAAGATTTGGGTCCTTGTACTTAAATAGATGTAAGTACCTACTCAAATTGCATATCAGATTACTTCTCAAAAATGGCTTTTTAATATTAAGATTTACCTACGCCAATGGACACACCCAAATTCAGCAAATTTTATGGTACTTCGCATTTAATTACTCTATGCCTATTGGAAACAGAAAATATCACCGCTTGAAAGCCCAATTAATCAAGTTACTATCATTAAAAAAAATCTTATTAATATCTAAGTAAACTTTTTCTGATATAATGATAATTATATAGACATTTTAAAAAGTTTGTCCCATTATTTTTATTACTTTGCCGATAAAAATCAAGTTAGTTGCACTATATTTTCTGATCGGTTTAATGATTGTTTTACTACCCCATTATCGTTCATCAATATAGCCCTGAAAAGTTTAATGGCTCTACTTTTATGGCAATTTTCCCATTTATGTGACGGTTTCACGCAAATTCAAGGTTGTTTTTCTCCGGTGATAACAAGAAGCAATTTTCCACAATACTTATTATATATTTAGTTTTATATATATATTTTTTCTATTCTCGACGATTCCAGTATCCGGAACATGTAAAAAATAAAACGGAAACTCATGCGTATTTATACTGGTGGTTTAATACAGTATAATTTGAGCACCCAGTGCAATTGCTTTACTTTTTTCTATTTCACTGCGAGAACTTAGCCCATTTCCAAAACCATAAAAAAATGATTAAATATTTAGCTTTGGTCCCAAAGTTAAATTTTTGATAAATATAATCGACATAAAATACCTAAATATATTATATTGGTCCAGAATTAGATATAGAAAAGGTGTACTAAAAACCAATTAAAAGAAAATTGATATTCTACAAAAAAGGATATTAAAATAGTATATTAAACAACGCATTTCATATGGCTTTCTATTGTTTATAATATTTTTTATATTTTGCCATTTTATCATTTTTTAAATTAATTTATTTTTTGCATGTAGTTACGAAAATTTTGATTTTAAAGTGTGTTGATAGCACTGTGTAATTTATAACATTTGACAGTTTTGAAATTTAAATTATCAAATGTTATTGTTTTAAAATATTTTAAAATGAATAATACACCAATAACAATATATTATATAAGTAAAAGACGATAGTTGTAGAATTAATGTCAATTTTCAAAAACTAGAATAAAAGCTTAGTTTAAGTTGATTCACTTATTATTTCAAACAACATTGGGAGAATTGAAGAGTACTGTAAAGTACAAATGTACCGTAAAGTGCCATTTTCCGGACTCAAACGACAAAGACAAATTTAAAGCAGTAAATAAAGCAGAAAATAATTATTTTCATTAGTATCCATGATATTCTCATTCATATTTTCTTTTCCTTACCAAGTTTTAACTATTAAGAACAAACAAGACATAAAATTAGAAAGAAACAAAAATATTTAAATTCTCTTCCCGACCAACTGACACAGATCAAAGTGTATTATAAATTACTATCTCTCATCTTAATATCTGAAATAAAATGGTGAAAACCCCAAATGAAAAACTGTCAATACTTAATAATCTAACAACTACAGTAGAAAAAAATAAATAAGTAGGAAAATAAATAAAAAAATTAACTTTCATGGTATTACAAGATATTTTACTGAAATATAAAATTTCATCGTCAAAATAAGATTAAGATTCTTCGCAATATTTATAAAACATATACAAGACAATAACTATTCTTCTACAATGGGAATTTTCATGCAATAGAATTAATTGTGTTGCTCTAAAATAACAAAGTCTTTATTAAACATACATTTACAAGTTTACATAGTTTACAAGTTAACCAAAAGTTAGCTTACCTAAAATAACAAAGAAACGACAATTAAAGTCTATTGCCCTTTTCCCTTTTAATAAATTATTGTAACATCAATGAATTTATTATATTTCATATTTGTCAAATTGACAGTTTCTCTTTTCCGTCAAAACTCTTATCTCCATCTAGCGAGTACCAAACAACAACAATTTTCATACTGTTTCATGGACAGATGGACAGATAATATGTAAGAAACATAATTTTCTTTAAACACATATATCTTGCTAAATTTCCAGATATATGTGCTTTTTATAACAAACCAATGCCAAAAACTAGCTATTCAAAACTACAACAAACAAAGCTTAAAATTTGGATAAATTAAAAACGACTTAGGGCCGGTTTATTCATCTGTTCAGTAAAGTATCCGTTAGTTATTTGTTCACTAAACTTAAAGGTCACCTGTAAGCAGTTTGTGTTTATTCAACGTATTTTATTCGTTCAGTAGTTACTGAATACTTATCACTACGGGAGAGAAGGCAACAGTGTATTTTCTGTGGTTTATGAGACTTAATTTAACTTAGAACAAAAAGATCTTTTTGTTCTAAGGACTCTACTAATGAGTTCTATAGTTTTTTTTGACAGATGACATTTTACTCTGCATCAGCTGTGTATCTTGTTTGGTTTTTTCGAGATTTTAAAAGATTATTAGGAGTTTTTAGTTAAATCTGAGGGTTAACAAAAGCTGTTGCAGTGACGAAATCGGATTGTTTCTAAAAAATTTCATTATTTCCGAAATGGTTCTCTAACATAGTTTACAGTAAAATACCTTTCAGATTGGTGTAAAAGTATTTCTTCTATGAAGGCTAAGTTTGTGCAACCGATTTTTTTGTTAAACGACATTATCCCAACAGTTTAAATTGTCCCATTGGTGAAATCTGTTTTGAAAATCTTGTAAGCTGTTTTGTAGCTGTTTTGGCTATTATAAGGTCGGCGATCGTTAATATGGTCAAGAAAAAGATTTATTTCGTCAATAACATCCATTTTAAAAAAATTAAGTAAAAACACAAAGCACGCGAAAAACAATCTCCTCTGTAATTCCTTAATGACAGGTCCAATCGATCTGTAAGTTAAAGTCTTCAGTAGCTTATAATTACTGAAAACTTGGCGTTACTAGGATATGAATAAACACTTACGGACGACAATGTTCTCAGTAACGCTACCGAACACTTTACTGAAAGGTGAATAAACCGGCCCTTAAAGTAAAACTGTTTTATTTTCAAATATTTCATACAAGTAGAGTAAATATTGGCAACATGTAACATCATTTGAAGTTTTAACTAGATTGTCCAATAAAAGCTTTTAGCAAAATTGACAATTTTGTTGAAGAAAACTCTTATTTTAATATTTGTTACTAACGAAATCGTTACGCCTATGGTTGTTTATTTATATTTCTCCCCTTGTCTTTGTAATCTCTGCCGCAAGCTTGACCTTGACACGTGTACTTCATCCCTTCAATATTGTTAAAGACTATTATAGTTAAAAATGTAAAACATTCGGTCTCTAGACTAGTACTGAAACGTTACATAATCTCGTATTCTCTGTAGTCGGTGGGTAAAATAATATATTGCCGCGACTATCTCACCTCCACTCTCTAAGGGTGTATTTTGTTATCACTCTCTCTCCCTATCTCACGGTTAAGTTTGCGACATAGAAACTACTATATTTTTGTTAATCGTTGTGTAATGTATCGTTGTGTTTAAAAAGACTTTTCACTTCCCAATGCCTATGGAATTATAAATTGATAACATTAAAAAATCTCCTAATTATTGAGGAGTCGGCTAATTTTAGACCGCGCTTTTAGTAGCTGGGTGAATGGAAGTTTACCTACTCCAACCCCATCCTACAAATTTGTTAAAATAAACAATAAAATTAAAGATTCTGTGGAATAAAATTAATTATAAAACGAGTTTTCAAATCGAAATTTTAATTTTTTTGTGTTTTAAATGTTCTCAAGAATGTTTACTTAATTCGAAAGAAATGTTTTAATATAATTGCCGCATTTGCAACAGGTAAGTGATAGGTTATGTTTGCCTTAAACTAGGGTTGCCACCTCTAAATTTTGGAAAAGAGGACAAAACGCGTGAAAACCCCGGATTTTAGAGTCTGAAAGCCGGACATGTCAACAAGATCTTTTAAACATATTCAATGTAAAAAAAAACAGTTGAAAATGTCATAAAACACCTTTTTTCCTTTTTATCAGCAGTCATTTATATAACAAAATATATCTATTCTAGCCTAGCTCTAGCAGAATATGATCTAAATACATGCAGTCTTCTTAAATATTAAACAACAATAAAGAACATTTTTAAAGTTTAGACCTACATCAATGTAAGTTACATTAATAAAATTTTAAATCAAAATAATCAATCCTATACTTATTTTCATCAACTTAAAGTTTTGATTAACAACCATATTTTAAATAGTTTTTACCTACTTAATGAAAACAATCATAACTTTAACTACAAAAATAAAAAGTAATTATTGCACTCACAACATGATTTGTCTATCTAGCTATTAAAGCGTTTTCTTCAGCCTCTTGCCTTTTTACTTCTCAGTTTTTTTGTATTAATCATTTTTCCGATAGCTTTTAGAATATCTTCCCTATTTAAAAGTAATTTATAAAAATCAGTGCAACTGTATTCTTGGAAATTGAATTTAATATTAATTATTAAAGAAATTGTTTCTACGCTTAGAAAATTTCTTTCTTTAGTCCATTGTTGTGTATTTAATGAGAATACCCTCTCCACGTTGGCATTATGCGCCGGAATGCAAAAAAAATATTGCGCAATTTTCAGCAATATAAATTCGCAATTGGCGTTTTAAAAAATGGTACCCAAAGTTGAATCGTGGTGTGCGAGCATCGATAGTGCGTGACACGCGGGCGACACAATTTTTTTTTAATTTTTTTATTTAAAAACCCGGTCTACAAATAAAACCTTCCCCGGACGCTCCCCGGATGATCTCTAAACTAGGACAAATCCGGGGAAACCCGGACGGATGGCAACCCTACCTTAAACCTATATTTTTAGCAATTTTTAATATTTCTAAGTGTTTCCGCGGAAAAAAGTTGATTTTCGTATTCACTACATCGTTTATTTTTATTTAAATAAAAATAGTTTACTTACGTATGACTACCATGGTTTTTCTATCGAACCCGGTAGAAAACGGTGCGTCGGTTGTAACTTCGCAGCTGAAATTTCCGGAAATACTAAAGTCGATATCTCTCAATACGACTTGTGTGGAATTCGACTTCTTTTCCTGCACAAGACAAAGAAACAATTTCAACTATAGAGTATGAATTTCACGCCAATGCTGGTATTTCCATTAGATATGCGGTTTAAGAATGAGAGAAACGCGATAGCTTTTATACAGAATAATGATAAAAAGGAGTGATCCGCTTTATTTTACAGAAACACTTTCTCTAAAGTAACCAAACACTCTTTTGTTTATAGCTTTTAAAAGTTATTCTATATACACTGCCTGCAATAAATTTGGGGCACTCTAAATTATTTAAAAAATTGTAAACAATTTAAAAAATTAAATGTACCTCCTTCTATTTGCAAATTGTAAATTTATTTACTGCATTTTCGTAGCTTTTAAACATGGAATTCATTTTTGTATGATTTATTCTTGAAAAACCGTGACTTACATTTTAAACGAAGTTCGAATATTGTTATTGGGAATGAAGTAAAGGAATAAAACTTAATATTATTAAAAAATTGATAATAATAAATGATAACAATATAACCAATAACGTGTATTACCCCCTCTTGCATTAATGACCGCTTGAATTCGACGAGGCATACTCTG
Organism: Ophraella communa; assembly: GCA_035357415.1. Taxonomy (NCBI): domain Eukaryota; kingdom Metazoa; phylum Arthropoda; class Insecta; order Coleoptera; family Chrysomelidae; genus Ophraella; species Ophraella communa. Next base: position 40,104,146 of record CM068981.1, on the reverse strand, counting down.
AGTTAAATTAAGGATTACATTCTGATCCATGTTATTCCACTCCTGCTATAGGAACTCTCTTAGCTCCTGGATAGTTCTTGGAGCTGGTGTATGCCTTCGAATACGCTTCCCTAACTATATAAAATTGAACAAATGACTAAGGTGCCAGATCTGGGGATGTTCAGGATACCGGCCAAAGGTCAGTAAAACTATTTGTCAATTATTATCAATTAGAAACAGCAGAATTATCACTAAAGGAGGAATTCATAGAATTGTCAACAAATGAAGAGTTAAAAGTGAAATTTAAAAATGGATATCAAGAATTTTGGCTGCAATGTCAAATTTCAGTATTATATCCAGCTTTATCAAAGAAGTTTTTAATTGCCTTTCCTTCATCGTATTTAGCCGAAAGAGGATTTAGCATAGTCAGCAATTTATTAACAAAGAAGAGAAATAGACTGTCCATAGTGGAGCGCGGTGATTTAAGATTGCTGATGACAAGTATGTAACCAAATATTGACAGATTACTATCATTAGATCAAGCTCAGCCTTCTCATTAAAAATGTTATATTATTATTATATTGTTTTTTATGATATGTATTTAAGTTAAAGTTTCGTCAATACATGAATACTGTATTTTTGAATAAAACATTTTTTTTTAATTTGTTGTTGCTTGGATTAGTTAAGGAGCCAAAAAAGGTAAAACAATTGTGAATGAAAGTGCGTTACTAATTTTAAGAATGGAAGAGTTTTTTAAGGGGGGCCGTAAGTATTTTGTTTTTGGAAAAATGGGCGGTAGGCCGAAAAAGTTGGGAACCACTACTCTAAACTAAGGATGTAACTATAAATAGAACTAAGGTTTTGTATGTCAGACTTTTTGTTAATATTATTCAAAGTTTTGTTAATGTGGATCATCTCAAGAAAGGTTCTTTTAGTATGGTTGCGTTCCTGTTCAAGAATTTTTACATTTAATAGTTGATGTCCCTTTCAGTGAAAGTTTTACTAATTTGGTTAACACCAACCAATTGGTTTCTACCTGATAGCTGTTTAAGAATTCGATTAATTTGATTTTTTAATAGGTTTTGTTTCCCTTTTTTTATATAAAACAATTGTCAACTTATTGCTTTTTATATTTACCTGTTTGTTTCTCCAGGTTTAGTATGTGTGATAAATATAAAAGATTGTTTTACCAATTTTAAAATATTATTTTTATTGGTAGTTTTATTACACTTCTTCATTTACAAGAAGTATTGTCTTTAGAATTGTTTTTAATTATGATTTTTTAATTGTATTGTCCTAAAATGATTGCGATGTGTTTTTATTCTTGGTAATGTTAGTTTTACATGCCAGCTTACTTTTAACATAGTTTCAACACTACTAATGTTATTTTGGTTTCATAGTATCCTGAAGAAAAGCTCGTTCTGAGTTTTAATCAGATCAAAAATATTATAAAAATAACTAAATATTACTCGACAGAGATATTACCATTTTTAACAAATAGCACGCCATTGATTACAAGCATAACTCCTGAACTTAGACTAGGAAAGAGAGAGGACAGCGCATGGCAATGAAAACCTTATGCGTGTCAGTGAAGCCAATTTTCAAACGTTTGGTGGTAAACAAATTTGGAACGTCGAATTGTATTTTTTTAGTTTTTTTATTAATTTTCACCTTTTTTAATAACCTGAATAGACATTTTAAGATGGTTAATTGTGTAGCTTATAAGTGCAATAGTCAGAGTGCTAAAAAGGAGCAAGGAATTTCATTTCATAGGTAAGAAGTATTTTACAACTATTTCCTTGAAAAGAACAATAAAAAACTGAACGGTTAAACTAAACTACACAAATGTGTAGTATATGTGTATATGTGATAAAAAACAAAATTTAGATTTTCTAGAAGAACTTGAAATTAAAAGACATCTAGCAGATCAACAGTTTAAAGTTAGGTTAGGTTAGGTTAGGTTCAATGTGAGCGGGGCGTTTCCCACCCCTCCACTGCGGCCAAACTAGGGCCTATTGTGGCTCACCCCTAAGGGTCACAATTCGCCATCCAGTCTGCACTTCTTAACAAAGTCCAAGATCGATTTTGGCGAGACTTGTCTAAAGTCGGTAGGCTCTAGCCGTATGAGGCCAAACGAGCGGAGCCTGATCATTTCTAACGCGGGGCAATAGCAAAGAATGTGCTCTGCCGATTCGTCTGCCACACTGCAGTAGCGACAGTCCGACGTATTGCTCAGACTAAGCTTCCTCAGGTGGTTTCTCAGACGACAGTGTCCAGTCAACAGTCCAGTAAGAATGCGTAGGTTACTTCTACTCAATTCCAGGAGCTGTGCTGTTTTTCTGCTCGAAGGTTGAGATATAAACGCTTTCGAGTGGGTAAGCCCCGGTATATTCTCCCAGTGCAGAAGGGTTTCCCTCGCTGCCCAGCTGGAGATAATGTCCTTGGCAGTGCTTTTTGCTATGCCAAGGAATGGTTCCGGTCCAATAAACACGGACTCCGTTCCCTTTTTTGCCAGAGTGTCGGCTCTTTCATTGCCCTCCACTCCCGCATGCCCTGGAGCCCAGAGTAGCGTTACTCTGTTATTTGCTCCAAGGTTGTTAAGGGATTCGATACAGCTCCACACCAGCTTTGAATCAACCCGGGTAGAATTCAGTGCTTTTAACGCTGCCTGGCTGTCCGAAATTATGTATATGCATTTGTTTACCAGGGGTTGGGCAATCAACTCCCTTGCGCACAAATCTATAGCAAACGTTTCCGCCTGAAAGATAGTAGCGTACTTACCAAGGTTTATTGAAATGTCAACTCTCGGATTTCTGCTATACACCCCGGCTCCCACACCCAGTGAATTTTTCGAGCCATCCGTGTATACAACGCAGTCGGACCCAGAGAAGGAGATTGCACCTCCTTTCCATTCGTCCCTACTTGGGAATAGGACGTTAAAGGCCCTTTCCACGTGTACACGTGTGGCAAGCATGTCTGATACCATTCCAAGGACTTGGTGGGAATTTAACTTCCCCACTAGTCCCGCGTGGTCCCAAAGTGCCTCCCCGTTATCTGGTTACCTATCGACTTGGCTCTGTAAGAGACCATCCTAGCCTCCTTCTCCAAAAGAATGGGGAGTGGAGTTAAACCTAGGAGTCTCTCCATTGCCGCCGTCGGAGTGGTGGACATAGCGCCCGTAATGGCCACGCATGCAGTTCTCTGCAGACCAGACAACTTCGCTGCAGCAGCTTGTTGTAGTCCTTTCGACCCCCACGCCACTGAGCCGTACGTGACCATTGGTTTTATCACCGTTTGATAAATCCAGTAAATCTGTTTGGGATTCATCCCCATGATTTTCCACAGACCCTTCTGAGATTCCAGAGGGATACCCTGGCTTTGTTTATTGTTCTCTCCAGATGGGAGTTCCAGGTAAGTTTTCTATCTAGGATTACCCCCAGATATTTTACCTCCTCCGCAAAAGGAATGAGTTCACCGTAAAGAGTCGGCTGTCGCAGATTATCCAGCTTCCTCCTTTTGGTGAACGGAATAATTACTGTTTTGTGGGGGTTTACCGACATCTGCTCCTCCTCACACCACCTGTGTACTATATTTAGGGCCATTTGAAGGATCTCCGAGATGGTCTCCTCAAATTTTCCCCTTATTATTATAACCAGATCGTCCGCTTAGCATTGGAAATCCACTCCCCGCAGGGAGAGAGTCCCAAGAAGCGAGTCAACCAGGAGTGACCACAGAAGGGGCGATAGAACACCCCCCTGTGGGCACCCCCTGCCGCCCTGAATCGAACAGTCTCTCCCTGCAGTGATGACACTACGTACCGATTACCAAGCATGTTTTTTATCCAGTTACAGATAATCCTGTTTACTCTCCTGCGCTGAAGAGCAGCACATAGGGAGTGAGGTAGTGCGTTGTTGAATGCTCCCTCAATGTCTAGGAAGGCTGCCAGCGCAATCTCTTTGTTCTCAAGAGAGTGGCTGATTTTTCCTACGAGGTTGTTAAGTGCCAAATCCGTGGACTTCCCAACCTGGTAAGCATATTGGTGGGGATTCAAAGGAAAATTCCTAAGGTTCCCCTCCCTAATGTGCCTATCTAGAATTCTTTCTAGAGTCTTTAGTACGAACGATGTGAGGCTGATCGGCCTAAAGGATTTAGGGAGTTTAAAGTAGTTAATGAACAAATAAATCTTGGAAATTCTCCACTATTAAACTGTTTACTTTGATTGAGTATTCATTTTATACATAGATTGTAAAGATCAGCATGATATAGTTTTTTCCTGGTTTTTCTATATCATTGCACAGTTATACTGATCTTAGAGGGAAAATACATCCAGGATAATCCCTTAGGGCTAACAACATCTAGGCTTTAATATTGTTATGTCTTATTACTTCTTTACTTGGTCTAGCCTTAACTACTTAGCAACATTAAGTACCTAGTTACAAACAAACAAAAATTTAATTTCAATATGTCAATCTGACGATGCTAGTTATAGCGAAACAGCTGTAATTGAATGTTAAAGCGAATTTTTCGAATAAATAGTGGAAGTTTAGTTTAACCGTTCAGTTTTTTATTGTTCTTAGTAAGATGAACTTTCACAAAGTAAAGGTTAACACAATCAATTTTATTTCCTTGAAATTTATTTTTATTAATATTACAGCTTTCAGGTAATAGATGTTTAACTAAATCACATATGTTATGTACGATAACTTAAATTAATTGTACATACATTTTGAACATTGTTTTCATTCAGTTTTAAAGATTATTTTTCAATTAATTGTTGTTATTTTCTTATAGATGTAATACCTAGTTTTGCAGTGGCGTGGAACGAAAACATATATTTAAAATAGATAAAATAGATTAAAATTGTAATATTTATTAAATAAATATGTTTTAAAATGATTGCTGTTTTTTTTTGGAGCAGTACATATTTAAAGACTTTTTTAAATTAGATTTGTAATACGAAATAATGAAAATGATTATTTAATAATCGTATACAAATGATCGTATGATACGCCTATGTCAATATTGTCCGCCATTAGTTTGGTGGTAAATGGGTTACATAAATTGATTCGAATGCGCAGTCCTCTCTCTTTCCTTGTCTAAGCTCCTGAATAATGATACAGCGTTGCCAGCACGAGTACAGAACAAAGAGAATCGATTGGTAATCTATGTCATACTCATAGACACTTTACGTCTAGATGAAAATAATTAATATTGAAAAAATAAAGTGCATATCTATCTCTATGCATTTGGAATGAAAAATACCAGTTTATTATTATTATTATTATTTTTTTCAATTATTATATTACATAATCGTTTAGAAATATACTTACATCGACGTTTATTCCTTTTAAGGTAAACGTCTTGATACTGGGATATTCACTGGGAGTGTATCTGTAGAATTCAAAACGCCCCCTATACCACTTAACTGAATATAAAATGTCTTTTTCTAAATCGTAGGAACAATGAAGCACCGATTGATTAAATCGCCTGACGATGTTCGGTTCTATTGTCAATCTAACGTTTTTCAATCCAAAAATACCTGAAACAAACAAAAATTCGAATACTTTATTATGAAAAAACTGCTTATTGTTAATGCTTAAATTAAAAAAATTGTATCAACCTTTTGTGGAAGTCCATCATATTAAGAACACAAAATTTAAAATTTATTTATTTTAGAGCGATATTGTTTTACAAGAAGGCGCTGTTGCCAAACAAAAAATATCAGCAGAACATTTTTTTTAAATTGTAAGACCCAATTGTATTTTTCTTTTATGCTATTAATTAAACGTAGCTGTTGTGTTAGGCACAGTTTTGGATATCGATCATCGGTCATAGCTAATACTTTAATTAACCAATTTAATGATAAAATTTATGGTACTAACCCTTACTATGTGAAAGTTCATCTTATTCAGAACAATAAACAACTAAAAGGTTGAATTAACTTCCACTATTTATTCTTTAAATACTTTAAATGTAATGACAGCCGTTTCGATAGCGAAATTAATATTTTTAACACAACCATAGGATGGCGCTGATCGTCTACTCATTTTAATTGTTCTATTTTTCGGAAGAGGTCTCTCTACTAATATTATTAACGACAATACTTTTTAATTTAACAGATCTGTAGCAATCTGTATTTGGTGAGAAACAGTTTTAAGAAAATTAAGAAAAGAGATAGTAAGAAAAGAGCAGGAGTTTTGTCTTCAGTTTTTTAGTTTTGTTGGTGTATGTCATCTTTGGTTTTGTGCTTCCAAATAATTCTGTCCCTAAAATGGATTCAAACTATCAACCCCCCTTATCTAAAAGGAAATGTTGTGTACTTACATGTACAAATCGTGAAGCAAAATGCATTGTTTTCCAAAAAATGAACCAAGTGTGTTTAGTAAGTGGATTTTAAAGATACAGTCTTTAAATTATAAAGACTCAGTTGAAGACATTTATAAAAAATATGTATTTTGTGAGGAACATTTTTCTAGTAACTGTAAAGTTTTAGTTACCAAGAGAGGTCTTATAAGAACAGCAGTTCCAACTTTAAATTTACCTGGTAAGTGAATAAATCAAATTGTAATTTATAAAGAAAGAAAACCTGTACTAGCAGATCATGCAAACGTTTTTATGCTGAAAGGGCTGTATAAACAGTGGAAGCAACCATTAGCTTTTACATTTAGTGAAGGACCTCATAAATCCATGGCATTAAAAAATTTGACATTTGCAAATGTCAAAGTATAGGTTTGAAGGTAGTATCGACAGTTTGTGACTAAAGTGAAAATAATGTCGGAGCTATTAGACTGCTAATGAGTGAAACGAAGAAGGAATACTTAAAAAGAAAAGAAGAGAATAGAAGTTTTGGTTTTGTGATCAATGACCAAGAAATGATTCCCATATTTGATGTCCCTCATATTTTCAAGTGTTTGAGAAATAATCTTTTGAAACATGACTTGTATTTTAAGCAAAATAAATAAATAAATGATCATTTTTTGATTGTAAACATATATATTTACTTTAGTTTCGTTAAAATGTAGCTGTCTATTTTATGGCAGAGTACTTCTTATTGGCAGATAGATGGCACTAGATATAAATTTAAGGAATCTGTATTATCGACAATACTTTTTAACACAACCGCTGCTACTCGATGTCGCATATGGATCTAGACAGTAACTAGGTTCTTGCTATTCTATTCGTAGTTCCGTATTCGGTGCGTTCAGTTCAGAAATATTTCGTTAATCTTTAACCATAGCAACAACTGTCAAAACTTAAAACATCAAACTTTCCTTGTGTTTTGTGTTCCAATCTTTAGGTTACAAAATCTGGGGATTTTATTTTCCCCACCTGGCAACCCTGCATGCAACGCTTTTGTTTTAATTTTACTGTATAGGTATAAGTATGTAGAATATCTCAAACCCCGACTACAAATTTACACTCTTTTTTTGTTAGTACTATAAGAACAAGGCTATAAAATGTTACAAAACATCATGAATACGGCTAGAGGGTGTTGTTTCATGTAAAACACGTTTTGTATGTTATTTGATACGTAGCACATACGTAGCGTGGCAAAATAGGGTCGAAAAGGATGAGATAAGTGGTCGACAACGGCTCTGCAATAATGTACATATAAAGGTCTTGTTATATCCGTTGGATTTGATCATTAAACGCAATAAATAAAAGGAAATTTTGAAAGCCAATCATTTCGCATCGATGATCTGACAATCCACTTTTTTGTGTCGTTTCTATTCGTAATTACATTTGTGGGAAGCTTTTATTTCGATATGCAATTTGTACAGATATTATATAACATCAAAAATATAGTTAGCGATTTATTTATTTACTAATGTCATAGGCTCGTGTATACCTGTTAGTTTTTTTTTATATTGATTTAATAACTACAAAAGTTACAAAATGAATTCGGTACCTAATTAAAGAATTAAATTTTGAAGTGAATTATGAATATTTCCAGAAAGTTTTAATTAATCTGTACTTTATTTAAAATTGTTTGTCCTGACGATTCATCAACGCAGAGACTAATGTACTGAAGCTAGAAAAATGAAATTTAGAAAGTAGGTTTCTCCACGATCATTACAGAATTTGCCAATTCTGAAATCAAATTTGATTACAGAATGCTGGAATTGGATATATGTGATTTTACTCCGCTACCCTCTTGTCTATACGAACTTGTGAACACCTGCTGCTCTGTTTGGTATTATTTAGGGGTTCGTGACTACAAGACTCGCTAAAATATAATAATTTCGCTTAATAATTTTAATGGCGTAACGAATTTCTGTTTAATAATATTAAATACTTATTTTTATTGTCACCACTTCTGCAACAATATTTTGCGTTGCAGCGTTGGCAGCACGAGGACGGAACAAAGTGAATCGATTGGTATTATTTATCATAGACACTCTTTTGTAATCACTGCGATAAAACAAACAGAGTTTTATGAATGGAACTTTGCATCTCCTCTGATAATAGGTCTATGGTGCATAGGGGACTACTCAGTTGTACCAATTTTACCTGACTTAATCCGATAGCGTAAAAGGTTATCCCTTTTTGAGGGTTCAGTTGTACCAAAATATTCCAGGTAGATAATTCCAATTAATTTCTGAATTTTTAGAAAATAAACGGATTTAAATTTTACTTAAGTATAGGATTTCGGGAAAACCCTGACCTTCGGTGCATCCGGACACACCGACGTAACTAGGTTGAGAAAGTAGTAGGGAGTAATGCATATTTTAGTTTTATATAAGTATCTAACCCTTAGAATATAAAAACTAAGGAAGGAGCCTAACACCTTTCCCAAGTTAGTAGTTTACGACGGAAATTACGTCACAGCGGCCATTTGTAAATACCATATATGATTCATCATTATTGTTATTGACGGTTTTTTTGACATTTGAGACAGTACTGTTTTAGTGTTGAAGAAACTAGAATTCAGAGACGTACATATATGCAATTTATTTACGTAAGTGATTTACTGAATATGCTCAGCTATGTAATGTTTATATATGTATTTAATAAAAGTGTATATAGAAATATGGATTACAAAATGTATTACGTTTTAAAACTTTCTTACATCAGTATTTTTATTTTTGAAATTGATGCAACATTTTATCATAAATTAAAATTGATACGCCACTGACAAACCGGAAACTGCTGACGCCATTTTTAAACACCATCTAGGACTATTGGTGTTTATGTATAACGCTCCTTCCTTCGTTTTTATATACTAAGATCTAACCGAACCTAACCTAACCTAACCTAACATAACCTAACCTAACCTAACCTAACCTAATCTAACCTAACCTAACCTAACCTAACCTAACCTAATCTAACCTAACCTAACCTAACCTAACCTAACCTAACCTAACCTAACCTAACCTAACCTAACCTAACCTAACCTAACCTAACCTAACCTAACCTAACCTAACCTTCATTTTAATCCTTTAATCCCCTCTAGAAATTTTTTGGTACAACTGAACTATCGCAAATTTTCTACCTGCTATCTTTTGGTACAACTGAGTAACCCCGGGTGCATAATGGTGCTAAAGTTGAATTTATTTCATATGGACCGCACTGTAAATCTATTAACGTGTTTGTATTAGAAAAGTAAAGATCCTAATCCATAATATTAACGCTAGATAAAAGTTTAAAATAGAACTTCGCGCCATATGTTTATCAAAGTTAAAAATAAAAAAAAATATGGAGTAGAAATACTGCAAAAGCTAATCGTCCCTAATTCCAGTTAATATATATGGTCTAATAACAGAACAAACCTTTTGAAAATTCACCTCGGTTGTTGAATACTTTTGAATTTCAATAATTTATCTGTATTTTACGGTAGACATGTACAATCTAAGTAATTTATAGAAGGTTCCAAAGGGATAAAGCGAAAAACAAGTAGAAAAGGCAAAAACAAGCAAAGCTTTCCAAAATGAATATACCATCCCCGAAAATATTGTCCCTTCACAAACAAAATCTCGGGTTTTTATCGTATTATTTCCCTGTACGGTCCACTTTCACAATGGACACAGGTCGAAATATTGAGCTTTAATATATTGCCGACCTGTCTCTCGTGAGATGTTCCTATAAATATCTAAACTCTCATGTTACTGTAAGTGGATCAGAAGCAGCAACGGCAAAAACGTGATTAATGTCATATTTTTGTGTTGTTGAAATTAAAAGAAAAAAACACTGCTTCGTCTGAAACGCATCTGTTTTCTTATTTTCATTTTATAATCAATGTCAGTAATTACTTAGGCATCTTTTTACTTATTCTCCATGAAAAATAAATGTTCAATACCTTTTTACATTGATATAATCCTAGCTTTGAGTTGCAATTAATATCCAGTGGACTGAAATTGTTTTATTTTCATACTTTACGGTACACTTGTACTTTACAGTACTCTTCAATACTCCCAAATGTGTTTGAAATAATTAGTGAATCAACGTAAACTAAGCTTTTATTCTAGTTTTTGAAGAGTGACATTAATTGTACAACTGCTGCAAATATAATGTAAATCAAGTAATGTAATTTTTTCACAGCAGTCTACACGACTTCCTAATAAAATGGTCAAATATGTCATTTCAGTTTCATATTTTATTGCCTTTAAAACCTAAGGCAGTATGAAAAAAATGTAGTACGATACACGCTCGTGAAGTGATTATTACGGTACTCGATTAGATATTCTCTTCCCAAAAGTGAATGCTCTGAAGTTGGCCTTAGCTATTTTTGTTTGCTATGGAAGCAGGTAAGAATCGTTTTCTTATAAAACATTGTTTGTCGATCAGAAAAATACTTTTCAAACAAACAATGCCTAAATAAGCGTTATCTCAGTAAATTCTACAGAGAACGTATTGGAATAATGAATTTCGTCGTAATAGTACGAGCACAAGTAATGCACCACATTCACGAAGGCCAAATTATGTAGTAACATCAGAACTTATAGCTAATCGTGTTAAAAAGATATAAAGTAAAATTAAGTGTGTTGTCTACCACAATATACATCTTAAAGGAACACGCATAGATCCATACAATCTTTACAAATCCTTAAACAATGCTTTTAGCACATACCTACATTTTCCGTATTTTTTGTTTTCGATTTTTCTTTGATGAACAAAAAGAACATCTACCAGCAATATTGTTTCTTGCTTGCGAAACATTTTCTCCAAGCAAGTTAAGAAGATCTCTAAATCCAAGTCGTATTATTTTTGAAAGACTGTGAGACGTTTTAGATGAATTACTATTTGCAAGAAAAATAATACTAGCATTTAGGGCTATAACATTTAAAATACTATATAAAACCACCATGGACCTTCTTGTAGCTCCGGCTGTATTATAACTAGTACAAAATTTGGCTACTACATCCACACCACCTTTTGTAGAATTAAATAGCATTGTTTTTTCAGATTTTCCGGTTTGTTGATCTATCAACTAATCATGATGGAGGGTCGATAACAGTAGGACATTTTTTATTAGGGAAAAACGACACCAACGTACAAGTTTTCTGAAAACATAAACGAAGAAATTGGATGTTTTTCTTGGATAAACTCGCTTAGCATTTGACGTTTGTTCTTCCTTAGAGTTTCGCTGTGATTTTTAGCGAGTCTCCTAGTGCACAAGTTTCTTCTTGGATGGACTGTTAGATAAGTATATTAAACGCTCCACTAGATTGTGCTCCAACATACATCACCATTTTTGAAGTATAAAACATTTTAGCAAGGACAAAAGTCTTTATACCATATCTGTTGGATTTGCTTGGAATATAAACTTGAAAACCACAACGACCTCCAAATGCTTCCAACCTTTCATATATGTTGCCATACTCTGATATAGAATAGTGTTTTTGGTAGTTTAAATTAAACCTGTCGAATTGTTTTCTAAGAGTACATTTCAAGTTGTGTTACTTTATCATCAAATCTAAGATGTCCGAGCTATCTAAATCTGTGTAATGACATGATTAGGAGAAATAGTTCTATTTGCTGACCTAAAATGAAAATATAAAAACCTAAATATCGTCCATGATCTATAATAATTTTAATCAAACACCTTGTATGTTTTTATGATTTTAAAAGCTCCTTTACAATAAGATCTCAACGAACTATATATACCATGTAGGGTCTATTATAAATTGTACAGGATAAAATTTTGAAATTATTTATAATTTTGTTCAAGATAGTAAATACATAAAATTGTTTCACACTTTAAATAATGGTTTTATTTTTTATTAGCTGAATGCAGACCTCAAATTTCTTCACTAAGTATCAATATTTTGGGTTTTGTTAACATGTTTTGTCAAGAATAGGTATATATCTGTATCTGTAATTCTGGAAGGGTGGGTCGCCCGACAGCACTTAGGCCACATTTGGCCCATTGTGCGTCCTTCTGAGATTGAGCCTAACCTATTGGCTCGTCAACTATCCTACCTGTTTGAAGTAGGTGATAACGTCGCCTGTAGGCAGCTCCCTCAAATTGGCATGTGTTAGCCAGTTCTCGCCGAATACAGAAAGTCTTATTAGAGAGTGCCGGACAGTCACAAAGGACGTGCTCAACTGTCTCATCCTCTTGTTCACATCCTCTGCATAGTGGGCTGTCCGATAAACCCAACCTGTTTAGATGTTTTCGTAGGTGACAATGGCAGTAAGTATACCTGTGACCAACCGCAGGTCCTTTCTGGTCATGGCCACGGATTTCTTGGCTGCTTTGCTATTCGGATATTTCAGAAGTTCCTTGGATAGTATGCAACCTTTTTCTTCGTCCCATCTTCCTCTGAATTTGTCAAGGAAGCGTTCCTTTACTAGGTCAACCACCGCTGATGCCGGCAAGCTGAAAATACTACCGGGTTCCAGGAGTCTTTGGGAGGCAGCTTTTCTAGCCAACGAGTCAGCTATGTGGTTGCCTTTTGAAATTCCACGACCTTTTATCCAGCCTAGAGTAACCACATTATTGTTGCAGGCTTCCGTAAGGACCATGTGACATTCTAATACTAGACCTCATGTGATCCGTGACCTATTCAGAGCTAATAGTACTTGTCTGCTGTCCGTAAGGATAGGGATGTTTTTGCAGTGATTTCTCTTTTGGTAATCTCTTTTGCGGCTATGGAGACGGCAGTTAGCTGTGTCTGAGCTATACTTACAACCCATTGCCCATTTTATATTTAGGTTTAGGGATCTGGAGTAAATTCCACATCCTGAACCTTCTTTTGTCTTAGATCCATCGGTGAAGATACATATAGTACCTATCGCCAATGCATTTTGAGTGTTGTCATTAATGATTTTCTTGTAGGGCCTGTGAAAGCTTATCTTTGTGAAATAGATTCTGTGTTTGCTTGTAGCATTGGAAACTCGTTTATAGCTTCGCGCCACAAACCCCACCTTGACTCATCAGATTCTACTTCGAGTTGTGTACCGGTAGAGCGGAGCCGTAGCATGGTCATCAAAATCACCTCCTTGATATATATATCAAGTGGAGTGAGACCGAGGATCACCTCTATCGCTCTAGTTGGTGTAGTTCTCATGCCTCCTGTTATGTTAAGGCATGCTGTTCTTTGTAAATGGTCAAGTTTGCGGACGACTGTCAGCGTACAGGATGTTTCATTACTAATATAGATCATGGACGATGCCATGGACTTGCGTGTATAACCTGTAGATTTAAATTTATGTTTGAAAAGCTTATATTTGAATTTTAATGTTGACGAGTCCCTGCGTTTTTTTATAATCTTCTAAACTAACCCCACAAATAATTTTATGCCATGAGTGGTTTCCACACTGTATAAACTGTATTACATTGTTTCTTTTTCAGTCAAATAATTGATGAAATTTATGGTACTAACCCTTACTGTGTGAAAGTTCATCTTAATCAGAACAATAAACAACTAAAAGGTTGAATTAACTTTCACTATTTATTCTATAAATACTTAAATTAAAGTATTTATAGAATAAATAGTAAAAGTTAATTCAACCTTTTAGTTGTTTATTGTTCTGAACAAATAATTGATGTCTCCTCTTTATTTATTATTTAAATAAAAGTATCCTAACTCTAAGTTAAATAACGTAATTAATATTAAATTTCTTTGTTTTGGTTCTCTTTATTATTAATTATCAAGTTGGAGAAACCCTTTGTCCTTTTTAAAGATGCAACGGACTATGTTCGATTAAAAATCCATGTCAGACAAAGAGAGTTTAGTAAAGATAAAAAAAGGATATTATTCGCTTGCATATATTTATCCACCAAAGCTGCCATAACGCGACTTTATTCAGCTGTTTTCGATGCTATTGCACCGAGTTTAATTTACATAGTAAGTAGCTGCAAGTATTTCCCTCTATTATAATAAATATTTTCTCAAATATCAACAAACTTTTCTCTGGGATCGTTGTTAAAATGAGTTTTCCACTTAGACTATTCGCGATAATATTTATATAGCTATTTTGTCCATGGAAAAACTGTTTTAAAAGTGTTTCAGTTGCATTTTATTATTGAGAATACAAAGTAAAAGGTAAATCCCTCTCATATTCTCTCATATTGATAGATTTAAATTATATTTGTTTGTGATCAAGTGAAATTTAGACCAGATCCAGTATACGACTAACCTTTTTTCCTCCTCCATTTCAGAATACCTGCATTCTGCTTTTTCCTCAATCCCCAGTTTATGTAGGTGTCCCCTTAGTTTACAGTGTCCCGTTAAGATACCTGTAAGAATTCGTAGGTTATTGTTGCTCCGCCCCATACATAGTATGGACTTTTTGGGGTTGTAACTACATAGCAAGGCTTTTGCCTGCCTTATCTTTGGTAGGTTCTCCCAATGCCACTGAGTTCATTGAGGATGGAACTGTAGGCTAAGCTACAGAATGGTTCAGGTTCCATTAGTGACATACTCGCTGCCCTTCTGGCAAGCGTATCTGCCATTTAATTTCCTTCTATTCCCGAATCTCCAACGAGCCATAGAAGTGTTATTCGTGCCCAGTCTTTCTAGACACTCCAAGACTAATTTAGATGTTATAACGCTGGAGTTGAGTGCTTTAATTGCTGCTTGACTGTCAGACATAATAGTTATATTCTGTTTGCAGTATTTCTTTTCAATGTTGAACTGCGCACATTTTCCAATGGCGTATATTTCTGCTTGGAAAATGGTAGGATGTGAACCTAAACTCTGGAGGTGCTTTGTTCTAGGTCCGTAAATCCCTATCCCTGTGCGTCTTTCAGGTTTGGACCCATCATTATACCATAAGATTGTGTTCTTGCCTATCTGTGATATTACTGTGGGATCCCATTGACTGTTTTTGCTTAACTTTTTGACATTCTGTCCTGGGGTAGTTAGTAGTATAAATGAGAGGCTGCGAGGACACAATTTTTTTTTCGAAAGTGGATGGTATGTGTAATTGGCTTCGGATGGATCGAGGCCGTGGTAATACAAGAAGTCCTACGAAGAAGTGCGAGTCTCCAGAGGGTTTTCAAGAAGTCGTGTATACAGGGTGTAGAGTTATTAAGGTATAAGTTGTTTAAGTATTGATGGTATTGTATGACGTCATTCGAAGGCGGAAAAAGAAGTCTCCAGAGGCTTTAGAAGAAGAAGAAGTCGTGTGTGTATACAGGATGTAACAGAAAAGTCTGTTAATAGAAAGAATGCAATGATTAATGATGGTATATGTAAGACGAAGAAGAAAATATTGAAAGAAGTCTCCAGAGGTTCAAGAAGAAGTCAGTTTGGATTGTGTTGAAGTGATAAAGGCATATGCCTTACATTTCCTTCACTAACCATCCTTTGGAATGCCCTTCTTCTTACATTTCCTACATGAAGATGTAGAGGTGTAAGGTTTAGTAATGCTTCCAGTGCCGTCGTTGGGCATGTTCTCATTGCTCCTGTGATACACACACATGCTAATCTTTCAAGTTTTGAAAGGTTTTCTCTCGTTGTCTTCAGATTAGCTCTTTCTCCCCAGACAGCGGCTCCATAGGTGACTATTGGCCGTACTGTAGCTGTGTAGATTCAATGCAGTATTTTTGGTTTACATCCCCAACTCTTTTCTGCAAAGCATTTGCATACCATCAATTCTTTTGTGGCCTTCCTTATCACTTCTTTTTCATGTTGGTTCCAGAGTAGTTTATTGTCTAGTGTTAAGCCTAGGTACTTTACCTCTGTTTTCCATTCTATTGTTGTCCCTTCTAGATGGACGTTTCCTTTTGCTGGTGAAAGCTATTAAATTGGTCTTGGTGGGATTGATGTTGAGTCCCACTTTATTGCACCACTCTTTGATGTATTCTAGACCTGTCTGTACTATTTCACACAGTGTGTTCAAACTTGCCTCTGGCATATATGACAATATCGTCGGCATTGCCTTGGCAGGATATACCGAGGTTTGTCAGAACGCGCAAGAGTTCATCTACTGTGGGCTCCATAAAAGGGGTGATAGTACTCCCCCTTGGGGGCAGCCTTTTTTTGTAGAGATTGTGATTGTGTCTTGGCCCATATTCATTTCTACTCTCCTTGAAGATAGTAGACGCGATATCCAAGTTGTTACCATTTCGTCTACTCCTTTTTCTTCAAGTGCTTTCTTTACCACTTCATGTGGCGTGGATCCAGTTTACGACGGACAAGGCCACTGAATGTTTAGGCAGGCATGGCCTGATCTTGGCTACAAATAAGTTAAAGGTAGCGCCAATAAAGTTCACCGAAGAATATGCAATTGGCATATTAGGAAAGGAGGTAGATATCTAGAGAAATCAAGGTTTTCGGAACAACAACTGATGTTGGACAACCTGCACGAAATTCGTCTTGGAGTGAACTACACCATGCCATCGATAAACGCTGGTCCTTGATGGAACTTCATCGGCAAAAATTCATCTATGCACTGTTGCTGAGTTAATCCAAGTTGTAAAAAATAATCACAAGAAAATTTGGACGATAGAATTTCATTTTTGGGCCGAGATGAATCATTTATAAAGTTAAATCATGTAAGTCATCCATTCTCTAATGTGGGTAGAATCCAAAAGGTTCAAAGAAAAACACAAAGTCGATCCCACAATTTTAATTTAATAGTGTAAGTTACTTGCTACTAGTTTCGGTCCACAGGACCATCATCAGGCTAAAAATACAATAACAATGTCAAATTTTTGAAAGAAAAACAGTAGTAAGACTTAATGTGATGGAAACAAAATCATGACTACAGTAAAATATTTGTAGGTGAATTATCAAACTACAACTCACAGTAGAGATAGCACTAAATTATGTTAATACATATGAAAATCTCCAAAGAGATAACCGCACAGAAATATAAAAAACATAAGGCAAAATGATAATATTGTTAAATTTTCTAATAACATTATTTAAAAATATATATAACAATATTATCATTTTGCCTTATGTTTTTTATATTTCCCTCTATTATAACAAATATTTTCTCAAATATCAACAAACTTTTCTCTAGGATCGTTGTTAAAATGAGTTTTCCACTTAGACTATTCGCGATAATATTTATATAGCTATTTTGTCCATGGAAAAACTATTTTAAAAGTGTTTCAGTTGCATTTTATTATTGAGAATACAAAGTAAAAGGTAAATCCCTCTCATATTCTCTCATATTGATAGATTTAAATTATATTTGTTTGTGATCAAGTGAAATTTAGACCAGATCCAGTATACGACTAACCTTTTTTCCTCCTCCATTTCAGAATACCTGCATTCTGCTTTTTCCTCAATCCCCAGTTTATGTAGGTGTCCCCTTAGTTTACAGTGTCCCGTTAAGATACCTGTAAGAATTCGTAGGTTATTGTTGCTCCGCCCCATACATAGTATGGACTTTTTGGGGTTGTAACTACATAGCAAGGCTTTTGCCTGCCTTATCTTTGGTAGGTTCTCCCAATGCCACTGAGTTCATTGAGGATGGAACTGTAGGCTAAGCTACAGAATGGTTCAGGTTCCATTAGTGACATACTCGCTGCCCTTCTGGCAAGCGTATCTGCCATTTAATTTCCTTCTATTCCCGAATCTCCAACGAGCCATAGAAGTGTTATTCGTGCCCAGTCTTTCTAGACACTCCAAGACTAATTTAGATGTTATAACGCTGGAGTTGAGTGCTTTAATTGCTGCTTGACTGTCAGACATAATAGTTATATTCTGTTTGCAGTATTTCTTTTCAATGTTGAACTGCGCACATTTTCCAATGGCGTATATTTCTGCTTGGAAAATGGTAGGATGTGAACCTAAACTCTGGAGGTGCTTTGTTCTAGGTCCGTAAATCCCTATCCCTGTGCGTCTTTCAGGTTTGGACCCATCATTATACCATAAGATTGTGTTCTTGCCTATCTGTGATATTACTGTGGGATCCCATTGACTGTTTTTGCTTAACTTTTTGACATTCTGTCCTGGGGTAGTTAGTAGTATAAATGAGAGGCTGCGAGGACACAATTTTTTTTTCGAAAGTGGATGGTATGTGTAATTGGCTTCGGATGGATCGAGGCCGTGGTAATACAAGAAGTCCTACGAAGAAGTGCGAGTCTCCAGAGGGTTTTCAAGAAGTCGTGTATACAGGGTGTAGAGTTATTAAGGTATAAGTTGTTTAAGTATTGATGGTATTGTATGACGTCATTCGAAGGCGGAAAAAGAAGTCTCCAGAGGCTTTAGAAGAAGAAGAAGTCGTGTGTGTATACAGGATGTAACAGAAAAGTCTGTTAATAGAAAGAATGCAATGATTAATGATGGTATATGTAAGACGAAGAAGAAAATATTGAAAGAAGTCTCCAGAGGTTCAAGAAGAAGTCAGTTTGGATTGTGTTGAAGTGATAAAGGCATATGCCTTACATTTCCTTCACTAACCATCCTTTGGAATGCCCTTCTTCTTACATTTCCTACATGAAGATGTAGAGGTGTAAGGTTTAGTAATGCTTCCAGTGCCGTCGTTGGGCATGTTCTCATTGCTCCTGTGATACACACACATGCTAATCTTTCAAGTTTTGAAAGGTTTTCTCTCGTTGTCTTCAGATTAGCTCTTTCTCCCCAGACAGCGGCTCCATAGGTGACTATTGGCCGTACTGTAGCTGTGTAGATCCAATGCAGTATTTTGGGTTTACATCCCCAACTCTTTTCTGCAAAGCATTTGCATACCATCAATTCTTTTGTGGCCTTCCTTATCACTTCTTTTTCATGTTGGTTCCAGAGTAGTTTATTGTCTAGTGTTAAGCCTAGGTACTTTACCTCTGTTTTCCATTCTATTGTTGTCCCTTCTAGATGGACGTTTCCTTTTGCTGGTGAAAGCTATTAAATTGGTCTTGGTGGGATTGATGTTGAGTCCCACTTTATTGCACCACTCTTTGATGTATTCTAGACCTGTCTGTACTATTTCACACAGTGTGTTCAAACTTGCCTCTGGCATATATGACAATATCGTCGGCATTGCCTTGGCAGGATATACCGAGGTTTGTCAGAACGCGCAAGAGTTCATCTACTGTGGGCTCCATAAAAGGGGTGATAGTACTCCCCCTTGGGGGCAGCCTTTTTTTGTAGAGATTGTGATTGTGTCTTGGCCCATATTCATTTCTACTCTCCTTGAAGATAGTAGACGCGATATCCAAGTTGTTACCATTTCGTCTACTCCTTTTTCTTCAAGTGCTTTCTTTACCACTTCATGTGGCGTGGATCCAGTTTACGACGGACAAGGCCACTGAATGTTTAGGCAGGCATGGCCTGATCTTGGCTACAAATAAGTTAAAGGTAGCGCCAATAAAGTTCACCGAAGAATATGCAATTGGCATATTAGGAAAGGAGGTAGATATCTAGAGAAATCAAGGTTTTCGGAACAACAACTGATGTTGGACAACCTGCACGAAATTCGTCTTGGAGTGAACTACACCATGCCATCGATAAACGCTGGTCCTTGATGGAACTTCATCGGCAAAAATTCATCTATGCACTGTTGCTGAGTTAATCCAAGTTGTAAAAAATAATCACAAGAAAATTTGGACGATAGAATTTCATTTTTGGGCCGAGATGAATCATTTATAAAGTTAAATCATGTAAGTCATCCATTCTCTAATGTGGGTAGAATCCAAAAGGTTCAAAGAAAAACACAAAGTCGATCCCACAATTTTAATTTAATAGTGTAAGTTACTTGCTACTAGTTTCGGTCCACAGGACCATCATCAGGCTAAAAATACAATAACAATGTCAAATTTTTGAAAGAAAAACAGTAGTAAGACTTAATGTGATGGAAACAAAATCATGACTACAGTAAAATATTTGTAGGTGAATTATCAAACTACAACTCACAGTAGAGATAGCACTAAATTATGTTAATACATATGAAAATCTCCAAAGAGATAACCGCACAGAAATATAAAAAACATAAGGCAAAATGATAATATTGTTAAATTTTCTAATAACATTATTTAAAAATATATATAACAATATTATCATTTTGCCTTATGTTTTTTATATTTCTGTGCGGTTATCTCTTTGGAGATTTTCATATGTATTAACATAATTTAGTGCTATCTCTACTGTGAGTTGTAGTTTGATAATTCACCTACAAATATTTTACTGTAGTCATGATTTTGTTTCCATCACATTAAGTCTTACTACTGTTTTTCTTTCAAAAATTTGACATTGTTATTGTATTTTTAGCCTGATGATGGTCCTGTGGACCGAAACTAGTAGCAAGTAACTTACACTATTAAATTAAAATTGTGGGATCGACTTTGTGTTTTTCTTTGAACCTTTTTTATAAAGTTACTCTAAACAACACAAATAGCGCTCGAATGTTAAAACGTTCTGAGTACGTATAACCTCAAAAATATCCAATTTTACGATAGAGCTGTCAGTTTCCAGATTGCAACACCAGGGTTGCCAAATCCCGAAATATAAAAGGCAACCATCTATTTGTTATACCTATATTTATGTATTTGTAAACCAGACTATGCATGAGAATGGACTAGTTTAGTAGGATCATATTAATCAAAATGATAGCAATATATATTTAGGATAAGATACCTACTTACTTATATTGGTATTAATTTTGCAAGTAATTTTTCTCATTTCGTAAAATTTAGCAATAAATAATTAGTAAGTTTTAAACGTATCGCCAAATAATAACCAATAATGAAGTGTGTTTAAAAGTCAACGTTGTCACAGTTTAGCTACGTTCGTTTCAAGTATTCTCAAAGAACTGGCGGCACAAAACACCGTGTTCTGTGACTAACTGATTGTACCAGTTGCCACTAGGTAATAGACTATGCAGGATATCGCAATTTATGAACAGAAATAATTAAATTCTATAATTGGAAATAGAAGAAGAAGATCTGAAAATATTTGAAAGAAAAATAGTTAGAACGATGCTAGGCCCAAACATAACAGAAGATGGACAGAGAAGATTAAAGACGAATGCGGTAATAGAAGAAAGGTTGAATGGGGAAAACATAGTTAAATACATAAAGGCACTTCCACTAGAAAGGCTCGGTCATATAATGAGAAGAGAACCAACAGAAATCGTGAAGAGAATTACCGTTTGGACACCGCTAGGACCGAGAAGCAGAGGAAGACCGAGGAAAAGGTGGTGGGATGAAATAGAAGAAGATCTCAAGAATATGAATGTCAAAAATTGGAAAACAAAATGCAGAGATCGGAACGTATGGAGAAGGATAACAGCCACAGCAAAAACACATATAAGCTTATGGGGTCAAACGAGGAATAATCCACCTCGACTAGAAATTGGATTCCAAAAAAATGCTTCCTGAAGCGTTTTCGCCATAATTCCTTAGAATTGTTAGGTGCTGATGATGATGAATTGGAAATATAATACAATATGGACGTAGAATTACTTTTTATAGATTTCTTCGACTCGATTAAAATAGAAAATTTGTTAATAGCGTTACGAGAACTGGGGGTACATCCTAAACTAACAAGACTGTTAAGTATGGCAATTAGGAGAACAACAGTAAGTATTAAGACACAAAGGGGAGAAACTGAAGAATTTGAAATTAATAAAGGTGTCAGAGTTGGCGACTCACTCTCAGCAACTCTATTTAATCTAGCGTTAGAATATGTCTTGAGAAAAATTGGAAAAGGTAGGATAAGGACTGGCGGAGGTCAAATATTAGCTTATGTCGATGACGTGGTTCTAATATCCAAGAAGCGACATATAATGACGGAAATGCTAACTGAATTGTTGAAAGAAGGACACAAAATGGGCTCAAAATAAATAAAGAAAAAACTAAAATAATGAGACTAGGTAAGCAATCAGAACACAATAGGAGAACACACATTCGAAGAAGTTGATAAGTTCAAATATTTAGGAATGACGATAGCCAAAGATAATGAAATTTATAATAAAAAGAAGTAAATCATCCATATCACAAATGTGACTGATCATTAGACAAAGAAAAATCAAAGTCAATGTCACAATACTTTTTATTTAAATTATTGACATCTACTAGTTTCGGCCTATCTATAGGCCATCATCAGGCTAAAAATAAATACAGGATAAGAAGAAATACAGTGATACATTAGTGATACATACCTTAAAAAACTTACAAAGTAATACATGGAAAAATCATAAATTCCACTTGGTAGATCATGGTTTTGGCGGATCCTTACCTTTCTTCATTATACCCTTTTTTTTTCATTACCACTTAATATCAACATTTTAAATCTCAATTTTATTATTTTCTTACTTAGTATTAGTTTTAGTCCCATTATTTAGTTTCTTAAGTTTTTTCAATGACACATTATTATCCACTATTTTCGAAGTTCATGCAAGCATGGTGGAATTTATGATTTTTCCATGTATTACTTTGTAAGTCTTTTAAGGTATGTATCACTAATGTATCACTGTATTTCTTCTTATTTTGTATCTATTTTTAGCCTAATGATGGCCTATAGATAGGTCGAAACTAGTAGCTGTCAATAATTTAAATAAAAAGTATTGTGACATTGACTTTGATTTTTCTTTGTCAAAATTTATAATAATACAAAAGAAAAAATTATAGCCGCAAATAAAGCATTCCATATTAATAAAAATGTATCAAAAAATATTGCGATCGATACTGAGACCCGTTAAACTAACAGATAATGAGTATCGAAGAAGAACAAATTATGAAATATTACAATTGATAGGGGAAGATATAGTAACAAAAATAAAACAACAAAGAGTAAAATGGCTGGGACATGTATACAGAGCAGGACCTAAAACGACGATATATTCGATGATAGAATGGATACCTAGAGGTAGAAGGAGACGAGGCAGACCCAGATTAAAATGTATACAACAAATAGAAGAGGATCTCAAAAGGGCCGGAATTAAAAATTGGAAACGCAAAATAGAAAATTTTGGAGAGAAATCAGCGATAAGATCTAAATCAAAGAAACGGGGACTGGTCTACCCCGTGAAATAGACCCAGTAAGCTTATGAAGCGGCGAAACCCCTTCAAGGGGTGTTAAGCCACGATTTATGTATGTAATTTAATTCTATAATTGGAAATACGCCGAAATTATACATTATTTTTAAAAACTGTAAATAAAAATATAATTCAGTTTGTTGCATTTCAATTCGCTCTCTCATTTTTTATTTATTAAAAAAACGATAAAAAAATAGGAACTATTAATTAAAACAAAAAACTAAGTAGAGAGCGAGTTGATATTAGTCAAAATAGACACTATAAAAAAAATCGATCTTAATGAAGCAATCTCTAAGGCTACTGTATGCTCTTAATATTTATTTGGATCGACTTAGGAACATACGTTTTATACAGCACGGTAAAAGTAAAAAAAATGAACATTTATATCCGATATCGGAAGACGTATTAGGTCACAAAAGGGAACTTTTGTGTTAGAACTACGTGAAGTTTTAGCTAGACGAGCTTTAAGGGATACACACAAAGGGAGTTATCCCTGATGAATAATCCACTTTGAGCAAAAGTTTGCTCGGACAGACGTTATAAGGGGATGCTCGTTTTTTTGTAAAGTTGTCATCACTGAACGGTATTGAGAGTAATTGAATCACTTTTTTAACTTTAGTGGGTACACATAAAACCATCTAAAAATAAAGAAAGAGGGTAATTGCATGTAAGTATTAGTTCAAGAACTTAAGAAAATTTAATTAAACTAAAAAATTTGGATTATTAGATTTTACAAGATTTTGTATATACTTTTTGCTGAAATTATGATATTCATAGACATTTAAAAATACCTACATATGTATGTTTTTTGCAACAATGAAATTTTGGTACTCAAACAATTACGAATGATTTTGTAGAGAAATCCATTAATAAGATTAAAAATCGCCTACTCAGAACTTTAGCATATAATTTACAGCCACAAAACCACGATGATAAATGTCTTTATTACTTCGGACAAATATTTTCTAATATAGCTTCTATTCTCGAGAGCAGTAACTTGTCAAGAAATGAGAAGTCTAGTTTTAAAGTTAAACAAACACAGTATTTCTCCCAAATAAAACAAACAACATCATTCTCCACGAGTATCCGGTGAATGGATATAGGGAAATGAACCTTCTGTATCTGTATCTGTAAAGTGAGGAAGGTACAGCCCTAAATCTTGATCCGTACTTAGACCTCATTCGGTCCATTCATTGTGCTTCCTCCTAAACCTGCCTCTTTAGTTCTTCGACTTATTGATTTAAAGTAGTCAAGAACGCCCTTTAGAAGAGTCTCTTTTATGTTGGCTAGTGCTGGCCAGCCCAGTGAGCGGTTAGAATTCCCGTCACAAGTCTGAGTTGTTTTCTGATCATTCCCAGAAATATTTTGGCTGTATAGTGGTTTGGGTAGCTAACTTCTTTGAAAGTCTACAGCATTTTTCTTGGTCCTAACTCTTTCTAAATAACAAATGGGAGTGGGACTTAATTATGTAGTTATCGTTGACTTTGTTAGGCCTATGGAAAGTTTGGGTCCAAAGTTATTCGATCCAGCAACCTCTCTGGCGAGGGTGGCCAGCGATGGCTACCTTCTGAGCTAGCGTGCGCTGTTGTCCAGATAAGTGTGACCTTATTGTTCATAGTTGCCTCAGTGGCATTATAAGGCTGTTCCCGAAACTATTTTAGAACTGTGAAGGAGTAGTAATGCTTGTCCACTGTCAGTATGAATAACAATTCATATCTTCCTACAGCCCATTAAATTTGTATGTCCAGGGATTCTGAGTAAACTCCACACCCTGCTTCAAAGTTTGTTTTAGATCCGTTTATGTAGGTATCATATACCACTTCTTCTGAGTTCTTTAGGGATATAGTGTTGAGTTTTCTAAATTTAAACCTGGACAAAACACAGTCCGATTGCAAGAATTAAGATAGTCAATCAGTAAATTGATTTACTTGTCAATCTCCTTAGAAGGAATTAAGATAACTTAGTGAATTTTGATAAAGTTTACACAAATGTACTAGTTAAAGAAGTAATTACCCTTTTAGAGGAAAAAGAAGACACCTTATAAAAAAACAAAATCACAATCGATAGTTATAAATAAATTGTGTTTAAAGTAAAACATTTTGTAAGGTACTATAATACCTGGTCTTTTAGTTTAAGAGAATTTGATAAATAATGATAGATTTAAAAATATAAACAATAAAAAATCAAAAATTACGAAAGCAGTGAGCAAAGAATTATGTGTGTTCCTCAAGGAACAGTACTGGGGCCTTTGTAAATAACTGCCTACATATCTTAATGATTTGTTTCAACTACAAGAAATCAATAGAAGAAAACATTTTATGTACCATTTATCTCACAATAATCTTCCTTTCCAACTTTCAAACTTACGATTGAAGTGGACATCAAAATTGAGTGTGTGATAAAAATTCAATATTTAGGTATAGGTTAGGTTAGCTTAGGTTCAATGTGAGTAGGGCGCTCAACCACCCCTCCACTGCGACCACCGTTGGGTCTATTGTGGCTCACCCCTAAGGTTATAAATCGCTATACAAGCGAAGTCATAATATGTGTTCTGCAGTCTCGTCTTCCACACTGCAGAAGCGGCAGTCTGAAGTTTGATGCAGACCTATTTTTTTCAGGTGGTATCTTAGACGACAGTGCCCCGTAAGCAGTCCTATAAAAATGCGTAGGTCTTTCCTATCGCTCTCCAGGATCTGCTTAGTTATATTTTTCGAGGGTTTGGAAATGAAAGCCTTCGAATGGATTAGTCCTGGGATATCATTCCAGTACATGAGGATTTTTCTCTCTGTCAAGCCCGAGATAATATGTTTGGCAGTACTTTTGGTAATGCCTAAGGATGGTTCAGGTCCTATAAATCTAGACTCTGCTCCTTTTTTGGCAAGAGTGTCGGTTTTTTTGTTACCCACCACTCCGCTATGTCCTGGTGCCCAGATCAAAGTTACCCTGTTGTTGAAACCAAGACGTTATAAGCATTTAATATAGTTCCATACTATTGAATTGAGCCGGTTGGAGCTCAGTGCCTTAAGAGCTGCCTGGCTATCTAATATAATATGTATGTTTTTGTTTACAAGAGGGTGATTTATCAGCTCTTATGCACACAATTCAATGGCGAAAACCTCTGCCTGAAAGATGGTAGCATATGTGCCGAGGTTTACTTCGACTTCACTCTGTTTGCTACCATATATTCCTGCTCCAACTCCTTCTGGAGTTTTTGAGCGATCAGTGTATGGTACATAGTCAGTCCCAAACAAAGAGATGATCCCCTTTTCTCATTCGTCTCTCTTCGGAAAGAGGATTTAAAGGACTGTTTTACGTGTGTCTGGGTAGCTAGGATATCTGAGACCATTCCAAGCGTGTGGTGATCTTTAATTTCACGCATCAGGCTCAAGTGATCCCAGAGCCTCTCCCCTTTCAATTGACTATCCACCGACAGAAGCCTATAGGACTCCATCCTGGCCTCCTTCTCCAATAGTATATGGAGTGGGGTATATCCAGGATGATCTTCATTGCTGCTGTCGGGATAGTGGATATTGCCCACATAATGGCCACGCATGCCAGTCGCTGAAGTCTAGACAAACTTGCTCTGGTCCCTTGGACCACCAGGCCACCGAGCCATACGTAATCATTGGTTTTATTAACGTTTGATAAATCCAGTAAATCATTTTGGGGTTCATTCTCCAAGATTTGCCACAGATTTCCCTGAGATTCCACAGGGAAATCCTGGCTTTATTTATTGTTTTTTCCACATGGGCATTCCAGATAAGTTTACTATCCAAAATCCCCAGATATTTTACCTCCGTCACCATATTGACATATAAAATTGGTTGGCGAAGCTTAGTTAGCTTTCTCCTTTTTGTAAAAGGAATAATAAGAGTCTTGCGGGGGTTAACACACAACTGCATCACCTCACACCAACTGTTAACCATATTTAGGTCATCCTGAAGGATCTCCGAGTTAACCTCTTCAAATTTGCCTTTAACTGTTATAACCAGATCGTCTTCCTAACACTGAAAATCCACCCCCTGTCCAGAGAGGATGTTCAGAAGGGAGTCAACCAGAAGAGACCACAAGAGGGGAGAATATTTAGGTTTAGTTATAAATGGAATTGCCACATTGATTATTTGCTAAAAAAACTAATACCTACGAGATATATAGATTTCGGTAGTTTTTAGAAATTTTAAGTCTCACTCAGTCTCAAATTTTTGTAGTCTCATGTACAGTTCGTTCCCCTGATCTTTTCCCATGGCTGAAATTATTAACATACTACTTTTTGTAGTACGTCTCTTTTCCACTCACAGAAACTAAAACCCCAAAATTGAACCGTTTGTTCCAATACAGCATAATATAACAAACAGAGATAGCCATATGACGAATGTGGATGATAGGTGTAACCTACACAATGAAAGTTTTGTGGTTTATCCGTGAATTTGTAAATTGACAGACCAACTACGTTGTTTACATTTTTATTTTAGATTTTTATCCATTTTATTGCCCCTTACATATAAATTTATTTCAAAAATAGTTGTTTTAACAACTAACCTATACCTGAGTGTTCGAATAATTGTGGTAAGTGAATATTATCTACTTCTTATTAATTTATTTTGCAATGAAAACTAACCTTAAATTGACATATCATTATGATTCTGGATAGAACTACATCAAACTGAATTATATGAAACACATTTGGCTTTCACCAAAGTAAAAAATATTGACCTAATTTTCTGGATAACCAGAACCATTGATAAATAGTTTTCATTTTAGAGTATGCCTGGAAAAAGGTTGAATTCGCAAGCACAGGAGCTGGTCCTGAATTTGTTGGAGTATTTTGAGTTAGAAAAAAGAAATGGGGGACCTTTGGAACCAATTTCAAGTGTTCAAGAAGTAAAATTCAATGCTATTGAATTAATTTGGGCAAATTGCAAGTCATATTATAATAAATATATTGGTAAAGATGGGTATTCAGATAGTTCAGTTTATGTGGAAATAGGCACTGGAATAATGAAATCCACAAATTTGGGAAAAGTGTGTTAGGCATACCCATGAAATCATACAAAAGTGATATGCCCGAGAGCAGAATATTGATGATATTGGCATTCAACCAATTTTAATAAATATAAATGCTGGTGACAGTTCTCATTCTGAATATGAGGAAAATTAAATAAAATTTATTGTATATATATTTAAGCCTTAAATAAACATATTTAAAATATGAATTATTTATTTTTACAACCCATTTATTTTTCAAAGTTAAACTGTGTGGGTAGGACTGTCCAATAGTAATGGTTGCAGCCATAACCCTAACAAAGCAATTCTGATTTGCATAGTTTCTAGTGAGAAAGTTATTATTGATACTAAATATTATACAAGTAAGTTTCTTTAATAGCAAGTTTGAAGAATAGCTCCATTAAGCTATGGTATACTAACAGTTTTTTTTAAACTAAACATTTAGGTAGCATATTGCTTAAAGGCTATAAAATATTTACAAATATCACCAGCTTTAATACAATAATAAATAACGTCCACCTTCACTTTAGCCATATCCTTATTAAACTATCAATCTACGACCTACGTGTTATTTAATATATTGATGTATTGCGTTTGTATATGGTTCAAGGTCATGGGAAAAGATCCACCGAACGAACTGTACGCAATTATAGAATAAGGAACCGTATGCATAACCTATCTAAATTAGCTGGAGGTTCTTCAAAGAATATTTTTGAGAATTATTCTGAATAAAAGTAGACTATTCCAGTGATCGACTCCAAGAGACAGAATTACTGTATTTTCGCCAGTTATTCTTCTTCCAGTTATGTTACTATCAATTTACAAATCGATTGGTGTGTTTTCCATTGGCAATCATACATATGACACAAGACAAAAAAATAACTATGTACGATCTCTGATGCTTTAATCTGCAAGACAAAAAGGTCATTATTATCTTGGGCCATATATATTCAATTTTTTCTTTAAAAATCAGCCTATAATTAAAAGAAAACTAAAGAAGTTATTGTTTGAGTTGCAAAAGGAAAAAATACAACACCTAGATTAAAACAAATAGATGATGGAAAAGTATAAATTTAAAAAGAAAATAAAAATGTGTTAAACTTAATATTAGAAATAATAATGTGTATATTTGGAAAAGAAGGTAATTTATTTAAAACGTTTACCTACTTACAGGTTATTCTTTATTCGCTATATTATTGTTTGGTAAAATTTGTATTGTATTTTTTATTACAGTGAATAAATATTACTATTATTATTAAAATGGAAAAAATATAAGTATATTTTTATTTTCCTAATCCATACATGCCTATCTAGTACATTATGGTTTAATTTCTAAACATTCTATTATCCTCATGCGACGTAAAAGGGATAATGTGGAAGAGGGCGTGTGCTCGAAATTCGGGTCTAAAATAATAATTTATGTTGTATTTAACCCGCCGGTCGTCCAATAAATAAGCTCTTCTTTTTTTCTAGGGGAAGACCTCCAACCTGCTTCCCGTCATATATTAGTGAGCTTTTTGCGAAAGCTAGAAAATTGGCGCCATTTTTTTCCGAACGACACTAACATTTCTAGGTAATTTATTCGCGATTCGGATATCTGGGCTGCGTTCTTATCTTTTAAAATTATAAATTTTTCTCGATCCCTTCTAATAGTGACATAAATATGTCAACAGCCAACAGCCGATAGCCTTTAGGTCATCACAAAAACTGCTCTCTTTGTGGTAAAATATTATTGATTATTTATTAACAGAAGGAAAAAAATCAATTAAAGATAGATAAAATGTATGAGTTTTATGATTGTTTTATTTATTAATATAGAGTTCTTCATAAAAATTTGTTGTACTGTAACGTTTATTTATTTTTACTAGTCTTTAATTTATTTAAATCACTAACACTGTTTAATTTATATAACACAATTTATTTACAATACTTTAATTTATATAAGAGAATATTTCTGTTCGCATTTATCTAACAACATACTACTAACTAACTAACTAAAATATTCGAATCGGTCCTTTATATAGGTAAATATTGTTCCAGTCTATTCTGGTAATCGTATCGAGTCTAGATGCTTCGCTCATCGGACGCCGTATATTCTCGAAGATTCTCGCGTCATCTGACTGCTTCGCGTCTGGGTCATAGCGCCAGGGGCGTACTCGCACAACAGTACTAACCAACAATTATTAAATTCATGTTATTGAATTTACAACGTATACTAAGTGACATAAAAATCCGGTTTAAACACCCAGTTTAAATGATTTTATTTTTATAAAATTTTGTACCTACTGAAGCATAATAAGTAAATGATAAAAATTTCAAAATGATTGCATTGCTTTACAGCCCTTTTAACTTTAAAAATGTGTGGATGCACCCCAATGTGTTACGCATTCTCCAGCGCGCCTAGGCATGCTTCTGATCAGGTGGTCAATGTCCTCCTGTGGTATCTCATTCCAGGCAACCACCAACTCCTCTCGAACTTCTTCTAGAGTCTGAGGAGGACGTTGCAAATTGAGCAATCTCCTACCCATCGTATCCCACACGTGCTCAATTGGGGATAAATCGGGAGACCTTGGTGACCAATGTAACAATGTGCCATCATTATATTGAAAGAAGTCTATTGTGACTCTTGCGACATGTGGTCGGGCATTATCTTGTTGGAAAGTTGGATTTGCCAGGGTGTCAAGATAAGGTAAAAGATGGGGTTCTAAAACTTCTTGGATATAACGCGCGTTCATGTTACCTCTGATGAAGATTAAAGGTGATCTCGAACCATAAGCTATAGCACCCCAAACCATAACTCTAACAGTTTGATGAATATGCCTTTCAACAAACGTGGGTTTCTCCTTTCACCACGTCTTCTTCTAACCCTCGCTCGACCATCGTGCATGCCTAAACAAAATCAAGACTCGTCACTAAAGACAATACTGTTCCATTCCTGATCCCAGAGTGACCGTTCTTTGCAGCACTCAAGGCGATTACGTCGGTGTTCTGGAGTTAAAGAAGGACCCAGTGTGTTCTGTCGCATGCCAATAGGTCTTCCGTGTTCTGCAAACCATTCATTTGCAATGGACCTGGTAGTGGAGAAATGGTCCCCTAAGGCCAATAATCTTAGGCGGCGATCTTCACGGTTTTGTTGTTCTACGGGGACGTCCAGAGCCCCTTGCTCTTTATGTACAGCTTTCTCGAAGCCATGCCTGACAACACCTAACTACGGTGTCTACACTTCTTGGCACTCTAACTGCAATTTCCCGAAAAGAAAATCCAGCTTTCCGAAGTTCCACTATACGACCCCTATCAAACACACTAAGTTGACGAAATCGTACAGGTCTCCGTACCCTAGGCATCGTAACCAATCGTAAAGAATGTCAAGAACCAAAATCCGCAAAATTTGGATCTTTACTACGGCTACAATATTCAATTTTGGATTGTTAGTGGATTTCAAAAAAAGCAGTATAAAAACCGGAATCTTCAACTGATAAGGCTGACAATTTTATCAATTGTCTATTTCAGTAAAATAAATAAATTCACCAAATTTTAATAAAATAAAATTATTTAATTATTTTTGAATAAATAGTGGAAGTTTCATTCAATCTTTTAGTTGTTTACTGTTCTTCATAAGATGAGAAACTTGTAGATTCTTAACCAAAAATTGTTTCATTTGTTAAAGTAAAGTAATTCTTTCCTTTTTTTCTTTTTCTTTGTCCTAAGAGGTCCACTGCTAAGCTTTTCTTCCTTCCTTAAGAAAGAGCACACATCGAAAACCTTGGTCAACCTAACTCTTATGCATCTCTTCCAAAAACATGAGGTCACTCCTGTATATAAAGATATTTTCAGATGAGCAATCCATATTTGGGTAGGTACGTCAATGACTATAGAAAAGTTACCGTAAGATTTGTTACAAGTTCAAAACGTTACGATAAAATTTCTTGGTTTTAAGAAAATATTTACCTTTTTAAATAATTATTCAAATACACAATCTTTACTAGGATTAAATATTTATTGTATTAAATGAGTAACATAAATTGAATTTTTCATGAAAATAATTTACTAAGTAAAAGACAAATTTTGGTGAAGACAACAGATTTTCGATAATACGTTTTTTGGGTCAAATTGCTCGATCAAATTGCTCGATTTGAGCTGCTGACTCACGAACTCTTCGGATATTAAAGTAATCCTAATTATATTTTTAATGAGAAAAAGCTTTGGCTAAAGTTTGGACAGACTACTCTTCGTTTAGAGGATTATTGGAGCTTTAAAACTAAAAAGAAATATTAAATTAATAGAACTATCTTGTAGACAACTACATTAGAATAGAAATCTTGGAACAGGTGCCATTGCACCCCCATCAACATGCGTACCAAGCGGGAAAGTCCACGGAAACCGCTTTAACACAGTTGACTGACGAAATCCAAGACGCTCTGAATAAAAAAGAGACCGTGGTATGTGCCTTTCTAGACATGGGCCTTTGACAATACGCCACATGAGGTAGTCAAAAGAGCACTGATTGAGAAAGGAGTAGATAGAACGACATCCATCTGGATGTCGCAACTGCTATCTACAAGAATCGCAGAAATGGAGGCAGGACAAGACACTATCTTCATTAATGTGACCAGAGGCTGTCCACAGGGGGGAGTTGCATCCCCACTTATGTGGAGTCTCACTGTGGACAGTCTACTCTGTCAATTGACTAGGGAAAGCATACCATGTCAAAGGTATTCCGACGACATTGTTATCCTGGCAAAAGGGAAGTATGAAGATGTCCTCTGTGATATTGTTCAAAGAGGACTGAACATTGCGAAACAATGGTGTGACTCGGTGGGACTTATCAACCCTACCAAAATCACACTAGTAGCCTTTACAAGGAAAAAGGAACCTAATCTAAAAATCATAAAAATAGGGGAAAACATCGTCGAGTGGAAAACAGAGGTAAAATATCTAGGGCTTATCCTAGATAGCAGGTTACTCTGGAATAAACACGAAGACGAAGTAATACACAAAGCAACCAAGGCTCTCATCTCATGGTGTGCAGGAACATTGCAGGGAAGAACTGGGGATGTAACCCACGTATTCTGCAATGGATGTACACAGCAATAGTGAGACCATTAATCACATATGGGCAGTGGCTTGGGGCGCAAGGACTAATCTGAGTACGACGAGGAAAAATCTCTCGAAGATCCAGAGACTAGCCTGTTCATGTATCGCTGGAGCAATGGGAACTTGCCCCACTGCTGCAATGAAGGTGATTTTAAACTTGACCCCACTGCACATTCTGCTAGAAAGTGTAAGGAAGAAAACAATATATAGAATGATCAAAGAAGGAATTATGAGGGAAAAACCTCGATCACTTCAATTTGATCAAACTTGGGAAATACCCAGATGATATGCCAAAGAAATTCAACTTAGTGAGAAAATTCATCACAAAGTTAAGTAATAAATCTGAATGGGATGAAGACACCATACAGAATTTAAACAAAAATGCCATACGGAATGGTATACGGACGGTTCCAAGCTAGACGAGGGAACTGGTATAGGAGTTTTTGGACCGAGAGCCAAATACTCAGAAAGCTTGAGCACATACCCGAGCATCTTTCATACAGAAGTCCGCGCCATCGAAAGATGTGTGGAATTCAATATTGGAAGAAACTACCGCAGACAAGAGATTGTGATCATGTCGGATAGTCAAGCAGCCATCAAAGCGCTGAGCTCAAATATAATCAGTTCGAAGATGGTTTGGGAATGCCTAGGCAAACTAAATGAACTAGGCCAGAAGAACACTGTCACCCTCCTATGGGTACCGAGACACATAGGAATAGAGGGGAACGAAACAGCAGATAAGCTGGCAAAAAAAGGAGCTGAAACCCCACATTTGGGACCAGAACCATCTTGTGGAGTAATATTAAGAAAACTAAGGGAAGAAAGGGAGAGGGAAAAATCCTAATAAAGGAATCAGCTGAAAGGACTGAGGCAATCTAAGATACTACTGGGGAACTATGACCAGAAGAGATCTCTTAGCTGCCTCAACCTCAGTAAAAAAAGGCTCCGAATTCTAACGTGAATATTAACCGGGCATTGCTGGTTAAGAAGCCACGTGAAGAAACTAGGGTTAGCAGATGAACCAAAGTGCAGATTCTGTGAGGAAGAGGATGAAACCTCAATACTCATACCCTCAGAATGCCCTGCCTTGCAGAATTCTAGGGCTAGATACCTAGGAGCACATGAAATAGAAGAAGAGGATCTACCTGATTTGAAGCCCGACGATGTCCTAAACTTCCTCAAGAAAATAGGACTCGAGGAGCTGCTATAAATCTGAAAAAAAAATCAGAACATGACAAGTAAGGGTGGACACAATAGATCCTATGGTCGCAGTGTACTTATCACCCCTAATTTATGCATGCATACATACAATAGAACTATCTGATCACATACCATCAAAGTTTAGTACCAAGTGTAGTCACAGAAAATGTAACCTTTTATTCTATTTATAGGCCATTTATTTTCCATTTTATTCTCTGCATAAATATTTTTGTTGTTTTCTTGATATGTCTTCTACAAATTTGACTTCGGACCTCCTCAGTCTAACATGGATATGGATCGCAGAAAGCTTACGTATAGCGCATTCCCATACACTCCCAAAATATCACTTTGAAGTATTTCATTAGTTTGCGAGGAATGTGACCCAGTCTCAATATTCTTGTTCCAATAAAATCGATAAAGTATTCAAACTTTGGTAACGTTATTGCATAATGTTCCCCGTCACTCAAGTTGATGTTTATCATTGAGTTAAGTACCTGGTAATTACGTTAACGTAACTTTTCGGAAAGGAGCGCTTATTCTGTTTAAAGTTAAGACACTTTCCGACATAACTTTCCAAGTTTTAAACGAGTTACCCCCTAGTGAGATATATGGATTTAGTTTTGCCAGTAAACAATTAATCTTGCGCTTTTAATTTCGGTGGAAACATATTTGCTACAATCGTTACTCTCTCTGAAGTTAAATAACTTAAAATAACTTTAAATAAAGAAAGATGGTGAATCTCTAGTGACTCCAAAATTCAAAAACAACTGATGCTCAGATACTTTATGAATATATAATTTAATTCAAATATATTTACAGACAATTTCAGTGAGGAAGAAGTGAAGGAAGAAAATAATAAACTTAATTATGCCTACTTTACATCCAGTTGAAGATAACCTTCAAAACTACAAGGAAAATTTTGGAAAAACAATCATTATTTGCTATACCCGAGATAAAAATATTATATTGCCCTTGTATTCTTAGATATAGTATTTTTCACAGTAAATGGTATTGGCTTATTAACTGCAATAAACTACCCGATTTAACCTCATTGTGTAGAAAATCATCAGGTGAAAGGTGCAAATGTGCTACAGGGTCGAACTTAAGAAATTTGAATTTTGCATTACATACGAGACATACAAGTAATTTATTTAAATGTTACAATTCTGTTCTATATTTAGTTCAATGTCGCTATCGCTATCATCATCTAAATTAATTATAAATGGCGCAATTCATTTTACAGAAAGGTAGGAGTTTTCAACATTTATAACATGACTAACAGAACTTCTCCAACTCTCGGTAGGAATGTCATTCATACAGTTCCTAATTAATTCTACCACACTATCACTTAAAGTCGAAGAAGTATTTTTTTCGCGCACACTCGATTTAAGTTGGTGCCACATAAGCTCTATGGGATTGAACACGCAGTAGTAGGGAGGTAGTCGTAACACTGTATGTCCCAATTCTTCTGCAATTGTATCACAAACATATTGTTGTGCGAGTACGCCCCTGGCGCTATGACCAAGACGCGAAGGAAACAGATGATGCGAGAGTCTTCCAGAATATACGTTCGAGAATATACGGCGCCCGATGAGCGAAGCATCTAGACTCGATACGATCGAGAATAGACTGGAGTATGCTGGAACAATACTTACCTATATAATATAAATGACCGATTCGAATAGTTAGTTAGTTAGTACCTAGTATGTTGTTAGATAAATTCGAATAGAAATATTGTCTTACATAAATTAAAGTATTGTAAATAAATTGTGTTATATAAATTAAACAGTGTTAGTGATTTAAATAGTATAAAAATAAATTAAAAAGACTAGTAAAAATAAATAAACGTTACATTGGTGTCAGAAGTGGGATATTGTAAATAAATAGTGTAAAAAAAATAAAAATAAATAAATATGTCGAAAAAACTTTGTGACTTGAAAGTGACAGAATTGCGTCAAGAGCTGGAGGATCGTGAATTGGAAACAACAGGAAGGAAGACTGAGTTGTTGGAGCGACTTAAGCAAGCATTGGAAAATGATGGTTTAGATCCAGAAAATCATATTTTCGTAGATGACTCTTCTGCTACAATTATTTCTTCCTTAAATAAAGTTTCTTCCGACATGTTGTCTTCTTT
Source organism: Ophraella communa (assembly GCA_035357415.1). NCBI lineage: Eukaryota > Metazoa > Arthropoda > Insecta > Coleoptera > Chrysomelidae > Ophraella > Ophraella communa. The sequence goes on along the minus strand of CM068981.1, from coordinate 40,067,358 downwards.
GAAGAGTGATATTTCTTCCGAAATGTCTTGTTTAAAAAATGATATTTCTTCTGACATTTCTTCTTTGGAAAACAAAGTTTCTACTGATATGTCTTCTTTAAAAAATGATATTTCGTCTTTGGAAAATAAAGTATCTTCTGATATTTCTTCTTTGGAAAATAAAGTTTCTTCTGACATTTCTTCTTTGGAAAACAAAGTTTCTACTGATATGTCTTCTTTAAAAAATGATATTTCGTCTTTGGAAAATAAAGTATCTTCTGATATTTCTTCTTTGGAAAATAAAGTTTCTTCTGACATTTCTTCTTTGGAAAACAAAGTTTCTTTGGATATGTCTTCTATGGAAAATAAAATGTCTTCATTTAAAAAAAAAATTGAAGAGAAAATAAGAGAAATGGAAAAGCAAATGGAAGAGATGAAAAAAGGAGGTAAAGAACATATGGAAGATTTAGGAGAGGAAAACGAGGACGAAATGAGAAGCTTCAAAGTTGTAATGGCGCTTTCCTAGATAGATCCAAACTTACCTTGTTCGGACGGAACTTTGATCGGGACGGTCTTCCAACTAGTAAAGTTTATATCATCTCGGGCGCCACCCTCAGGATTTAAGTGGTTGAGGGCCCACATGCGACAGGTAGCCTTTAGACAGTGGAGACAAAATGGGTAATTGTGTTCAGCCCAGAAATAAATAAAACTCGGACAGTACTTAACAAAACAATATATTAACCAACCACTGCCGTTTATCACAAAATGTAATTTGTTAACAGTCGAAAAAGCGGTCAGAATACAGTTTGAATAAATAAAAAAAATAAAACATATTTTGGACAGTGCCAATTTCCACAAAGAAACAATTTCGGTTAAACCAAAAGAGATACGGTAATCATATAAAACAATCAAACAATATATTAATCAACCATTGCGGTGTATCACAAAATTTAATTTGTTAACAATAGAAAAAGCGGTCAGAATAAACCCAATAGATATAGTTTGATTAAATAAAAAAAATAAAACATATTTTGGACAGTGCCAATTTCCACAAAGAAACAATTTCGGTTAAAAAAAAGAGATACGGTAATCATATAAAACAATCAAATATATCAATAAGCGAAATAAATTAAAATTTACAGACATCCGGTATATATCATGATGTACAATACAACTTGTAATATATCGTTATATTTAATAAATATCTCATTCGGATTTGTGTAGATTTGGACTGGTACAATATAAAAGCAATTAACTGCTGGTACAAAAAAAACATTTTCAGAAACAAAACAAAAGATGCTTATACTAGTTTAACTAGCAACAAAATACTAAGAGAAATCAATAATTTCTAATTCTAATCGTATCATTACAAATGACTTATACATGTACATAATTTCGGTAACTACAAAAATGATTTTTCAAAATAAGTTACGGTTAATACATTTTCGGTTTCTAGATCTTGTACTTACTTTTTATTACAACGCTGACTTGCCAGCAACACATTTTCAGGAGTACAGGAAAATAAATGAAAACAAACAAAACTATATATTTTACAGTAAATCAACTAAGTACAGGCTGTTTAGACCTGCAGTTAAACGGTTTCGGCAAATGCTAAAAGAAAATCAAAATTATTACGTTTACCATGCCTTACATGAAAATGCAATATAAATCGACGGTATTTAGCCGTCTACTACGGAAAGCGGAAAACTGTGAACTAGCTACGGTTATAAAAGCGGTGAAAAGCGGTAAAAGCGGTAAAAAGCGGTAAAAAGCGGTAAAAGCGGTAAAACTCAAGCTTCAGCACACCAACACACAAGTATATCATTTAAAACGGAGATCTCCAGAGCAACCAAATTATTTTTTAGATGATCCAATTAAAATATCAAAAATGCAACGGTAAATCGCAACAAAGCGCGACCGCTATTGCGTAGAGGGGTAGAGCCCGTCAGTGTCCTACACATAACGGGGGGAAACTTCGGAAGGGTGCACCACCAGTATACCACCCATGATGGTGTTGAGTGAGGAAAAAGGATAGTCTCATCAGGGTTTCACCCATGATGAGGGGAACTTAGGAAAAGGGGCACCACCAGTATACCACCCATGATGGTGTTGAGCGAGGAAAAGGATAACAGGTAAGCGGCGCATATAGAGAGAAAAATCTTACCAAGTTAAAAAAATGTAACGGAATAATAACACAACCCGCGACCGCTATCGCGTAGAGGGGTAGAGCCCGTCAGTGTCCTACACATAACGGGGGGAAACTTCGGAAAGGTGCACCACCAGTATACCACCCATGATGGTGTTGAGTGAGGAAAAAGGATAGTCTCATCAAGGTTTCACCCATGATGAGGGGAACTTAGGAAAAGGGGCACCACCAGTATACCACCCATGATGGTGTTGAGCGAGGAAAAAGGATAACAGGTAAGCGGCGCATATAGAGAGAAAAATCTTACCAAGTTGCTCTGGCAAACATTAGTTAGATAGTTTGGTGTGCTTACCTTGATTCCGGTCGGTCTCGGGGTCCTCACTGGTTCACTACTTTAGGCACTACTATCACTGTAACTGGTACTCCCTTAAAATTGCCAAAATCGTCTAATTTATACAATTTTTGATAGGTAAGGGACGGATTGCGGGGGGAACACAAAAATCCTACCGGTATGCCCTTCCACCTACTTAAAGTGGGGACAGGTACTGCGTGATCATACGACCCAGACAATTACAGCTGCTGTTTCGGTTGGAACTTGTCGGAAAAATAGTTTTACTGAAAATCTGGTTTTCGCGCAAAAATGATTAACAGCACGATTTTCCTCGTAATTTTCTGAGTCGATACCAAAAAGAATTATAGAAATCGGTCCATTAATAACGGAGATACATTAAAAATATTTTAAATTTTACAATTATATACGGTATCATCATTTCAGCAAGTGACTAATTAGCGAAGTCTTATCGGTGTTACAAAAACTTTTAAAAATATAAACAAATGAACGGTCGAAACTTAATAACTAATACCGTGCGGATTTGATGGAATATACGGGAAGGCACGAAATTTTAGTAACTTCGTTACACACCCCCCTTTCCTGGTTAAAAAAAAATGTTTCCTACAGTTTTTTTCACTAAATGTCCCCATTTAGACTCTACGGCCATTCGGGCAACCACAGTACGGGCATGGCGGGTACTGGTCGGGCGGAGTGCAGCAATTCCTAAGTGTCGGGGTCGGGTTTTTCGGTTTCCGGGTTGGACTCCTCCATTTTAACGGGGAACTCGGCCGGGCTGCCGTGGGACAGGAACAATGGCGGGACATGATTCCCACCTTACCGCATCGGGAACAGAAGAGTAGCGGTTTGCCTTGGCACGTCTCTCGGTGGTGACCCATGTACCCACATCGCCAACATAGGTCTCGCTCCACTGGGAGGTAGATCAGGTCGTCTCTCTCGGTGTTCGGTGAGGGTACTGGGGAAGGTCGCACTGGTGCGGAAATCACTGGCGGCTGGAGGATAGCGGTGGCTGATTCGGTCTCTGGTGACGGTGGGCTGGCTGGCGGTTGGAGAACATCGGCAGATGCGGTCACTGGTAGCAGTGGCCTGGTTGGTGGTTGGTGGTCTACGGTGGTTGAGTCGCTTACTGATGGCGGCGAACTGGACTGGGCACTCATCGGCGGTGAAGAAGCGGCATTGGTCGGGGAAGAAGCGGGTCGGGATTCGGTCCCTGGCGGTGGTGAGCTGGGCGGGGTACTCATCGGCGGCGGAAAGGCGGCATTGGTCGGAGAAGAAGCTGGTCGTGATTCGGTGTTGATTACTTCTTGCATTTTCGGATTCTGTGGCCGATATCGTTGTTTAATGTGTTCTGGATTTGGCAGATAAATTTTGTGTTCTACTAGTTGAGTTGCCCCTCTTATTTGGTCAAATTTCGGTAACTCTTGTATTAAGTAGTCATCCAGTTTTCTTTCTTCTATCGGACTGAGGATCAAACTGGACTTGGAGTTTATTTGCCCAATTGGACTACATAACGTGGGCAACGGTAAGACTTGTTCGTTTAGAAGAACTTCTCCGGTACTCAAATCAATGCGAAACCGGTGGCGTTGTAGTATATCCATACCAAGTACGATTTCTGACGTCAGATTAGGGAAATGACTAACGGTTTCGGTTAGGGTTGAATCTCCAATTTTTAGCGGTACTTGATATGCGGTAGTTATGTCAATTAAGCCTCCATTAGCTACCTTAGCATTACGAATAAACGGTTGTACCTTCGGAAGATTGCTTTTGCGACATAACTCGGCGGCGGTGTCTCCCAGGTATGAGGTAGCGGCTCCTGTATCAATTAACGCTTGTAACGGAGTTTCCTTGATGTAGATGCATATGTGTGGTCTTGGGTCGGTTAAACGGATGGTATTTACTTCACTGGGGGTTGCTTTCGAGGTTTCTTCTGGGCGGTACTGGGCTGACCTCGGGCTGGTACAGCACCTCTCTGGATTAGGACGGTCGCAAGGACAATCTCGGGACATTACCCCAGTTTTCCCGCAGCGTGAGCAGAATAGCTTAGGCCGACCTTGACATTTGGTTCGGAAGTGTCCAGGTTCACCACATCTCCAACAAACGTTCTGGACAGATCCAGCAGTTGCTCGGGAATGGTTCGACTGTGGTGTTCGGTTTCTTTCTCCAGTTCTTTGGGTCTGGAATGGTCGTCTGGGTGGCGGTGATCTTACTGGAGCTGTCGCAGCTATTCTTGGTGCAGGCGTTGACGGCGTTTGGTTTCGGTTTGCACTGGACCTCAATTCTGCTAACAATAGTTCGGTTTCTCGAATTGTTCGTGATAGCGTAACAATGTCGGTGAGATCGCTCTTGCGGATATACTGCCGGTATTCGGGTAACAAATTCCGATATATCCAATGCAATTCCTGCTCAGGTGCAATGCTACCATGTCTTCTAATTAATGTTTGCATATCGGTAATATACCGGTGAGCCGGTTCCTGTATCTTTTGTAGTCGGCGACTAATTTCTATTTCCAAATCAGCAGCGTAATTAATCGGAAAATAGAAACTTCGAAAATCCTGGAAAAATTCGGCCCAATTATGCCAGTGTTGTCGGTTGTTTCGGAACCAAAGGGCGGCTTCTCCTCGAAGGAGTTCGGGCATATGCGGTAATAATTGGTCAATTAGGATGCCTTGTGATGTGCAAATTTCCTGAAGTCGTTCGATAAAAGTAACTGGGTCGGTGCGGCCATCGAAGTGTATATTCCATTTATGCACTTTTAACGGTGTTACTGGTCCATGAGATCCATAGCTGGTACAATATGGGGTGGTAGCTTGCAAAGCGAGCGTCGGTATTCTTGGCGGAGCGGTAACGGTAATGGGGCCGGTAACGGTAACAGGAGCGGTAACGTTAACGGTAGCGGCAACGGTCGGATTATCTGAGGCGGATGTAGGAAAACTAAACGGTTGCCCACTCGGAGCCGGCGTAGCTTTTCCAGATTTGAGGTAGCTTGCCAAACGCTTCCTCAATATCTCGACGGTTCCGGAACTTTCCAATCCAAATTTAGTCACTTCATTAATTAATTCTTCCTTCTTCAATAAGTACACCCAGCTTATTCGGACGTCGGTTGGATCGGATACAATGGCGAGGGGTGTGGTGCTTAGTACGGTCGTAGCAGGACTGGTAGTTGTAGGCTGTTGGCTGCTACTCGTCGTTGTTGCCATCTTATATGTAACTAATCAGGTCACTACTCTTTCTTCGACGGTTGGAACGGAACTTTCTTAGCGGTTGGGACTCAACTCCTTGACGGCTTGAACTTTCTGAAAGCTTATACTGCACTCTCTGGCGGCTTCTATTCAACTCTCCTTTGAAACTACCCTTGCTGGCGGTTTATGTTCAACTCCCTGACGGTTTATATTCAACTCCCCGGCAGTTTATATTCAACTCCGCTTTGAAACTGCACTTGCTGGCGGTTTATACCTCACTCCCCCGGTGGTTTATATTCAACTCCTCTTTGAAACTACTCTTGCTGGCGGTTTATATTCAACTCCTCGACGGTTTATATTCAACTCCCGGCTGGTATTGAATCGTTGACTTATATACGCTACTACGGTAGGGGGGGATTCTGGTAACGTATGTTCCCCTTCCACATTCGGACGGATACGTGTACAAGTACATAAGATAAACAAATTTATACGGAAATGGTTTTTACAATACATAAACTAGATAAAAAAAAATATAACGGTTACTTATTTCTGAGCTGGTGGGACGTTTGATGGAAAGAAACGGTTGAGAACGGGAAGGCGAGACAAAACTGGTAATCCTGGTAAGGTAACATAAAACAAACAGGACTCTTTTAGATCACAGAGGAAGGCTACGGATGACCTCGGCGGTATCAAAATTACCAACAGTACCAATAGTCAAACTGTAGTCACAAAACAAATACATCTCATTATCCACGGCGGACGGGTCTTGACGAACGAAATTCCTTGAAATGGAAAGGCCAGTTTAACACCAAAACATCTACCTCTCGAGATACACGGTGGAATTCGTTGTCTAGAATGGAAAGGTCAGTTTATCCCAAAACATCTACCTCTCGATATCCCCGACGGACAAATCCTGGTACGGGTTTCCTCTGATTACGGCGCAGCTGGCTGGTACGATACAGGGCTCTTATGGGAACCGGATTTACCAATATCCAAATTCAATATACACGGTACAGAATTACAGGCCAGGATATGGGTAGGCGGTGGTCACCATAATCACCTACTACGGAGCGCAAGTCCTTACTTCGCTTGGAAACGGCAGTCTCTTTCTCCCTCGACCTGGAATAGAACGGAGGTCCCTACTGGCTATATATAATCAAACAGAAAAAAACAATCCCTGGACGGTTGGTGTAATAATACAATAGAAGTCCCTACTCCTTTGCTGTAAAAAAACACAGATAAAGTCCCTACTTCCTTGGTGTAACAACACAAATGAGGTCCCTACTCGGGCGCCAAATTTGTAATGGCGCTTTCCTAGATAGATCCAAACTTACCTTGTTCGGACGGAACTTTGATCGGGACGGTCTTCCAACTAGTAAAGTTTATATCATCTCGGGCGCCACCCTCAGGATTTAAGTGGTTGAGGGCCCACATGCGACAGGTAGCCTTTAGACAGTGGAGACAAAATGGGTAATTGTGTTCAGCCCAGAAATAAATAAAACTCGGACAGTACTTAACAAAACAATATATTAACCAACCACTGCCGTTTATCACAAAATGTAATTTGTTAACAGTCGAAAAAGCGGTCAGAATACAGTTTGAATAAATAAAAAAAAATAAAACATATTTTGGACAGTGCCAATTTCCACAAAGAAACAATTTCGGTTAAACAAAAGAGATACGGTAATCATATAAAACAATCAAACAATATATTAATCAACCATTGCGGTGTATCACAAAATTTAATTTGTTAACAATAGAAAAAGCGGTCAGAATAAACCCAATAGATATAGTTTGATTAAATAAAAAAAATAAAACATATTTTGGACAGTGCCAATTTCCACAAAGAAACAATTTCGGTTAAACAAAAGAGATACGGTAATCATATAAAACAATCAAATATATCAATAAGCGAAATAAATTAAAATTTACAGACATCCAGTATATATCATGATGTACAATACAACTTGTAATATATCGTTATATTTAATAAATATCTCATTCGGATTTGTGTAGATTTGGACTGGTACAATATAAAAGCAATTAACTGCTGGTACAAAAAAAAAACATTTTCAGAAACAAAACAAAAGATGCTTATACTAGTTTAACTAGCAACAAAATACTAAGAGAAATCAATAATTTCTAATTCTAATCGTATCATTACAAATGACTTATACATGTACATAATTTCGGTAACTACAAAAATGATTTTTCAAAATAAGTTACGGTTAATACATTTTCGGTTTCTAGATCTTGTACTTACTTTTTATTACAACGCTGACTTGCCAGCAACACATTTTCAGGAGTACAGGAAAATAAATGAAAACAAACAAAACTATATATTTTACAGTAAATCAACTAAGTACAGGCTGTTTAGACCTGCAGTTAAACGGTTTCGGCAAATGCTAAAAGAAAATCAAAATTATTACGTTTACCATGCCTTACATGAAAATGCAATATAAATCGACGGTATTTAGCCGTCTACTACGGAAAGCGGAAAACTGTGAACTAGCTACGGTTATAAAAGCGGTGAAAAGCGGTAAAAGCGGTAAAAAGCGGTAAAAAGCGGTAAAAGCGGTAAAACTCAAGCTTCAGCACACCAACACACAAGTATATCATTTAAAACGGAGATCTCCAGAGCAACCAAATTATTTTTTAGATGATCCAATTAAAATATCAAAAATGCAACGGTAAATCGCAACAAAGCGCGACCGCTATTGCGTAGAGGGGTAGAGCCCGTCAGTGTCCTACACATAACGGGGGGAAACTTCGGAAAGGTGCACCACCAGTATACCACCCATGATGGTGTTGAGTGAGGAAAAAGGATAGTCTCATCAAGGTTTCACCCATGATGAGGGGAACTTAGGAAAAGGGGCACCACCAGTATACCACCCATGATGGTGTTGAGCGAGGAAAAAGGATAACAGGTAAGCGGCGCATATAGAGAGAAAAATCTTACCAAGTTGCTCTGGCAAACATTAGTTAGATAGTTTGGTGTGCTTACCTTGATTCCGGTCGGTCTCGGGGTCCTCACTGGTTCACTACTTTAAGCACTACTATCACTGTAACTGGTACTCCCTTAAAATTGCCAAAATCGTCTAATTTATACAATTTTTGATAGGTAAGGGACGGATTGCGGGGGGAACACAAAAATCCTACCGGTATGCCCTTCCACCTACTTAAAGTGGGGACAGGTACTGCGTGATCATACGACCCAGACAATTACAGCTGCTGTTTCGGTTGGAACTTGTCGGAAAAATAGTTTTACTGAAAATCTGGTTTTCGCGCAAAAATGATTAACAGCACGATTTTCCTCGTAATTTTCTGAGTCGATACCAAAAAGAATTATAGAAATCGGTCCATTAATAACGGAGATACATTAAAAATATTTTAAATTTTACAATTATATACGGTATCATCATTTCAGCAAGTGACTAATTAGCGAAGTCTTATCGGTGTTACAAAAACTTTTAAAAATATAAACAAATGAACGGTCGAAACTTAATAACTAATACCGTGCGGATTTGATGGAATATACGGGAAGGCACGAAATTTTAGTAACTTCGTTACAAAGTGGAGCGGAAACCGAAATTGGAAGGCAACGAAAGTTCTGTTCGTGTTAAGGCCCCAACCTTTGACGGAAAGATGTCTTGGGAAAATTATCTCAAACAGTTCGAAACAGCTGCAAGAGCGAACGGTTGGTCCCAAAAAGAGAAGGCAATAAACCTCACCATCGCTCTGAGAGGAGACGCTTTGGATGTTCTTCAGACCATACCAGTGGAGGACACAGATGATTTTGAGCAACTGAAGAAAAGCTTGAACATGCGATATGGTCACGAACACTTGGAGAACTTGTACCGATCGCAGTTAAAGACTCGAAAACAGAAGCGAGAGGAGACACTTCAAGAGTACCAAGTAGATATTGCCAGATTGGTAAGATTTGCTTACCCTTCAGCTCCAGAACAAATGATGGAATGTTTAGCTGTTGAAGCATTTCTTGATGGACTTCGTGACCACGAAATGGCAAAGACACTCCGTTTAGCTCACCACAAAACATTAGTTGACATCTTGTCTGCTGCGCTTGAGTATGAAGCGGCTTCGAAAGCTTGTGGAGGATACAGTAAAGTAAGGTCCGTAACGGAGGAGGAAGATAAAAATAAGTTAGACCAATTAGTAAACATGATGAAGAACTTTACTGATAAGAAAAAGAAGAAGACCATCAGGCGCTGGAATTGTGGTGAAATAGGACATGCTCGCAATTCATGTAAACGTCCTGGGGTCACTACGAATCAAGAAACTACTCCACAGGAAAAACTAAAACGGGCCGGCCTAGAGGGGGTAGCTTCGACCCGGAACGTTTCCCAAGAGTACGACTTTAGGATCGAACATCGAGCTGGGATAAGTCACAGAAATGCAGACTCTCTTTCCAGAAGACCGTGCCCAGAAGAGTGTTCTCACTGCAGTAAGACAGAATTAAAAGAAACTGCAATACTACGAACAACTGTAGTTAACGACGACTGGGCACCTACTAGAATTAAAGAAGAACAAGATAATGATCCTGTTTTAAAGAAAATGAGAGAATGGAAGATAGAAGATCGTCGACCTACTTGGCAAGAAGTGTCAAAATTCTCTACAGTCCTTAAATCATATTGGGCCCAGTGGGAGTCTTTCATTTTGAAAGGCGATTTATTAAAGAGAATAATTGAAAATGATGACGGTTCCGTTAACAGAAAGCAATTAGTTATACCAAAGAGTAGAGTAGCCGAAGTACTACGACAGTTAGACGACAGTCCATCAGGAGGTCATCTTGGTGTTAAGAAAACCCTGCAGAGAGTTCGTTAAAGTTTTTATTGGATGAATAGTTCCGATGATGTTAAGGACTGGTGTAAGAAGTGTACCATCTGTGCTGCTAGTAATGGACCTCAGAAAAGAGGAAAGGCTCCCATGAAACAATATAACGTTGGTAGCCCATTTGAGAGAATTGCTTTAGATATTGCTGGACCGTTCCCCACTACTGAGAATAAGAATAAATACATGTTGGTGGTAATGGATTATTTTACGAAGTGGGTTGAAGTCTACGCTATTCCAAATCAAGAGGCAGCAACTGTCGCAGACGTGCTAGTGAAGGAGTTTATTTGCCGATATGGAGTGCCCTTGGAGATTCACAGTGACCAAGGAAGGAACTTCGAAAGTCAACTCTTTCAAGGAATTTGCGACAATTTAGGAATGAAGAAAACAAGAACTACAGCATTGCACCCACAATCAGATGGAATGGTAGAACGCATGAATAAAACCATTGGCAAATATCTATCAAAAGTAGTATCCAATCACCAAAGAGACTGGGACCAGTATATTTCGCTCTTTGCAATGGCTTATCGATCCGCCGTCAATGAATCAACAGGTCAAACACCAGCAAAAGTCTTGTTTGGACGCGAGATGAGGTTACCATGCGACCTCGAGTTTGGATGCCGACCTGGAGAGGATATAGCTGGAGAAGACTATGTAATCCAGTTACGTAGAAAAATGGACGACATGCATGATTTGGTTCGCTCCCATCTCCAAGTTGCCAGTGACAGGATGAAGAAACGGTATGATACCCAAGCTACAGAAGGATGTTTCCAAGAAGGTGACAAAGTCTGGCTCCATAACCCGAAAAGACGGAAGGGGTACTCACCAAAGTTACAACAATCTTGGGAGGGTCCATACATCATCAAGAAAAGAATCAATGACGTCATATACCGTATAATAAAGACCCCGAATGGAAAACCTAAGGTAGTACACCGAAACCGACTGGCGAAATTTGAAGGAGATCATAACCAGGAAGAAGAAGTCGTAAATCAAGTCCAATTCGAAGAATTTATGGGTGCATATGGAGGTACTGGGAAAGCTAGACACGGCGTGACTATTGAGAGACAGCAAGACCTGTTCACACTTCCTGATGACTACTCATTGGCCCATAGCGTTTCCGCCACTATCAGCGACGGCCGAGGATTAGCGTCTGTCTTTCAAAGGAAGTTTGGTCGACTGTCAGAACTTCGAAATCAGTTACCAGCCACTGGGAAGGCTTTGATACTTCGAGATGACTCCCGTTGCCTCTTCTATCTGATTACCAAGAATACCTACCAAGACCAGCCCACTTATCGAAATATATGGGAATCATTACTTAACTTGAGAGAGCACGTATTGGAGTCCAACATACAGAAGCTAGCCATGCCGAAAATAGAGTGCAACTCATTGGATTGGAGGGTCATCCGAAATATGGTGGAAGTAATCTTTCAAGATACCGAAGTCCAAGTGTTGGTATGCAGCCATTCGCCCCGTGTCCAGCTGACATCAAAGACCATTCCATGTTATTTCCATGCAACTGGAAATTGTAGACGAGGATTCAGTTGCAAGTATCTCCATCCAGTCTCAATTCCGTAAAAGTTCCAGGAGGAACTATCTCTTAAGGAGGGGGCAATGTTGTGCGAGTACGCCCCTGGCGCTATGACCAAGACGCGAAGGAAACAGATGATGCGAGAGTCTTCCAGAATATACGTTCGAGAATATACGGCGCCCGATGAGCGAAGCATCTAGACTCGATACGATCGAGAATAGACTGGAGTATGCTGGAACAATACTTACCTATATAATATAAATGACCGATTCGAATAGTTAGTTAGTTAGTACCTAGTATGTTGTTAGATAAATTCGAATAGAAATATTGTCTTACATAAATTAAAGTATTGTAAATAAATTGTGTTATATAAATTAAACAGTGTTAGTGATTTAAATAGTATAAAAATAAATTAAAAAGACTAGTAAAAATAAATAAACGTTACAATATGTTTTTTTAAAAGAAAATGACTGCAACACTTGTAAAAGTTCTTTTTTGTTTAATTTTTCTCAAAATATATGTCATGTGCAGCCATGAAGTTTTGAATCTCCAATTTCGTATTCTTTGAGCCAGGAATTTTTTGCAATTGTCGACTATGATAGCTTGAGTTGTCCATTACTATAACGCTGTTTGGCGGAATATTGGGTAACAAAAAATTTTTAAACCAATCTTCAAAAAGCTCTGCTGTCGTATCTTCGTGATAATCAAAACAAGAGTCCTTATTATTTTTAGCAAAAAGCCACATAGCGTTTGGGATCCAACCATTTTCTGATCCTGCGTGTAATATTGTGATTCTCTTCCCTTTATTTGATAGTGCTTTTGTTTAACACTTACTAGAGGAATCAGACCATCCTTTGAAAGGGGTGTCATGCGTGTCAAACCACGTCTCGTCGAGGTAGAGTATTGGCCGACTTTCAGACCGATATTTTCTTATTGACGTTACTTATATATTCACAACGCCAGTTTATTAAACGTGTGGATTCCATTATTACTTGTCTCTTGTCAATTTTACGATATTTAAAGCCCACTGCAGACAGAGCTCGCCAGAGTAGTGAGGCCACAGTTGATGTGAGTTTCGTTATAGATGAGCCGCTGTTTCAGGCTTTTGATTGTAGGGACACGCTACTCATCATACATAGTGTAGATTTTTCGCTTTATTAAATCTTTTTCCCAGTTGTCTAGACTTTTTGTGACACCGGAATCTTTACGCTTTTTTCTTAATTCCATGGAATTTTCAACAATTCGTCTAACTGAAGTAAGAGGCACCTTGCTAAGGAACTATACACATTTCTTATAATGATTTTCGCGTCACAAGATAAGTAATTCTTCTTTAACGAACCACTGGAAGAAGCACTATTACTTTTTATCCACGGACACCACATACTGCCTATTCTGTACGTTGCTATTTGCTATTAATGTCTGTAATAATAAATAAATATTAAAAAATTATTGCTCGCCGTAACACAAGTGAATACTTCCAATGAAATACAAAGACTAAAATAAACAAGAAGTGTTAGCTGTAATCCTCTACAATCCCTCTTTGAGAAACAAAATTATCTGAATCAGGTCCTTTTACATTTATGATGTGGATCTCGGATTTTACAACTTAAAGGTCTAATACTTTTATTATAATCCTTCAGTCAATACCATTTATTGTGAAAACTGTTATAAGTTTTGGTACTTTTGAATAATAAAATTATTACAGTCTAATAAACCGAATATTTTTGAAAATTGTTTTTATATCTCCGTTGAATTTTTAATTTTTTTTCAATATATATTAACCGATGTCTGTTCTCTTGAAGGAATTTAACAATTTTAAGATGATCGTCTCGACTAAACTGAACTCCCATTTTAAAAACCATCGCTCGGCTTTTCAATATTTCACGTCTGTTATTTCTCCATTTTCCTCTCTTTTGATAACGATACTGTAAGCCAATATAAAGGCAGATTATTAAAAATATTTTCTTAAAAACGGATATTGTTTCTCCTCCTTTCCTATCTTTATTTTTGCAGTTACAGATTACTATTGTTATCTCGAATGGATACGAAAGGTAGTGTTTTTCCAAGGAATATGAGATTTTTGTTGTCGTTATGCCGATAAGACACGTTTCCAAAATTTATTTCAGCTCATTCGTTAGTTCCTACAGTCTTAGAGCGAGATATGGGATCGCAGGGACATATATTTGTTCTTTTGCTCAATGAAACTGTATAAAAATAGCGAAAAATCACAGGAACTTCGGTAAATAAACCAGAATCCCATCAAAGTATCCCCTTTTTTCGGTTTATGATCTTTAGATTTAAAATAATATGTTTATAAGTAAAAAAATCTTCCACTATTTATTCAAAAAATTGCTTTTTTAAACTTAATTATGACAGCTGTTTCGCTAAAAACTAGCATCGTCAGATTGACATATTGAAGTTACATTTTTTTTTTGTAGATTTATTTTTAACATGCTTGATTTGCTTTATAAATAAAAAATAAACAGCGGTTACCTACCAAGTAACAATGTAAATAAAGGCAGACATATTGATTTTTCTGCACACACGAAATATCTGCGGAGAAAATGGATCTGAAATTAAATGAAATTGCTGAGAAAACTGCAGAAGAGATAGAACAAATCATTCCAGTTAAGTCTGCGAAAAGTTATGAAAAAATATGCGCTGTTTTGCATCTGACGTCAACAACACAATTTGAAAAGTAGTGCTGATGAAAATGTAATGTGGTAAGAACAGTTTTTTTGAATAATATTCCATTCAACAGTTTATATTTTCAGTCAAAAACAATCAACCCTTCTTTATTATGGTCCAAATACTCGATGGTAAAATCAATTATTATGGTTAATGAGAATGTCAACATATCAAGTTTCCCAAAGTTGATAGCTTTTTTGAAAAAACAAAATGTAGACCATCAGCCAAATCAGTCGAAGGTGGTGACAAAGGAACAAATTGAAAGGGACGCTCCAGATAAAAAATATCTATTACCCAAAGTGATAGCATTACTTGGAGTTGCTGGAGGTTGCCGAAGGGAAGAGATATATAATTTAGAAGTTAGTGATGTAGAGGATACGTGTACTCTTAAGATTAACCAGACAAAAACGCATATTCAGTATAACCAGAGTATTCTAATATGCAAAGGAAAATACTTAAAATTTTCACGTTTCTTAAGATATCTCGGGATAGGAAAAAGATATTGACATGCGGTTTTCACCATTTTGTTGCTAATTTGGTCTAATTTTATAATTTATGGTTAAAATTGCATGCTTCTATTTAATATTTTTCAAAGAGAACTAGATTAAAAAAAGAAAAAAAGTTTCGCCCTCTAGTGGGCACGTCACTTATTAGGTTGTATGGAAATGATAACTATAATATTGGTGGAAGAAAGCTGTTATCAACAAGACTAAGTTTGCAAAGATCGGTTAAACAGGACCGGACTTACAGACCTTTTTCTAAAATAATGTTCCCACTCTCCCCCACCTTATATTTGAAAAGATAGACTAAAACTTTTGAAACCAAAAATACGCAGAATTGTTCGTAGAATTTGATTATCGCATTAAAAATGCCCTTTAATAAGGCAATTTTTGTAAAATTTTGATTTCTTAATTCTTAGTATTAAATTACGCCCTCTAGCGGTAGACCTACGAGTCTGTAAATAATTTTCAGGTGTTTCTCGAGGCCATTTTTATTATAAAATTTTTTTTCCCGAAGCTGTACTATCAATGGTTACTGATATATGGCCGAGAGCCGTTCTTATTCGGACACCCGGTACAATTTAATGTCAATCTTTAAAAACTAGAATAAAAGCTTAGTTTATGTTCATTCACTTATTATTTCTGGGAAAATTGAAGAGTACTGTAAAGTACAAGTGTACACTATGAAAAAAAAATTTACTAGGTAAAAGTTCTTCATTATTTAAATTAATAGTCATTAGCTCACATTAACGAGGTATATAAAGATTAGGAAAATGTAAAAAAATAGTTAAAAATAAACAAATAAACTAAGCTTAAGGAACCTCTGTTATCACACAAAATAAACTCATCGGCTCTCGTTAAGGATTTTTAAGGGGTCTGCAAATTTTAAAAATAAACAGATAAAGTAAGCATAACAAAATTTTATATAAACAAGTCAGAGGACTACACACGATAATAAACTCGTTGGCGAACGTTAAGAAATTTTTAAGGGGTGTGCAAATTTTAAAAAGTTTGCAAAAAATTCGGTAACAAAATATGAACAAGAACACGAAGCGACAGTGAATTTGAAGATATAACTTGGCTTGAAGTTACAAAATGTGGAATATTCATTGGAAAAAATGATGAATATATTCTCGGAGCAAGTCCCGATGGAATAATAGATTTTGATGACTCTATTTTAGAAGTGAAATGTACAGAAAATTTAAAAACATGACAGTCATAGAGGGTATCAAAAGTAAAAAAATTAAATATTTGAAATTAAATGAAAATCATTCTAAAGCAAGACCATCAATATTTTTATCAACTTCAGGGACAGTTGTATTTAACTCAGAGGGACTACTTCTTGGTTTGGTCACCTCATGGTGAGCCACATATTGAAAGAAATTGAAAGAGATGTTCAATTTTGGGAAAACCATATGAAACTATCTTTGTCCTCTTTAGAACGTGTTTCTTAAATATCAACCGAAAAGCGAAAACAAAGTATTCCTTAAAATGAATGTCAAATTCTTTGGAATGCTACATGTAACAAATTAAAAGATTTAATTCAAGCTGTTGGTGTTGGGAGAAACTTATTCAAAGTACAAAAAAAATATTGAAAGAAATGTTAAAAGAAAAACACCCACCTGAACACATTCTTAGAACTTTTTTTGCAGAAATAGAATAGTTATTTGTGTACCAAGGCCGTAATGTTGATCTTTTTTGGCCGAATCTGAAATTTGCGGCCGAGGCGTAGCCGAGGACAAGCAAATTTCAGGTGAGGCCAAAAAAGATCATACGGCTGAGGTGCACACAAAATTTTTTAAGCGAGTGTCTCATCAAATAGGTAACAACTTTTTTTTACAATTTTGTTTCTAAACAGAGACGAAACTGGAAGATTAGATTCAAATTTTTATTAACCAAATGAAAAGTGTATTATTAAGTAACAAATATGTGTACAGAATTACTTACAGTAAGTATGATAAACAGAAGTTGGGTCATAACGAAGTTAATAAATTAGGGCATTATTTGTTTTATGGGTAAATAACCCAAACATGCAAATTAAGTGAGTCTAGTAGGCCGCCTTCATAATTTGACAATCTTAATATCGGACGTGGAAATAACTCAAATAAGCAAATTAAATGTGTCTAGTAGGTTGCCCTCATAATGACTTTGTTTGCAAAAGCGGCCGTAAAGTAAAAAAGCGGCCGTAAAGTAAAAAAGCCGCCAAAAAAGATACACTTTAGGGACGTTAATAGATCCGTAAAACTTCATTTTTTGTGACACTCGCTTAAAAAATATTTTAAATTCACGACCACTGACTCATGTATCTCTTGATTAGTTTGACCCGGAAAGTTTGACTCCAAACCATTTTTTGATTGGGCCTGACTACGCCGCACTTAATCGTGTGAAACCGACTTAAATCTGATGTCCCACTGGAGAGCAACTCAAAGAATGGCGGACTTGTTTTGGTCCAGATGGACAAAAGAATATTTGCCAACTTTGATTAAGCGTTCTAAATGGCACAAAAATCAAAGAAGTATTCAACTTGGAGATGTTGTTATTATGGTAGATCATCATGGCCCACGCAATAATTGGCAGAAGGCAATAGTTGTACGTCTTTATCCTGCCAAAGACAAGATAACCCGGATTGTCGATGTTAATGGAACCCAAAACTAGGGGGGAGAATGTTGTATTTTTTATTTTAGGTTTATTTACCTTGAATTGTTACGTAAATGTTATGACATTTTTGATTGTAAGATACAGGTCGTTCGGTGGATCTTTTCCCATGACCTTGAACCATATACAAACGCAATACATCAATACATTAAATAACACGTAGGTCGTAGATTGATAGTTTAATAAGGATATGGCTAAAGTGACGGTAGACGTTATTTATTATTGTATTAAAGCTGGTGATATTTGTAAATATTTTATAGCCTTTTAGCAATATGCTACCTAAATGTTTAGTTTAAAAAAACTGTTAGTATACCAGAGTTTAATGGAGCTATTCTTCAAACTTGCTATTAAACAAATTTACTTGTATAATATTTAGTATCAATAATAACTTTCTCACTAGAAACTATGCAAATCAGAATTGCTTTGTTAGGGTTATGGCTGCAACCATTACTATTGGACAGTCCCACTCACACAGTTTAACTTTGAAAAATAAATGGGTTGTAAAAATAAATAATTCATATTTTAAATATGTTTATTTAAGGCTTAAATATATATACAATAAATTTTATTTAATTTTCCTCATATTCAGAATCAGAACTGTCACCAGCATTTATATTCATTAAATTAAGAATAATAAAAAACTCTTCGTTTTAACAAAACTTCCAATATTTATTTAAAAAATTGCTTTTTTAACTATAACGGCTGTCATTATTGTTAAAAAAGCAATTTTTTAAATAAATATTGGAAGTTTTGTTAAAACGAAGAGTTTTTTATTATTCTTAATAAGATGGACTTCCAAAAAGTAAGGGTTAGTACAATCAATTTAATATTCATAAAAATTGGTTGAATGCCAATATCATCAATATTCTGCTCTAGGGCATACCACTTTTGTATGATTTCATGGGTATGCCTAACACACTTTTCCCAAATTTGTGAATTACATTGTTCCAGTGCTTCTTTCCACATATTTATACCTGAACTTTCTGAATACCCACCTTTATCAATATATTTATTATAATACGACTTGCAATTTGCCCAAATTAATTCAATAGCATTGAATTTTACTTCTTGAACACTTGAAATTGGTTCCAAAGGTCCCCCATTTCTTTTTTCTAACTCAAAATACTCCAACAAATTCAGGACCAGCTCCTGTGCTTGCGAATTCAACCTTTTTCCAGGCATACTCTAAAAATGAAAACTATTTATCAATGGTTCTGGTTATCCAGAAAATTAGGTCAATATTTTCTACTTTGGTGAAAGCCAAATGTGTTTCATATAATTCAGTTTGATGTAGTTCTATCCAGAATCATAATGATATGTCAATTTAAGGTTAGTTTTCATTGCAAAATAAATTAATAAGAAGTAGATAAATAATATTCACTTACCACAATTATTCGAACACTCAGGTATAGGTTAGTTGTTAAAACAACTATTTTTGAAATAAATTTATATGTAAGGGGCAATAAAATGGATAAAAATCTAAAATAAAAATGTAAACAACGTATTTGGTCTGTCAATTTACAAATTCACGGATATACTCGGAATTTTACAGTCGTGTAATGACGTCATTTTCGTGGGAAAAAACGTATGTCCTATTAAATTTAATTGTTGCTAAGTAACTGACTACTTGTGTCTAATTACCTGTATGACTTTCGTTGCTTGTGCAGTTCGCTGTATAACATTGTTGATGTTTAGTGGTATGCCATTCCGAACTTGTTCCTGTTCAATTTGAAAGAAAGCCAACACATTTAGAATTATTAACTGTGTTTGTTCGTTAAATCGATGAGGGTTTTTTAGCGGCATGTTTTGACGCTTTGGCGTTTTCAAAACTTCAAAACTGACAATCACTTGACAAGCATTTCAGGTAAAATTTAGCCACGACAACAACATTTCGGCAAAAATTTTTGTCACTGTCATTTTACATTAGTTAAACAAGGATAGACAAAAATGACGTCATTACAAGACTGTAAAATTCCGAGTATAAACCACAAAACTTTCATTATGTAGGTTACACCTATTATCGACATTCGTCATATGGCTATCTCTGTTTGTTATATTATGCTGTATTGGAACAAACGGTTCAATTTTGGGGTTTTAGTTTCTGTGAGTGGAAAAGAGACGTACTACAAAAAGTAGTATGTTAATAATTTCAGCCATGGGAAAAGATCCAGCGAACGAACTGTATATATTATATTAATGTCATGTCACTGTCAATAAAAGTCAGAAAGTAAAAAAATTTGTTTTTCGACGCGGATATTTTAAAACTTACATTTACAGGTTTGTATCCCAACTTTGTGTATACTGTAGTTATTATAAGTATTAACTAATTTACGTATAAGCAGGGATGTTGTTAAATATATAAAAACACAAGAATAAGAACCTTCGTACCCATTTTGTCAACAAAAAATATTTCTTTCAAAATAATTTAACACGAAACATGTTAAAAAATAGTATAGGAGTACAGTAATAGATTAAAAATAACAGCTCTGCGTAAAGGCTGTATTCATTTGTAAAGTAAAGCAGTTAAACTGTGGATGATAATAATCGTTAAATGATGCTACAGTATAGAAATCCGAGCTTTTCGCTCCGACAAGTGTTTTAAGAGAAGCAACAAATTTGAAAACAGAGCAGGAGTTCATATTACGGACCCGCATTGTGACATCTAAATCATTTTCGACTGGTTGAAACTTGAAATGCGAAGACCGCAGCTGTGCGAGCAAGAATCGTGGTTTATTCACACTAAGTTATGCACCATATCCTTCAATTTTCATTCAATTTTTGTTATTAAAAAATATTATCTTCGCTGCATTGGGTAATATTGAGAAAATGTTTGAAATAGATAAAAGCTCACTTTATTTTTAAAGATGCAAAGAAATAATGAAGTTTATTTTACCAAACCTACTTTGAGAAAATTTATCATATTAAGGAACTTAAGCCTAGACTTTTTTATATGGTCTTTTATTAAAGATAGGTGTTATAATCCTATTCCAGAGATTCTAGAACCACTGAGATGTAACATTGTCCGAGTATTTCAAGAAATTACCGCAGAAATGTTGCGAAATTTTAAGAACTTTTTATTCAGGTTACAAAAATGTATAGACCAAAATGGACAACACTTAAAACATCTTGAAGATTTTTATTAAATTAGATAATTTATAAAGTTAATTTTTAATAAAATTTGGTACATATCTTTCAAGTTTGTGTTGTTATTTTCTTTTGTAATTTTGTGTGTAGACATCTCTATCTAATAAACAATTATCATTAAAATCCAAATAATTCACTTATTTTTTATAAGGATGAGCAAATGCAAGACCAAGACCAAGACCGGGTTAGTCTTGGTCTTGGTCTTGGTCTTGCATACAAGGTCTTGGTCTTGGTCTTGCATACAAGGTCTTGGTCTTGGTCTTGCATACAAGGTCTTGGTCTTGGTCTTGCAGTCAAATAAGCAATCTTGGTCTTGGTCTTGTTCTTGCAGGGTCCAGTCTTAGTCTTGGTATTGGTCTTGCACCAAGACTCTTGCAAGTCTTGCACTTTTTTTTAAATTTACTGGGGTCCATTTTTACAAAAAAAAGGAAAAATAGTTTTTAAAATCATTACAAGTAAAGCAGGATTAAATGAAAGGGATAGTATTTTTCATTATAAAAATTTTGTTTTTTTATATTACATTGTAGCGATAAATCAAGTATGAAATAGTTATTATCCTAACAAGTGCGGAAAAGTTAATTTCCGCAAGAGTTAGAATCAATATTTTTTTACAAACAAAATCACCTCGAAAATTATTTAGATACTTGAAAAGATGCGATTGTGACAATTAAATCTTTCATAGTGTCAATAAATACACGACTGTAGCTATAGCAACTAAGTACAGCCGATCAACTTCTGCTTGTTATGGTACCATCAGTAATTATAACCCTCAAAACCAAGCTTCTTCTTCGTCTTCGTCAAGGACTCCTCTACTTGCGTTCTCAGCGGAGTATACTACGGCAATGCCTCTTTCTCCAAATGATTCATAACATTGTCCAAGTTTTTTAATATGTAAACATTAATAAAGCTTATCCATGAACTTACCTTAGAAATAAACATAGTTTTTGTTCAGGAGTTATTGGATTTTTATTTCTATTATGCATGGTTTTGAAACAATGTCATCTTTTATGTGATTTAAAACATTATCAAACAATACTGGTGTCAAACGAAAATATTGTCTAAATTTTCCATCATTTGTTTGAATGTGACGTCATATTAAGATTTCATAGACGCCTTCAGTTTTCCGTTTCTTAAAAATCTTACTTTCTTCCAACCTTTTCGTTTTTTCTTCCAATGAAGACTTGTCTTCCAAAAATATCATCATTGCCAAGTCCAAATAATCCATTTTTTGCTTTTAATACAGAAACACTCTAATTATTGTCAAATAATGAAACTAAACACAAGATATAAAACAAACTATAAACACACAAAACGAAACCAAATACAAAAACGGATTTAGGGGGTCAATAACGTTAAACTCTTACTTTACATTTGTGCTCACCGATAGCGGCCGTCTTGAACGGTCGTCAAATTACGGCCGCTTTATTGCGGCACCGCTATCCTGGGAAACCAAAGCTTTAGAGTTTAAAATAATCCATGGCTGCTTTATTTTTCGGTTTATATGTTTAAAAGACGCAAGACCGCAAGACTCTTGCAGGCTTGGTCTTGGTCTTGCATAAGTCTTGCACTGCTCGGTCTTGGTCTTGATCTTGCAGCCTCAAGACCAAGACCAGTCTCGCTCATTACTAATTTTTCATCTAAACTTTATCAAATTATACATTTTCTCAAAGGGAAAGAGTTCGTCTTTCAGATAGAATGAAAATATATAGGGTGTTCCTTTAAAAAAATCGACGATATTTGCATTTATAAAACCCCTTTTTTTTAAACACCCTATATAAGATTTTACTAATTAAACATATAGATATACTGAAAAGAAATTGTTCCTCGAAAACCGCACCTCTCCATGGTTTTTAAGTTCCGATAATATATTTGCAGTTAAAATGGGTCAGAAACTTCTGGAACTCCCGGTATTGTTATGTCTTATTACTTCCATACTTGATCTAGGCCTAATACTACTTAATCAACATCAAGTAGCTACCTAAAAAACTAAATGTAACTTCAATATGTCCATCTGACGATGCTAGTTATTTAGCGAAACAGCTGTCATTGAGTTTAAAAAAACAATTTTTTAAATAAAAAGTGAAATTTCTGTTTAAAAATTTCTATTTTTAATGTTCTTTTTAAAAAATTATGTTTATTTGATTAAAAAAGTTTATTCTTTCAATAAAATAATAAAAAGATCTATTGTTTATTCAGTAATATTACCGTCAACTTAAACCTAATTGTAAAAAAACATAAAACAAAAAAGACAGTTTTATTACTAACCATAACCATAAAATCTGACAATAGCTACCACGAAGAGGAACCTTATCACTTGAAAATCACATTTATTCACCAAAGATATCGAAATGCAAAGAAAAATCTAGCTAAAATACTCGTATTAACAGCATATTACAGAGTAGTATTTCAGGAAATTTAATATGTCAGTAAAATTATCCCTAGGGAAGACTTAAAGATGTTAAACGTTAATAAGTCACTGTGATTTGATAGTTATTCGTTTGAGGAAGTTGAAAAATTGATACTTTATTGTCTTAATCAATAGCTGGGGTTGTCGAAGCCTTAATAATAATTGTTCGGGATAGAAATACATTAAATAAGTCTGTTTTATATTATTAGTTATAGAATAAAATATAATTTTATTGTATTTGGGTGTAGTCCCAATACAAAAATGTGGTTCACATTTTCACAATTGCTACTAAAAAAGCCAACTATTCATTTACTAGATGAGCAGTTAACACCTATAATAAATAAATACATTTCAAGATATTAACAATTCTCTTTATGTTGTCGAATATTTTTAGATGCGTTCAGAAATGTTTTTATAGTTTATTAACATAAAAAGTTGGCATACCATTTTCCTGTGGAAAAGAAGGGATTTTATAGAAGATGCTATCTACGTCTTGGGTACTCTCCTTAAATGACAAGTCCACGTTTAGTAGGTACTTCAGGGCTCAGATCACGTTAGTTGCCACTATCGAAAATTAAATGACCATCAACAGGAAATATATTATAACTAAAATAAGTTGCTACAAAGGGTACTGCCTAGCGGCAAATTTTCCTTTATCGGAACATTGTCTCCATAGGCGTATATGTCCTGTGTATTACAAATATTGTCGATCACATAATCGTTTTTTAAATTAAGCGCTTTTATACCTCGTAGTAATTCTTTCTTTGTCGTTACCTTTTCCGGACTAATGTTCCTATTTTTCATAAATTCTAAAATATCTGCCTTCTTTGAACTAGAATTTGGAATTTTATTTAATGTCCGCGAATGATAGGAAGCATGGTACATAATGACTACTGAATTTGGAGGAATGTTAGGAAGAAGCTGCTCTTGAAACCATTTTTCGAATAAATCTGCAGTCATATCCTCATGATATAGTCTGCTGAACATTGCTTGATATTTTTCGCAGACAGTACTAACGCATTTGGTACAAAACCGTTTTCACTTACGACGTGAAGAATTATTATACGCTTTATAACCATTCGTTTATCTAAATCTGAATTTTAATTTTAATCTGAATTTCATTTTCTGATTCAAAAGGTCTCCAAAACGCTGCCATAATATACAGTGTGTAAAAGCCAAATGTAATAAATTCATTATTTCGGTTACTGTACATATTTATAAAAAATCCCGAAACACGTCAAATTTAAATTATAACTTGACATTCTTTAACGTGAAAATGCAACCCCTACCTTCAACTCCCTTAGAATGACAGGTACAACCACCAATTTTTTAAATGGGAAGTATAGGCTTGTGATATATCATTTGAAAGGTCTCTTCATTCTCTATTCAAAAATATTATTGTTTTTAAATTTAATGCAAAAATTAACATAAAAAAAATTAAAATCATGTTGTTACCGAAATTCGCTAAAACATACTCGAAACTTATTACAATATACTTAAAACTTATTTCCCGTTTAGGTCTTGATAATGAGAAAGTGAACAAAAACCATAGCAATGTGGTTTTTAGATGGTAACCATTAAAAAACTTTAAAGAATTTCCGTGGCAACGCTATTTTAACAAGCAGTAGTAAATTGTTTTATTTAAGTTGTCATTGTTGTAATTTAAGTATGAAGTTTGTTCAATTCAATTCTGAAAAATGGTTAGATTAACGGAAATGCATAAAATAACAGCTTTTACAAATGATTGGTTACGGAGATAACATACGAACACAACAGGAAGTAACTCGACTATTTCATGAGAAATTTCCTAATTTACCGCCTATATCCCAAGGAACAATAAGTAAAATAGAAAAGCAGTTTCGCGAGTTTGGTCATGTAAGGCAGATAAAAAAAGCAGCTGCCAGTGCACTGAGTAATGAACTCAAATTAGATGTGTTGCTTGAGTTTCAGGAAAACCCACATACATCGAGTAGACAGGCATCCACTACATTCAATGCTAGCCATACATCGATAGTAAACATATTAAAAGAAAATAAATTGCATCCGTATAAGATGATACCTACTCAGGAGCTCATGTAAGACGATTTTGATAGGAGAACTTTTTTTTGTGAGCAAATGATGGACATGTTGGATAACAATATTATCCAATTAGAAGACATGTTTTCTGATGAGTGTACTTTTTTACTTAACGGTCATGCTAATCGGCAAAATTGCCGCTACTGGTCCACGGAAAATCCTCACTGGATGAGAGAAGAACACACTCAATACCCTCAAAAGGTTAATATTTGGCAGGGATTGTAGGGAACAATATCATTGGTCCCTTTTTTATTGAGGGCAACTTAAATGGCAACAATTATTTGACACTACTTCAAAATGATGTCATTCCAACGTTGGCAAATTTATATCCAGATCCAGGTAACCCTCAAGTTCCAGGGAATACGATATGGTTTCAGCAGGATGGAGCACCACCACATTACCAACTTAATGTCC
The DNA here is from genome assembly GCA_035357415.1 of Ophraella communa. Taxonomy (NCBI): domain Eukaryota; kingdom Metazoa; phylum Arthropoda; class Insecta; order Coleoptera; family Chrysomelidae; genus Ophraella; species Ophraella communa. Next base: position 40,041,445 of record CM068981.1, on the reverse strand, counting down.
GGCAGTACCTCGATACAATATTTCCCAATCGGTGGATAGGGAGGCGAGGATCGATTGAATGGCCAGCGCGATCACCTGATCTTACATTATAAGATTTCTTTTTATGGGGATATGTGAAGAGTCATGTGTACAAAACTAAACCTTCTGATTTAAATGACTTAAAAGAACGAATAACGCTTGCGATTAGGTCGATCACGCCTGATATGTTAAATAATGTTAGAAGACAGTTTTATTTGAGATTAGGATGTTGCCAAGACGTTAGCGGAGAACATTTTGAACATCTACTTCATTAACATCTATAGTTCTTTTTCGTGTTCTACATTTTATTACGTTTTGCATTACATTTTAGTTTTTGATTGTATTGTAGCGAATTTCGGTAACAACATTATATTAATTTTTTTTATGTTAATTTTTGCATTAAATTTTAAAACAATAACATTTTTGAATAGAGAATGAAGAGACCTTTCAAATGATATATCACAAGCCTATACATCCCATTTAAAAAATTGGGGGTTGTATCTGTCATTCTAAGGGGGTTGAAGGTAGGGGTTGCATTTTCACGTTAAAGAATGTCAAGTTATAATTTAAATTTGACGTGTTTCGGGATTTTTTATAAATATGTACAGTAAGCGAAATAATGAATTTATTCCATTTGGCTTTTACACACTGTATGTTACTAATATAATGTTATCAATCCGCCTCCGCACTAGACACTGACTTTATGAGCTATAAAAAAATTGACCCCTGCACATAACAGAATACAGTGGACCATTTAAAGCCGTCAACAAGTCGCGTGCATACCCCACTTGTTTTCGCGCTGTACAACTATTAGTCTAGGGAGCTGGGTTCCGACGATACAGAGTGGATGTTTAACGGAAGAAATATGTCGTTTTCATGCTATTCTTTCTACTTTGAAGCCTAGTAAACTAACTCACTCTGTATAACACTTTTAAATGTATTTTAGCAATTAATATTGGAAAGACTATACGAAATGCAGAAAAACTTTATATTTAAATTTTGTCACATAAATATTACGTGATCGTTATTATTGTATTTTCGCAGTAGTTTTTGTATTTTCTGTTTAGTCAATGTATGTTTTTGTCAGCTATAAATATTTTCCCGATACTTATATATAATAAGAATATAATCATTGTTTTGGAAATTTAAAGTCTATAGAAAAAATATTGTATTGCACATGACGATAAAATCGCATGGTCTTCTCGAGAAAAACACTCTTGAATTTAAAGTACATTTTCATTGTATAATAAATACATATTTGAATACTGGACTTTTTTATTTAATAGTGTTAAGTATTTGCTTATTATTTTAAAATTACATTCAATAAATCCCTTGTGTGGCAAACTTAATAATTTGGTAGAAAAAAATAATAATTTATAACAAATATATTTCATAGAAATATTTAATTTGCAGCAATGTTTGCAAAACTGTTAATAAATAAAAATACGATTTAACATTCATTTTATAACCCTTCAAATTTATGAAATTTATATAAACAAGTAGAAAATTTATTTAGGTTTATTTCAATTAGCAAAAATAATGGAGGCAAAAATATTGAATAATTTATTATAAAAACGTAGTGTATGATTGCTACATTGCAGGATGCATGATTAAAATATATGAGTAATGTTCCTATTTTTTCTATATAATATACACAGAAAAATATATATTCATAAATAAAAAATAATAATAAAATATTTTTTGGAGTTTTTATGGTACATTCGCTCACATTGTAACATTGCATTGTAAATACAATACATATTTTTAGGAGAACAAAGTCTTCCATAACAACAAAATTATTAAAAACTATTAAAATTTCCACTTAAAATAGCTTAAATTATTTCGACTCGGGATAATTTTCTTAAAGTCCGAAAGAAAATTTAAGTTGCGTGGTATTCGGTAAGAAAATTTCACACCATAATGGCAGACAAAGTTATCCCTGGCATGAATTTTAATAATTGTAATGTAACTATTAATAATTATTATGTAAGTAACGTTACCATTAATAAAAAATATTGTTCATTTGAAATAAATTTTGCATTTTCCTTATAAACTTATATACATAGTTGTGGATTAAGTATAGTATTCAACACGAGCCAGAGGCGAGTGTTGTAACATCATTATACGCCTGTTGAATAATATAACATTATTTCTGTATGGTATGTACATTGAGGTGTCAGCGTTATCTATGGTTTCAGCTGTCAAAAAATTTCCGCTTAAATATCGTGGCGCCACGAAAAAATTTCCAGAATTTTTTTTAGTTGCCATGATAACTGGACAAAATTAAGGCATTTTATTGGTTCAAAAGTACAGGTGTGAAATAATCGCCAGAAAAATAAAACAGATTATCGTTTTATAAGAGTGTAATATGTCTTGTCTGATATGCTTGAACCTTATTTAAAAGCTCTTTCTCCTTTTCCATTTTTTTTCGAAACTAATTGATTTTTTTATAAATATATTTTCAATCATTCCATTAACTAGAGAGGAAAGTTATTTAGATCAAAAAATTGTCGTCTAATTTACTAGTTTCAGTTGTTCCCCAAATTTACTGGAAATTTAATTTTTGCCAGACACTTTGCTGCTTAGACTTATACACATGCTTTAATTTTTGAAAAGAATTCGGAAAAGTCTTTTACATTGAAATTCCTATACTATTTAAAATTAGAGGTACGCTCTTAATAATATTATACAGTGTGTCCACGGATGGGGTTGCCTACAGAAGAAAAATTTGTATTATTCATTTTACGGCAAAAAGTCATTCTTTATAAAAAATTCTGCTTCTTTTAAAAATGAGAATAACGCTGAAAAATCTTAGATTGGATCTACAGCGTGTTGCCAAATTAAGAAAACATGAAAATACCTCAAGAGAGAAGTACCATTATTTTTTATTTTATACAAAATTTATATGAAAGAAAGTTGTTTATAATCTAAAATAAAGCCTCAATACAAAGTTTAAAATTTTGTGTGTTCACGGATGGGGTTGACCAGAGGAGAAAATGATTATTAATTTTACGATCAAAAGTAATTTTTTTCTGTTTCTTAATTTACTAACGCCCTATACATCTTATCTAATGTTTGGGATGTGAATCTCATTTTTTTTTATAAAAATAGTTGATGGCACTGTTAATAGTGCAAAGTATTGTGATATTTTAAATGGTTTTCTTTTTAAAACAGCTCATGCTTTATATCCAGAGGAGTGACGTTTTCAGCAGGATAATGCAAGATGCAATACTTCTGCATTTACTCAAGCTTGGATGCAAGAACATCAACTGACAACAATTCCAGCAACTTCACCAGATCTTAGTCCCATTGAAAGCATGTGGGGATTAATGAAGATTGAAGTGAAACGATCAGCCCCACGATATAAAGAAGGTTTGATTCATTCGGTTTTACAGGCCTGGACCACCATCACCGAGCAGTATGGCAGTGACCTAGTTTCTGGTGCACCTGGACGTTTACTTAAGTGTTTAGAATTGAATGGAGGTTGTATAAGTAAATGAGATGAATTGTTTGTGATTATTTTATAATTCAAATAATAAAAATATATAGTGCAAAATTATAATTGTGCATTCTTTTTTCCGGATACTTTCTATACGGACTATAGAATTAAAAAATACGGAGAGGAATCTGGAAGAATAGAGTATAATCCAAAAAATGTGCCGAAAGCAAATGGCTTATTATAAATAACGAAAATCCTAGTGTCCAGTAAGATTATTTAAAAAATTAATATCCAAACGAGGCCCTAACATAACATCAAACAGATTATTTTTAACAGCAAATAAGTTTTGGGAAAAAAAACTCTTCTCAGTGGTATGAAAATCATCCTATTGGTAGAAATGAGCTGTCGAAATGAACCAAAATGGGAGCAGAATCAATTGGCGTGAATACCAAAAATATAAAAATTTCCAACCTTTCCTGTCGCTCCACTGCCGTTTCTCAATTAGCCAAATCTGGAGTGTCCAAACAAGAGCTAATAAAAATTACTGGGCACGGAAGTTCTTCGTCAATTAAACCATATTTACAAATTCAATGAAGAGCATCATCAAAATATTATAAATAAAATGCGAAGTTCTGATAAAAATAGTCGTAGAGTTAATAAAGAGGCATCATCCAACTGCATTATTAATTCCTTAACTTCAAAATCTAAAGAAAAACACCTTCAGAAAAGGGAATATTTAAGCAATCTAAAAAATGTTGTTTAGAACAATTGTGTTTTTAACTTTAATTAGTATTATTTATTTTAATTTGCTTTGTACTCTTATAGCCTTACCAATAAACGGAGTATAAATATTTATACCGAGAATACATTCGGAATAGGCAAAATGCCTACCAATAAATATTCGGAATAAATACTCGGTTTAAAGTTATACCAACCCTAAGCCTTGTTTAAGTGCAGTATAACCTAAAAAATATGTTTGCTATGAAAGGTGTAGAAGCTGTTGAGAAAGATAGTTAGTTAGAAATACAAGTAAAAAAGAAAGAATAAACCCATTTACAATATACTTTGATATACCAGAAAACAGATGTGATTTTATAAAAATGCCTTTTTTCACGAATAACTGATTTCAATGCAAACATTTGAGAGATAATTGGTAAAAAAAGTAGTTGTGTTTTTTTAAAACATCTCAGTTTAGTTGTCAAATAAAATATAGAAATATAAGATCAGTCAGTCACGAGTGGATTTGTTTGTTTTCAAACAAAGAGAGTGGTAAAAATCTGAAATTCGCCTGAATTAGAAAAATTAAGAGGTTTTTTAGAGAAATAGTTTAATAAACTAGAAACATATTGACATTGAGGGAAGCACATATTTAACATAGGGTACTTAAATATTTCTCAATTTATTCCTAATTTTTGATAAATTTGCATCAATTTAAATTAACTACAAAATGATTTTAAATGTCATAATTCATTTAATTTAAGACTGTTTTATGTACTTTTGTCAACTTTTGCTACGTTGCCAAATCATCATTTTGGAATAAATAAGGAATAGTTATAACTAATTTATTCCCAGTTTATTTGTGAACAATTCATACCAACCTTATACTTAGGATAACTATTCTAAGTTTAAATTAGGAATAACCTAAGAATAATAGATTTGTATTAGTAACAGTGGATTAGTTTAAAATTTGTTAATAAAATTATTCCTATTTATTGTTTTTAAATAAAAAAATCTCAGGAAATAATCTTCCTAAATATAACACGACCTTGAAAAATAGTCTGCTATTTTTGTTGTTACTAAATTTCTAGTATATTTTACAATTTGTTGAGACATAATTTGACATTAATAATCAAATATTAAAGATCAAATTAATGAAATTGATTGTGTTAACCTTTATTTTTTAGAAGTTTATCTTACTAAGAACAATAAAAAACTGAACGGTTAAACTAAACTTTCGTCAGATGCTAGTTATTAGCGAAACAGCTGTAATTGAATTTTAAATCGAATGTTTCAAATAAATAGTGGAAGTTTAGTTTAACCGTTCAGTTATTTATTTTTCTTAGAAAGATCAAATTATTAATGCAAATTATGTTTCAACAAATTGATACTAAAATATTCTCAAAATCTAGTTATATTATACCCTTGATAAAACATTTTTAAAGCTTACTATCAAATAACAAATGTAATACCTTGAATAAAAACGGTAGAAACTAAAAACAACACTTTAAATTTGAACGTATCTGTCATTTTTTTATTGCTGTACGTTAATCACTTCATCACCTTCCCACTTTAAACCTTAATTTTCAACTCCCGATATCACTTAACCATATTGAAAGTTTGAAAATTCATCGCGCCGTATAGCGACAGTTGGTATATTAAACGTCGAAGCGAAATGGAAATCTTTGAGGCACAAAGTGCCACTCGCCGAGATTCGAAGACAAATGAAAGAGCGATCCAGAGTTGGACGGTGATCCTGTCGGAGCCCTGCGCGCCTCGCTCTTTCTATTTCGCTTATCCCTGGTCCAAAAAGGATTTTCGAAAATGGTCACCGAATAATTTATTAATTGGATGATATAGGGGGCTTGAGTAGAACTCGCAAAACACAAAAAAAAGGTCGGTGATGGATGTATTTGGGGATATAGTTGGGATTACTTGTGTCTTTTGCTGTTGTTGAGGTAGTAGAGTTGTTCATTTTTAACCAAGGTAGAAAAACACTTGATTAGAAGCAAATCTCAATTCATTCGGTAGAAAGTGAGGTTAATTGATTCAAATACAAAATAAAAATATATTAATACTGACTTATTTAATAGTCCACCTACCTATTCAAAAATGAAAATCAATTTACTCTCTCCAGACCATGATCAGGCTTTAAAATACAAAGAACAATAAATAACTGAACGGTTGAACTAAACTTTCACTATTTATTCGAAAAATACGTTTTAAAATGCAATTACAGCTGTTTCGCTAATAACTAGCATCGTCAGATTGACATATTGAAGTTACATTTTGTTTGTTTCTAGCTATAGAGCGAGTCACAGTTATTATGCAGCGTGGCCGGCATAGGCCAATGTAAATCTTATGGGCGAATATTCAACACTGTTGCCTCTTTGGTTACGGCTTGAACCACAATTAACTCAGCCAATTTATATTCGTAGAAACGTTTTATTATGAATTATGTATTCTATATAATAAATATTATTAAAAAATGGAATTCAAATCTATTTATGTAGATTGTAATCAGTATATACCTGATCACTTGATGGATTATTTAGGTCTCTACTAAATCTTTCAGACAAATCCTAATCCTATTGCCAGTGAAAATATTATTTAATTACAAAGATGCTAATTATTTTTACCTGTATGATCCCTTGATCCTCGTAAACCGTTATGTAATATTCCTGGAATGTAGAGGTAAGTAAATGTACAGGTAAGTAATAACATGGGCAGGTACCTATCTGTTTCTGCTGATAAACGAAAGGGCATTATTGAAACAACAGCCATGCAGTAAGCAGCACCGTTTGTAAAATTTAAACAAGGTGAAAGTCTTCATCGTCAAACCAAGAGGCTTTTATTGAATATTTTAACGTATACGTTGAATACAAAAGATGACAAAAGTGTGACAGCGAAAATAGAACTGATTTCTGAAATGACTGGCCTTAGTGTGAGAACAGTGTATAATCTGAAAAGCGAAGCCGCTACTGGAACTTTGACATCGCCAAAAAAACGAAGACGGAACAGCAGCCAGTCGAATTCAAGACTGATCACCTACGATGAAGGTATCCAATCGCAAATACGAAAAGCTGTGCATGAATTCTACTCCGAAAATATTCCACCCAATACTGGCAAAAGTTCTTGTTAAATAAATTCAGACGAAAATGTAGCAAATTGTTCTAAAAGTACGCTAAGACGCTTTCTTAACGATATGGGGTTTGTTTATGGAAAGAGAGGAAGAGACTCGATTCTAATAGAAATAATAATCGCCTGGAGGCACAAATATTTAAGATCAGTGAAGAAGTTCCGCGAAGAAGGATATAACTTAATATATCTGGACGAGTCATGGATTAATGTGGGCCACAGTGTAAATTTTGAATGGAAAGACACTACCATAAAAAATGCCCGAGATGCATTTGTCAAAGGACTGACAACAGGACTGAAGGCTCCAAGTCAACGAGGACCGAGATTTGTTCTTCTTCATGCAGGCTGGAAAGACGGTTTTCTTGTGGGTGCAGAAAAAACTTTTCTGGCAAAGAAAGGTGGAGACGATTACCACGACGAAATGGACGCAGAAGGCTTTGAGGCCTGGTTTAAAGATCAATTGATCCCTAATTTGCCGAAAAACGGATCAAAGAATGTTGTAGTGTTGGACAATGCGTCATACCATTCGGCGAAGTTTCCTTTTCCAAAGACAACTTGGAATAAGGAACAAATAAAGTACTGGCTACTGGAAAAAGAGATTTACTTCGAGGATAATTATTTAAAACCTAATTATTGGCTACTTCAAACGCGTTTAGAGAGCAGTACGACCCAAGAAAAATAGACGACATTGCCACGGAACATAATATAACAGTACTACGATTACCACCTTATCATTGCGAATTAAATCCTATTGAAATGGTGTGGAGCCAAGTGAAAGGATATGTGGCTCGTAATAATAGTACTTTTATAAAAGAGAATGTGGAAAAACTTATAAAAACAGCGCATTCGCAAGTAACCCCAATGCAGTGGTCTAATTATGAAAAAAAGGTAGAGAAGACAAAGGAAAAGATGTGGCAAACAGATCATTTAATGAAAGACATTGAGCCAATAATATTAAATCTATGAAGGTGAAGACTTGGATGACGATGAAGATCAGTAATATATTTCTTAACCCTCAAATGTTCCATTCAATTTTCAATTTATTTTAGTTATTACCTGCTAATCATTGTTATTTTTAAAGTTTAATTTTAATTCAAGTTAAAATACGTAATTATTAATTCATTTACTTATTCTATATTTTGTTTGTTACAACAACCCGCCAGAAGAAGAAAAACCTCGGAAAAATCATCGAAACGTCGGCAAGATTTCATTATTTTTTCTCTGTTAATCGTTCTCCCTTAAAATTTAGATGACAGCTGACTTTTTTACCACTCGTCTTGTAATTTATGTATATATTATTATTATTGACTTATTTTTATTATTAATTATATTATTATATTATTATTTCATAATTTGATAAAGGTCTTTTGTAAGGCTGCTGTATTTATTTATTTCTTTATACGTGATAATTAAACGTATAAAATTTGAATATTTTAGCGGATTTACAATATTTTCCTTTAAACGCGTAAAATTTATCTAAAAGCATAATTATAAATATTCTTAATTACTCACTAAACGATTTTCAAATGAATAATTTAGTCAACATTTAAATCATAATAGTAACACAATGGCACACACAATGGCACAACACAATGGAAGTTATATTCCCGCGCCAGTTGGAACCTAATTTGAAGAACATGCCGATATGGCAACGCCGTCGTCCATAAACGCAATGCTGCATAATAACTGTGACCCGCTCTATAGGTACTTGATGTTGATAAGTAGTTAAGGTTAGACCAAGTAAGGAAGTTATAAGACATAACAATATTAAAGCCTAGATGTTATTACCCTAAGGGATTATCCTGGATGTATTTCTCTCTAAGATCAGTATAAATGTGCAATGATATAGAAAAACCAGGAAAAAACTATATCATGCTGATCTTTACAAATAAAACAGTTTAATAGTGAAGAACTTCCAAGATTTATTTGTTCATTGACAACTTTAATTTGTGGATCTGCTAGATGTCTTTTTATTTCTTCTTCAAGGAAATCTAAATTTTGTTTTTTATCACAAGTGTGTAGTATTTTTTTGATGTCATTGGTGTGTAAGAGTTCAAGTAGGTGTTTTGCATAATATGACTTCATTACGCCATCACTACTGACGTAATGTCCAACACATCTATAGCAGTTGATGGCCATTCAAAAATTAAAATTGACGTGTTTCAAAACTCATCTGCTTCTGAAATAATGAATTTATTCCATATATTTGCATCATACTGTATGTGGACATAAGTTGTACTCGGAAATTAAATGCAATAATCTGCCTTTCGGCTAGTGGTTCGCACGAGACCAACGAGGCGAGAAATAACTGAAAAAATCAAAGGTAAAAAACTCTTTCGCTTACAAATGTTTTTATTTTTCACCTAATGTTAGGCATTTAAAAATACTAAAAGATGTTGGTATAATATTTGTACGCGTATTAAATTTAAATATTTATGGATCTTTTTCGACTGATACAAAGTAATTTTAATAATGATTGGTTGTGGTAATAATACAAGAACTCAAAAGAAGGTTTGTCAACTTTTTAAAAATAAAAACCCTGATTAACACGTTTCGCGGTCTACAGGCAAAATTGAAAAAAGTTTCGTGACCCTGGACATAAAACTTATTAAAAAAACCAAGTAAACATGTTCTATTTACTGATGAAAAAAAGTTAGTGTTAGGGAAGAGTTCTCTTGAAATTGACGGCCTTTGAAACAAATACTTTTTTTTCCTAATTGCCCGATTATGATCTTGAGGTGATTATGCAACCGGAATTTCATTTATCCCTAGCCAAGTTTGCCTAAAGTTATTTTGGTTGGTACCAAACTTAAAAAAAAGGTGTATATTTCTAAAAAAGGGGACTAAAATCCCTTTTCATTAGGGTGCCACAATACCCCCTTTGTTATTTAAAATTTGGGAGTGGGGGTTTTAATTCAGAAGATTTGCCAGAGGAGGATAATATTTTTATACTGAAAATAGTCAATTTAAGAATAAAAATCAACCTGGTTAGGGTTTTTTTACACAGTACATAATAAAGCTAAAATTGTATTCATTCCACACATATGGACGGCACTGTATATTAAGCTTTGGTTTTTAACAAATATCTATTACCAAAAAAAAAGGTTTTGGTCCCAAATAATACTTTTGTTTTAGATGCTTACAAATTTTTACTATTTTAGTTTAAAATTAGTTTGTCTTGGACGTAAAACCCAATCCACACATTTATTTACTAAAAAATAAAAATTCCCACTTGTTTATTGTATTTTTTAGTAGCCAATGTGTACAAAATAATTCAACGTAAAAAATAACAAAGAAAAAAACTCGTCCTTTCAATGGCGACCCTTTCTTATTAGCATACCCGTTTGTTTCCCAAAGATTTTCCAATATCCTTTATTTGTTATCAAAATAGTTTTTATGGCACTAGCAATAATTTCCTAAAAAGTTGTAAAAACAAAGTATCACGAAATTGATGCAAACGCGTAAAAAGTTTCACGTTTATTTTGATCAGAAATTGCACATAAAATTTGAATAACGCTCCATCAGAGCGAAATTTCCTGAGAATCATGCCTTCTTCCCCGTTCTTCGTCACACTTCTCACAGGTGGTGTTACTTTATTTTCCTCTGAAACTTGCCTGGCAAATCGACACATTAAATCCCATTCAACGCATAGGCGTACTTCCTCCAATAATATATCCTTTTCGAAATTAGCCAAATTGGAATTGAAAACAATCATTCTTTGCCATTTCTAGATATTCTACTCGTAGATATTGTCGTAGATATTGTCCATAAAATTAACAACAATAAAATAAATATACCACATGGAACAGAAGATATAGGTTTTGCGATAACTCAAAACGTGATGCTTTTAGACAATACATTTACTGAACGCACAATGGACCTAATGAGGTCTAAGTCTGTCCTATATATAATATACAGTGTCTTTCAGATAAAAGTATCCACCTTTAATAACTTTTGCAAAACTGGTATTTAGGAAAAATCCAAAAACACGTCAATTTATGTTGGAACGGGCAAGCATTATGGCTTATTTAAACTCCTCTTTGAGCTAATTTTAAAAATGTATAATACTTGTAGGTTAAAGTGGTTGGTTTATAAGACAAACAATTTTTCTTTTAATAGCACAAATTTTACTTATTTTTTACTTTCACCTTATTTGCCTGTAATAAAATGGGTTGTACAACAGTTCAAACTCTTTAATTAAAATCTTGATAATATGTGTTAAAACAAGGTATAATAAATTATATTTAAAAAAATTATTAATACATTTGTCAATTACGACACAAAAGATTACTTTTCTAGGTTTTTTATTGTATAATTTATCAAAGGTAATACTACGAGTCCTTAAAATGTTATCGATAAATATTTAGTTTCCACTAAAACTGTTTTGTTTGGCAAAAAATACGAAAATATTAATATTTAGTTTGCTTCAGTAGTTTTGCCAAAAATAAAAAGGTTTGAATCTCGAAACAATTGATTGCTAATTTAATGTAATTGGTGTCATAATTAGGGAAAAGGTATAAAAGGCCGTGCATTTTGGTTTTTGTTCTCTTATTCGTTCTGATTACGCTAATTGGCAATTGTAATAATAATAAGCTTTATTGTCGAAAAATTAATTTGTGGACAAAGTTGTTTAAAAAAAGCAAATCACATAGAACAAAATAACAAAACATATTAAAACAGTAATACAAGAGTATCTACAAGTGAATAAAACATAAAACATACAAACAAATAAAACTTCACAATATAAACATTGCGAAAGGTCAGTTAAAAAAAATAAATGTATACTTTATGTATACATTATACAACGAGAAAGATAAATAATAAGTAATATAAAAGAAGATTAAAATTTAAAATTTTAATTTAGTCAGAGTAACAACAAAAAAAAACAACAAACAACAAAATAAATAAATATCATAAATTAACCTTCCAGTGCGTCAGATGGTCCCAAATAATTTATGGAAAAAAGTCGTCAACTGCATACAAAGCTCTCTCTACCAAGTATAATTTTAAAACGTTACTTTATTTCCAAGGGTAAATTGTTGTGCATTTTCTTAGCGGTATAAAAAATAGAGCTTTTGATTAGTTCCGTGCGAGGTTTTGGTAAATAAAGGTCATACTCTGCAGGTCATAAAGGTCATACTCTAAGAGGGTAGTTATGAGATGGTCTGTCTGTGACTTCAGGTAAATGTTTCCGAATTAAGGAAATGGATTCAAAGATAAATAGGGATGGAAGTGTTAATATTTTATGTTTTTTAAAGAATTCCCTACAGTGAGTTTTACTGCTTAGTTTCAGCGTATACCGAACAGCTCTCTTTTGTAATTTAAAAATACGTTCAAATTGAGTCACACAACATGTACCCCAAAAAGGAAGTGCATATCGGAGATGTGACTCGAAGAGGGCAAAATAGACTGTTTTGGAAGCTGACAGGTGAAGCTTCCTAAATATGGTTCTCAGCGCGTTACAAGAAGAACTTAGTTTTTTCTGGGATTCAATAAAACTTGAACTCTGGTGTATGGAGGATTGCTGATGATTTAAAAGTAAATCAAGGACAAATATTAGCATTGATTAAATATTTATCAAGGTATTTCTATTTTATTAGGTAAAATATTGCATGTAATAAATCTTTGAAAGAAATTAATAGTTTATAAAATGTTTGTATTAAATAATTCCGTAATTACAATTGGATGTTTTATAGTGTAGTCAAATAGAGTGTTACTTGAATCCTACCCAAGGTACAGAGTCGGGTTTAGAAATGAATCAATTTTTTACTGAGCTAGCAGATTTTTATTAGGGCGTTCATTTAAAAAATAAAGTTTACAACAGTTATTAATTCAAACATTTCATTTTTTAAATATACAATATAAAAACAATTAAAAACCATAAATAAAAAATCTATAATATCAAAACATCACAATATGTAATATAGTTAATAAATTAAGCATAATTTAACCCTATTGCGAATTATATCTGAGAACATTTCTCTTCGTGAAATAATGTATTAAGTCCAGTAATAAATAACTAATTTATGTATCGCCTGCTTTTCCTTTAAAGACCCCTTGGATATAAAGAATAAAAAGACAAAACCGTTGACATCCGGAAAATACTTTCGTATTTTAATTACTTACACCTTTTCTATAGATACATTTATTGAGATTGCTGGTATAATTTTTGTGTTACATGTAAAAAAGGGAGAGAGAACGTTTTTTATAGATAAAAATGTGTATCCACAACTAATTATTAATATATCTGTTAAATATGCAATTTCTTAAGTAATGCCATGCGTTACCATATAGAATTGGATAATAATGACAGTTCGATGGAATAATATTACTCAATCGTTACGTCAAATTTGACAATTTTTGAATTTACTTGTCATTGTATTCGTAGATATACGGTCAATTAGTTTGTGAGTTATTTGGTGTGTACATTCCCTGGTATTATTAGAAAAATGTCAAATAGTGAATCATATTTAGACGATATGTCATAATGGCTATTATACACTCAGATGTTACATTTCATCTTCGTGTGTAATAGCCATCATTATACGCTTGTTGAGTAATATACTATTTCAATTATTAAATAAAACCCGCAATAGGTTTCCACGAAACCCTGGAAATTTACAAACCGTCGTTATTTTCTGACCATACTTCGTATATTAATCTTAATTAATTAATCCACATTTAATCTCTTTTTTATAAGCGTCAACGACACAATTAAGAAAAAAACAATCAGCAATTTGCATTTATCGCAACTATAATTATGCGAAAGTTTAATTCGATTACAATGCAAATTAAAGACTCAATTGAAATCCATGTCGGTGGATTGTGACGAAACTTGCAAATCGTTAAGTGTCAATTTATTTGTTCTTGTTGTACGTGTTGATTAAAATTTCCATTTTCAACGTATGTTACTGACTTTTCAAATTGTTTTAACGAGTCATTATGTTTCGACAAAGTGGAAAATGATTCAAGAATAAAATTAGTTGGAGGAGATCATTCTTACAGACAATTTACGCATAGAGTTCGTCCTCCTTTTTGTAATGAAATTTCCTTCGTTGCTTCTTGTATTTCCTAGTTATAATGAGTGATCAAAAGCATTTTATCAACAGTAAATTAACCATTGTTTTGATCGGTGAAGTTTATTTTTTCACCAAATCTAGATTGCTTGAAAATTTGATTTGATAGCCAGTTTCTATTAAGTATCTATATTTAGTTTGTTGAATTCAATTATTTTACACACGGTTTCTGAATTAAATAACAATGGACGAGACTCAGTACTAATTGACGCAAAAAATTCAAGCCCAAATCTTAACAACATTCCTTTTATATTTATTTAAAATTTAAGCCTAAAAACCAAAGAACAGTTGTTACAGATATACAGGGTTATTGATTAGTGTGAGGAAGCTCAGTAAATCTGTTTTAGTAAAAATTACAAATTTGATTTTCAGGTAATATTGGTTATAACTTTTTAAATAATCGGTATAACAATAAAACTTTACATTGTTATGATATGAAATTGAAGCAGATTTGAAATTTAAAATAAAATACAGAGTCTTTCATTTAAAAAAACATAAATTTGGTATGCAACCATCTTATGGAAAACCCTGTAAGATTGTAACTAATTTTAAAATGTGGAGTTTTAGCTGCCTACAATGTTTGTCAATATCTTTCTTTGTAATATTTAATATAACATATAAAAAAAATAAAATAAAAATAAAAAATATACACATATGTCCAAAAGTTTGTAATATTTAAAAATAATATATCTACGCCTATGGTTTTTTAAAACCATATTGTTGATATTTATTTAAAAGGGTTTTTAAATCAAAATAATACTAAATTTAATTCGTTTCTGTATTAATTGGGTTATATTTAATTGATTTGGGTGCTCACATTATTCCAATTCTTGTTTAAATTTCATTTCAGCTGTTTAAAAATGCCCAGAGACATGATATCATACTTTAATAGGTCTAGAGTAATTGCTTTGTTACAACAGGGCTTTAGTCAAAGTGACATCGCGAATATTATTGGTGTTACTCAAAGTGCTGTATCAAAAATTAAAAAAAAATTCCAAGACACAAATGATGTGAAGGATCGTCCCAGAAGTGGCAGAAGTTGATGTACAACAGCAGCAGAAGACCGGCAGATAACATTGATAGCTCGAAGAAATCGACAGGAATCTACAAGTGGCATATCCAGAGAAATTGCTAGACTTGAAGGACTGAATATCTCAAGGCAAACAATTACACGAAGAATAAATGCGGTAAATTTGTATCGCAGAAGACCTCTACGTGTTCCAAAACTAACCTATCAACAAAAAATTGTAAGGTTGCAATGGTCATAACTGTAATTACGTGATGTTCTCTGATGCATCAAGAATTGGCTTAGTTTCTGATTCGCGAAGAACGCTAGTTTGGAGGTCCCCAGGACAACAAGCCCGATTAGAAACAGCCCAACCACGTGTTCCATTTGAAGGTGGGAGTATTATGGTTTGGAGTGGTATTATGAGGGGTACAAGGACGCCTCTCCTGGTTTTGGAGAGAAGAATCACTGGTGCTGTGTACTTCGAGGAAGTTTTAAATCCTATTGTGCATCTATTCCGGGGGGCAGTAGGTGATGGATTTGTGTTTATGCATGGCAATGCACCTCCACATCGAACAACTGCAGTACGAAGAAGGAATATCCACATTAAAATGGCCATCAAATTCCCCTGACATGAACGTCATTGAACATGCCTGGGACATTCTTAAAACAGGCATTAAGAAGCGAAACCCTCCCACAATTACTCTACGAGAACTGAAAGATGCTGCTCGTGGAGAATGGGAGAGAATTCCGCAAGCCCAGCTTGACCATTTAATCGGTAGCACGCCACATCGCCTACAGTCATGCATACAGGCCCATGTAGGAAATACTGATTATTAATTTTATTTAAAAACCTTTTTTGCTTATTAATTTATTTTAAAAAATTTTACATTTTTCAGCTCAAAAGAATAAATCATTTTTTTTTGTATGTTTATCTGACCGAGATTAATTAATTTAGTATTGGTTAGAGTTGTAGCAAAATGATGTTTACTTATATCAAAAAAATTATTCATAAAAATTAATAAAAAGATTAAATATTCCATTATTCCAAACTTTTGGACATATTTATGTGTAAATACATTCCTTAAAAATAGGCAATTTCAAGTTACAGTTGATAGAACGTATCCCCAACTACAAACTCAAGAGAACGGCACACCACAAGGCTCTAATCTCAGCACCACATTATTCTGTAGAAGGATAGCCAGCTCCGGTATTGACACCAACTCCGTGTCAATCGAGGGGCAAGGAACCAGCGGAGGAGGCAAGGCTTCTGGAACTACTGCACCGGTAGGACCACGCCCTAGAGAGCCCGAGCCAGCCGCCACACACGCCCATAGGGTGAAGGATATAGGGGTGGCCATTGTTCCGTGGCTATCCCAGCGTTACCTCGAAACAAGTAGACCTCATCCGTGAGGCTCTGCTTGATAACATCTATGCAATGCAGGAGGGCACAGGTCCCACTCCAAGATTCTCGGAAGCGAGAATGAAGAGGGGTGGACTGGTCATGTACTGCGTCGACGGGCCTACCCAGGAATGGGCCAAAGGCCAATCAACGCCATGCGACCGTGGAAATCTGCGGAACTTAGGATCATCGACTCTAAGGACCTGGAGAAACCGGTCCATATCATGACATGGATCCCGGGACCACAGATGTCTACAAACAGGCTGTGGAAAATGCTCAGGGTCCAAAATTCGGAGCTCCGAACGGAGCACTGGAGAGTTCAGAAGGAGAAGGCGGACTCTAGAGGCCGCCAACTCATCCTGGTAATGGACAGGGCTTCCTAGGATTTCGTGTCGAGAAGACAGAAAAAAATTATACCTCAACTTGGGCAGAATAACGCTAAAAGAGTTGGGGAAAACTCCGAACACTAGAGGACAAACTGGGGAACCAACAGCCCACACACCCGTGGTGGGGGCTGGCGAGTTACCTGGGCCGTCTTCCGAGGGTATAAAGATGGAGGAGAATTCCTGCAGTAAGGAGGAACCAAGCCGTGTGGCCATTGATGACCTGCCTGCGAAGGCAGCAGTCCCGGCAACACAGGCTATGGAGACCGCCGAGGTGCAGGAAGAAATGGAAGAGGCCCCGGACAAGGAACCTCTAGGTAGGAGAAAAAAAAAGTTTTTAGTTTTTAGCGAAACAGCTCTAATTGCATTTAAAGTATTTTACGAATAAATATTGGAAGTTTCATTCAATCGTTTAGTTGTATACTGTTCTTAGTTATTTATTTATTAAAGAACTTGATAACGATAATTGGAACACTACCGAAACATCGAAATAAAAATATATAAAAAGGAATGTGGTTTATTTCCCATAATATTAATAAAAAAAATTAATTGTTTATTTAAGTATTAGTATCTTGAAAACAAGACCCACTAATTAAATATTATATGTACTGGTAGTACCTTACGTTAAATTCCTTTTTACTTGTTTAATACTTTTTTTGTTGTTAAATACTGTAATAAATATATTTAATGCAAATTAATGTAAAATGGTTTATTTAAATAAATTTAATTTAATCTGGTTTTTAATTATTCCATAAGTGTAGAAAAAGTACTCGCCTACATAATCGCTCCTGTAATAATATACTATTTTTTAGGGAGATAAGATTTCTCAACAAAAACACACTTGTGAATCCGTTTTAATACCGTTTCTCTAAATTCCCAGTTTTCCTTTATGAAAACAACCATTTATTTACATTTACCCAGTTTCTTTTAACAATAACTTCTTCACTGCGAAGAAAATATCAGTTGACGAGTTATTAAAAAGTCTTGTAATGCCTACTTATTTTTTTTTCCAAATAATAACTTTCCCTTTTTCAAATACACTCTATAAATTTTGTTGGGTAAGCGAGCCGCTAGCAAACTTGTGGAAACGCAACGGAATTAAAAAGAAAGAAAAAAGTAAAATGAATTTCATTTTCGTAAAAGTCCTTTTCTTTCGTGGTCAAATTTTTTCGCCCGTTTCTTCTGCCGACAATGGCGTAGCGCAACTGTTTTCAATATTATTTCTTTCTTGACGGCATTCTCTTATGAAATGTGACTTGATTTATAGTCAGCTCTCGATTTTGTTACATTTAGTGAGGTTAGGTCAAGTGCCGCCATTTTCTATTTTTGGTTTTCGATCAGTTACTCTTTTTTGACGTCAGATATTAATTTTTTATAGAACAAACCGTGAAAATTAGGTTCTTTCTATTCATCAGAAAAACATTTAGTATTTTTTAGCCTAGCAATTCCTCCCATCTTTAAACAGATAAATGAATGTAACGGTAGGCCCTTCGGGCGTCCCCCCGAAACGCCTCGACCTTCGTATGAAAGCCATGACGTCCCTTGGAGAGAGGGTGTGCAAGTCTTCATCGATTCTTCGCTTCCCAAAGATGTCTTGTAAACCTCACAGGTGCCCAAGAAGTGATAAGAAGTTTCCTTCTCGCCACAGTTTGGGCAGTCTGGGTCTTCGACTACATCCAAAAGGTGTAGATGTCTTTTTTGCCCACAGTGGCCAGTAAGGACTCCGAAAAACAGGAGCAGCTGTCATCTGGATTTATCCAGTGTCCTAGCTTTGTCAGGGTAGCCCTGCCTAAGGCCACTGCAGTTGATCCATTGTTCTTCTAATCCTCTTCCGCCCAACCCTTGAGTAGAGTTAGGGTTTGTGGTCTGATTAGCCCTATTATTGGCTCGGATCCATAGCAAGGTTTGTTGGGTCCCGCAAATTCATCTGCCCTCTCGTCTTGAGGCCAGCCTCTCTAGGGTATTTGCGCATTCCTGGACTAGTGCTGTGCTGGTCCTCCAGCTACAAATCGCCTTTAGATCGGCCTGGCTATCTAAGCAAATACTGACGGCGCTTCCTGAGTTCCCGTTCTTCTATTAGTTCTGCTGCTTTGAGGATAGCAAATATTTCTGACTGGAAGACCGTGGAGTATTTACCAAGAGCATAGCTCTTTCGAATCCCTACGTCCTCTATTAGAACACCTGCTCCTGACGTATCTTTCATGCGAGAGCCATCTGTATAACATACTATGCTCCCTGTGGGAAATTCTACTTGTTCGTCGCCCCACTGCTCCTTTGGTGGGATTAAGATCTTGTACTTGTTTTCAGTTCTTACTTTATCTGCTTTTGGGATAGCTTTGTGAGCCAGGAGCGAAAGCTCTGTTTCTGTCCTTTGTGCCATAGATTCCTCCTCTTCGTGTACTCCAAGGTATTTGACCTTATAATTCTGCAATGGAGGGCATTCCGAGAGTGTGTATTGAGGTTTCATCCTCTTCCTCACAGAATCTGCACGTTGCTTTATCTACTAATCCTAATTTCATGTTATACCCTACCAGAAGAGTTGCATTTGTGAGCTGGGGGTTGGAAGGGGAAAAAAATATGAGCTGGCAAAGAATTCCGCATTGTTAACACTCTGGGGATGAAGAATCTTTTGAAATGTTTAGCTCGAGGTGTTTTGAGCTGAGACGAACTTCTTGTTGGCCTTTCTGTAGTCTTAAGAAGGATCAGGGATGAAAGTTCTTTGGAGCAGAAGCCACGAAAATAGCGATAGAATAGACAAAGGTCGCCTACGGCAGGGATAGTGGATGGAGCCTAGAGGTAAAATGGGGGTCGTTTACAATGCGAAAGGCTTTCTTCTGGATCAAATCCAGAATTTTGAGGGTTTTGGGAGACGCAGCTCCCCAAATATGGGAACAATACTCGAGGTTCGACCGGACCTGAGAGACGTAAAGGGTATAGAGAGAAATATTTTCGAGCACGAAAAAGAGAGCGGAAGTAGTAATTGGTCACGTACTTGTGCCAGTTCAGTTCGCAATCGAAAGAAGCGCCTACGACGTCGAATGAGGTGCTGTTCAAGATGATCGCTGAAGGAATGTTGGATTTTTTTCTGATAGTGTGCAGAGTTGCGTTTTCGAAGCGTTGAACTGCACAAGGCGCAGATAAACACTGTTGTATCACTATGTCTACACTTTATCACCAAATAAGAAGAAACAAACGTGGCCAGTACAATAGATATCTGCACGGGCGGATCAAAATATGGAACGGGACGTGGAGATTACTCAGAATCCTGGACATACAAATTGAATGGGTTATAGGAAGTGTAGTTTGGACGGAGCTGACTGACATACCGATAGCAGCAAACAAAATAACCAACAGAAATCTTACAGGTAAATTCTCATTCATACAGACAGGCAACTGGAAACAATAAAGTCACAGTTAGGTGTTCATTAAACACTTTTACTAAAAAAACCACTTTCTGTGACTATAGACGTCTTGTTCTCATCGAACACAGTCTCTAGGAAGCGCCTATGTACAAGAAACTTAAAGCAATTGTATAGAGTTAGAAGTTTCAAAGATTTCAAAAGATATTTCTACCCAAAGAAATAAGTTGGAAAGGTCGGAAACGCTGTGCGGAAAAAAGTTGATGTACGCATTGTGTTTGTTCGTTGGGTCATGGTAGCTCTCCATAAAATGCATTTTCTATTCTGGTGAAGTTAATGCGAGAGAATTTAATCAAGGAAATTTTTGTAATGGTTTATTTTATTTACTTTTGGCTCGAACCGGACTACGATTTATATGTATTTTTATTGTTATTTCTTGGGTTCACATTTGGAACATTATTTATATGAGAATGTTTATTTAATCGCTTCATTTATAAGACTACAAAATATATTTCCAGCATTTGTGTTATGTAAAGGGTTAGTGAAAAGTATGGAACCTCCTAAGTTTAATATGTTTTTAATGAAATTGCTCATCCCATTTTAGGAAGATCCAAGGAATTCAAAAAGCTATCAAATTTAATGTACCACATTCAGTAAAACCGAAAATGCATATCAACTTTGTTATTTTAAATAGAACACTCTGTATATTTTTACATTTTTTAATTCCTTATGAAATTCTCTACAGTATAACTTTCCATTGATATTTTTATTGATTATTTTTTTCACCTGTCAAAATATCACAGTTTTGTGAGTTCGTCCAATGAAAACGCTTAATCTTCAGTGATATAGCTAAATATTAGCCAATCATTCAGTTTTTTATACTGACTATTTCAGACAAAACTGTATAGCAACGACACGTTTCATATTGACAATACGTAATATCTCAGCAACAAAATTATGACAGATCCGTTACTAAAGTGTATGGTATTTCTATAGTTATCAGTTTCACAAACGTCATTGAAGCGTCTTCATAATTTTGAAAGGAAATAATGAATCCAAACGAAATATCAAGATTCGGGTTAGGTTAGGTTAGGTTAGGAGAAATCAAAAAATTGGTTTCCGAAAATGTCCCATTGAACACGCTGAAGTAAAGAAGCTCTATTTGGAACCAATTCCTACGGGTGAGAAATTTTACATGTACTACCATAACAGAACAAACGAAAATTCTCGAGGATTACTCCTTTAATAAGTAAAAAGACAATGGCGAAAAATATAAAGAGTCATCTTTAAAGTCATTATGGAATACAACAGCAAAAATGGTACAAGAAAAATAATTTACGGAATAAGGCATAAAAATCGACCCTTTTACGGATATATCTTTCAAATGTGCAAAATTGGCCAGAGACACCAAGCGAAGGCAGCTTCAAAGTTGTCCAGAAAAATGAAAACTTAGTTCAAAAACATTATCCACCGAAAAACAATTAAAAATTATCAAAAGTTACGACGAAGAAACCCCCGATGGAGCACAAAAAAAGTTTTTTCACCTTTGCTCATTTGAACTTGCTTGGAGAGGCAATGAGGCCGTAAACTGCAAGATTAACTTTTTCCAGAAGGAAGTCGGGTCAAAAAGTTTGCAAGCAGCAAATTATAAAGAATATTCTGTAAAAACAATATGGAACACAACTGCAAAAATGATACAGGAAAAATATTATAGTAACTTTAACATTACCTTTTATCCATTTTCGGATATTGAATTCAAAAAAGCCAGGGACGTACGAAATGCTAAAACAAGGGAATTGCAGGTTCGGCCTGAAAAAAGGAAGCAAAGTGCGACAGCTGTTGATGAAAATGAATATTTACAGATAACAGATTCATGTGATGAAAATACGCCAGTAGGCCTCCAAAAAAAGTTTTTCCATATTGTTTCTTACGAATTGGCATGGCGTGGCGGAGAAGGAGTCCAATGTTACCTTCATTATTTTTAAAAAGGAAATCAATAACATGGGTCAAGAAACTGGAAGAGTTGAATACAACCCAATTTTCACAAAAACATGCCAAGGAGGCAATAAAAAATGTGCAGATTCCAAATGGTTAAATCCCAATGTCGAACATCCCGAAAGATGTCCAATAAGATTGTACAATAAGATACTGGAAAAACGAGATGATAACATAACTTCCGAAAGATTTTTCCTTACACCAAATCCATTTTGGAATAAAGCAAATGGAAAATGGTTTAAAAATATACCGGTTGGGCAGAACGAAATATCTAAATGGCTAAATTCGTCAGCAAAAAAATGCGGATTAGATGTAAGGAAATCGAAAAATCACTAATCATTCCAGTCGATCTACCGTTGTTTCTCATTTGGTAAAAGCAGGTATTTAAGAATAAGAAGTCATCAAAATTACTGGACATGCAACATCTTCCTCATTAAAGCCTTATTTTCAAATAAATGACAACATCATAAAAATATTTTAGAAAAAATAAGGAAACCTTAACCTACTTCTACTTCAACTACTAGTGTTGCTAGCACATCCACCGCAACAGTAATATCCAGCAACAATGAAAACTACTTGGAAGAAACTAGACCTATTTCCGAATCCCAAGTTTTATATAAAAATTGTGTCTTTAATAACTGCTCGTTTTATAAATAAAAACTAGAGATATCTTCAAAAACATAAAGTTTAATAGTTTTAGTTGATATAGTTTTGGTTTGTATAGTATTTGTTTGTGTTAATTATGAAATATAAGTTGTTCTAGAAAGTTTTTTAAATAAAGTAGTTTTTGTACAGAATGGTTCAAAAAATAATCTTCTCAAATACCATTCGTCCTGTAAAATTTTACTGAATAAATCTTTATTTTCTAGACTCCACCTTTTTTTAGGCAAAACTACTCAAACAAACTGAATAAGATAAAATCACATTTCAGTTTGTTTTCGTATTTTTGCCAAATAAAAAAGTTTGCGTCGAAACCAAAAATTTATCGATAAAATTTTAAGGACTCGTGGTATTACCTTTGATAAATTAACTCCAATGTTAAAATGTCATATACCTACAAACTATTTTGTCATTTTGACATCGATAAAAAAGGTGCATCCTTTTTTATCGCTTTTTTTTATCGCATGTTCCTCAATCTAGTAGGTGTGTATCAATTTTGCATTATTGTTGACAGGTATTTAATTGTCAAATTTAACAATATAAAACAATACTACCTTTTCTTTGCAAAAAACATAAAGTATGAACCGATTTGGAGAGGTTTCACATGAACAAATTACAAAAAATATTGAAGAGTCAATACCGAAGTCAACAAAAAATACGAAGTCATCAATATGGAAACAATTCATGGAGTTTTGTCAAAGCCGAAATTATAAGTTGGAAGAGAATACTACAATACAAGATCTAGCAAAAATATTAAAAGATTGGGCTTTCAATATGAAAAAAAGAATGGAGAAGATTACAAAGAATTTGCGGTCAAAACAATATGGAACACGACTGCTAAAATGTTACAACAGAAATATTTTAACGAATATGGTTTGAAATTTGATCCTTTTACAGACATAACCTTTAAAGAAGCTCGGGATGCTAGAAATGCCAAAAGAAAACAACTTCAATTGATTCCAACAAAAAGAAAGACGTGTTCTTCAGCAATAGACAAAGAAAATATAATAAAAATGGCAACACTATGGAATATAAATGAACCTGAAGGGCTGCAAAAAAGATTCTTTCATATAGCTTCTTACGAATTGGCTTGGAGAGGAGGAGAAGCTGTTAATTGCAAAATTTATTATTTTAAAGTAGAAAAGAACCAAAATGGTCTTCCTACGGGTAGGATTGAATATAACATCATATTTTCGAAAACGGCACAAGGCGGCTCGAAAAAGTTAACAGACAGCAAATGGTTGACTAGAAATGAAAGTGACGAAAGTATTTGCCCTGTAAAACTATTCCATTTGCTAGTAGAAAAAGAAATGAACATATTACTTCTGACCGATTATTTTTAACTCCAAATCCTTTTTGGAAAAATAAAAATTCTAAAGGTTGGTACAAAAATGTTCCTTTAGGTATTAATACCATATCTGTTTGGACAAAAAATTCTGCTGCAAAAATTGGATTGGACATAATCAATAATAAAGTTACTAACCATTCAAATCGTGCCAGCGCAGTTTCCCAATTAGCCAAAGCAGGAGTTAGCGATCAACAGCTTATTAAGATAACAGGACACTCGTCATCACAATCGATTAAACCATACCTCCAAATTGACCCCGAACACCATGAACAACTTATAAATAATTTGAGATCCTCGGAAACAGAATATTCAACATACGTAGAAACACGAGAAGAAAACATTAAAATCAGTACTCCCCAACCAATATTTAATAATTGTATTTTTAACAACTGTTCTTTTAACTAGTTTAATTGTTTTAGAATGAATAAATTTTATTGTTTCTTTATATAATTAGTCGTTAATTTATCTTAGCAAAATACACGCGATCTTTTTTTTAATGGATAAATTTTTCTCTTCATCTCAAGATTTTTCCATCAGTAATATTACTGATGGCAAAATCTTTCGATGAATCGAAAAATTTTCCGGTAAAAAAAAAAGCTCTTGTGTATTTACTGTTGATAAAACCACTAGTCGTTTTGTTAGTATTGATAAAATTATAGAACTATCAAAAATTCATTAACAATATATTAAACAATTATTATTATAAATGTTAAAAATCAATTCATGTCGCAAACATTAAGTATGTTTTTAATAAGTTAATTGAGCGAGAAATCCAAACACTTACGCCCAAATCGTATAAAATGTAAACAAGCATAAATCAAGGACGTCTTTGGAACCCTTTTAACACCCGTTATCGTATCAAATATAGCGGCAGTTTGTATCTGAGAAATCTGGTGTTGTCACGAAGTGCTCCAGCGTCTCTTGATTTATATCTCGTATGTGGTCTAGAGTGGTTTACTAGAAATGTGTATTG
This sequence comes from Ophraella communa, assembly GCA_035357415.1. Taxonomy (NCBI): domain Eukaryota; kingdom Metazoa; phylum Arthropoda; class Insecta; order Coleoptera; family Chrysomelidae; genus Ophraella; species Ophraella communa. Next base: position 40,015,931 of record CM068981.1, on the reverse strand, counting down.
AACTTATGGGTTAACAAACGCCACTAGTCTTAGTATCTGTGCAAGAGAACAGTGATATATATTTAGTGATCTATTTAGGACAGGAAAAAGGAACTTCTTTCAGTTGTGTAGGTGTTTTTTATGAGGACAAACATTTAAACGTACCTACTTTGTTTGGTTTTATACGGACAGAATAAATGCAATAAAATATTTATGAAAAATCTTACTAACAGTTCAAAAGAGATATTGTAGTTATTTGTTATGCAAAATAAAGTGCAAATTGCAAAAAATTTATATATGTGGCCACTGAGGAAATAGTATTGGATATGTCCAACTATTTCTCTTTTTAATATGTCAAAAAACACTTTAACTGACTAATATTTGAGAAAAATATATATTACTATCCGATTATCTGTAATAAAACACGAAAACACTAGGGTGGTCGTCAAATATAGCCCTTTATACTAGTTTTCACAATAAATGCTAATTACTTAAGTTGTAAAATCCGAGATGCACATCATAAATGTAAAAGGACCTGATTCAGGTAATTTTGTTTCTCAGAGAGGGATTGAAGAGGATTACAGCTTACACTTCTTGTTCATTTTAGTCTTTGTATTTCATTGAAATTATTCACTTGTGTTACGGCGTGCAATAATTTTATAACATTTATTTGTTATTACAGACATTAATAGCAAAGATTTTATACCCCAGTGTACAAAATAGGCAGTATGTGGCGTCCGTGGATAAAAAGTAATTGTGTTTATTCCACTGGTTCGTTAAAGAAGGATCACTTATCTTGTGACACGAAAATCATTAAAAAAAATTGTATAGTTCCTTGCTTCAGCTAGGATATAACGCGAGTGCTGCAGCAAAAGTAACCAGTAATTTGACGAAGGTGCCTCTTACTTCAGTTAGACGAATTGTTGAAAATTCCATGGAATCAAGAAAAAAGCGTAAATATTCAGGTGTCAAGAAAAGTCTACACGACTGGGAAAAAGATTTGATAAGGCGAAAAATCTACACTATGTACAATGAGCAGCGTGTCCCTACAATCAAAAGTCTGAAACAGCGGCTCATCAATGACGAAACTCACATCAACTGTGGCCTCACTACTCTTTGGCGCGCTCTGTCTGTAATGGGCTTTAAATATCGTAAAATTGACAAAAGACGAGTAATAATGGAATCCACACGTTTAATAAACTGGCGTTCTGAATATATAACGTCAATAAGAAAATACCGGCATTAAAATCAGCCATTACTCTACCTCGACGAGACGTGGTTTGACACGAATGACACCCCTTTCAAAGGATTGTCTGATTCCTCTGATAAGTGTAAAACAAAAGCACCATCAAATAAAGGGAAAAGAATCACAATATTACACGCAGAATCAGAAAATAGTTGGATCCCAAACGCTATGTCGCTTTTTTCCAAAAATATTAAGGACTCTTGTGTTGATTTTCACGAAGATACAGCAGAGCTTTTTGAAGATTGCTTTAAAAATTTTCTCTTGCCCAACATTCCGCCAAACAACGTTAAAGTAATGGACAACGCAAGCTATCATAGTCGACAACTGCAAAAAATTCATGGCTCAAAGAATACGAAATTGGAGATTGAAAACTTCATGGCTGCAAATGACATGTGTTTTGAGGAAAATTATACAAAGAAAGAACTTTTACCAGTGTTTACTACCTCCCTACTACTGCGTGTTCAATCCCATAGAGCTTATATGGCACCAACTTAAATCGAATATGAATCAACTGTATGAATGACATTTCTACCGAGAGTTGGAAAAGTTCTGTTAGTTATGTTATAAATGTTGAAAACTCGTACCTTTCAGTAAAATGAATTGCGCCAATTATAATTAATTTAGATGAGCCTAGCGATAGCGACACTGAACTAAATATAGAATAGAATTGTAACATTTAAATAAATTACTTGTATATCTCCTATATTATGCAAAATTCAAATTTCTTAAGTTCGACCCTGTAGTACACTTGCATCTTTTACCTGATGATTTTCTACACAATGAGATTAAATCGGGTAATTTATTGCAGTTAATAAGCCAATACCATTTACTGTGAAAAATACTATACCTAGCATCGAATTAAATCTCTCCCCTCAGTACAAAATAGTTCTGGTATTAGGCGATGTTGCCAGTTTTCCCAGATACGATGTCCTAGATCCTAGATGATGTTTACTAACTTTTAAACGAGAAGTGATGACTCGGTACTGTTTGCTCTTAAGAAATAAAACCTGATAACATCAATTCATTAAATATAATGAAATTTTGATGTTCCTGAAATCATATACTTTTTTCGAACAGTTTTCGTTTTTGATCTAAATCGATGTACGCATCACGCGATGACAAATTTTACTACCGTCTTTCAGTATTATAGATTATAAAAGGGGAACAATAAAATAAGGGTCTTCCAAAGTTTCGAAGTAACATCTGTCCCACGCATCAAGAAAACTTATATATTGGAAATTATTTATCAAACAAGGTGAGGACAGAAACGGTCCGCTAAATGTCAAAGTCATTTTTGGCAAAATTATGTAAATTGCAAAAATGCATTTTTAAGGTGCTTAGCAATTGAATAAAAAGTTGGTGTTTTTTTTAGTTGTTTGTTTGCATTGTAGTATCTAATTAAGACACAAAAATTTGTGAAATACCCTATTGTTATATCTTGACGGCTATTATTTCTATTTCAATAAGTCTTTCGTGATGCTGTTTACTAAGTAGGATGTAAGGTTTCATCGAATTAGAGCTCGAATGTCCTGTGATTTTGATGGCTTCCTGTTCATTAAAATATTTTTTTTGTAATAATTTAGCACTCGTATTCCAGATCGTCTTTACGACACATTCCCTGTAATAAGAACCATCAATTTTTCTCATGTTGAAGCCCCAGTCCTTTAATATAACGCGCACTTCTTCTTCTAATACGTATTTTCTTTCTTTCATTGTACTAACCCTTACTTTTTGGAAGTCCATCTTATTAAGAATAATAAAAAACTCTTCGTTTTAACGTAACCTCCAAGTTTAATTGAAAAAATTAGGTTTTAAATCACAATTACAGCCGTTTCGCTATAATTAGCATCGTCAGATTGACATATGTATTTTCTCAATTTAACATGGAAGTTACGTTAAAACGAAGATTTTTTTATTATTCTTAGTATTTCCTAAATCTAGTAAGTTGCCTCCAAACGTACTCCTTTGATTTCTACGTATTTTTCGGTACATCTGAATCAATGTTTTCATTGATTTCCCCATTTTTAAATGCGTACGGCGGGATTATTTATTGAAAAGGTAATCCATTTCTCAAATGTGGATGATACAGATAATCGTAGTAATAAAACTCAAAGTCTATCCACAACTCTTAATAGTAAGGTTCACAAATTTAATGCGACATGTTTCGGTCTTCAGACCATCATTAGGCTATAAAGAAAACAATGGTGTTAGGAGAATAAAAAAATTAGTTGTATAAAGAGCGATTAGTGTCGGTTGTCCAATTACATTAATGATTGAAGTTAAAACATTTCAAGTATGACAAATAAATACCAATAGAAGTAAAGTTTAAAATTAAAGCAAAAAGTTAAAGGTACATGATATTGCAATAAGTAAAACTACGACAAAACAGCAAGTCAAATATGTCACAAAATCATTACAAACTCACCTGTATGTGCAGATCGTAGAAATTGTAAATTAATTTAAATTTAAAGTTAAACATCTATGAATAAATGAAGAATAATGGATTAATAAGAGAGTAATGATGTACAAAAGAAGAGGAAAAAGGAACTTCAGAAGTTATTAAAAATAGAATCTGATGGGTGTGAGGGTTGAATTAAAGTGGATAGAAAAGTGGGACCAAATTCATACTAAGAATACTGTATCCCAGAGGAAAATTTAAAATTTAAAAAGTTTTACATTTCCAAAAGAAACAAGAAAAATGAGGCAAGTGAGGAAGAACAATGAAAGGATTGTAAAAAACAACCAGATAAAGGAGAGAGCCATGACGGAAGTTCGATCTCCTTACAGACAGGTCGATCCTAAACTGTAGGTAAAGGTTCTTGTTAGTCTTCTCAATCTAAGCAGTAATGCTATGTATATTAAGATGAATAGCATAGAGTACATTTCAACTCGCCGAAACAGAAAAGCTATACCAGCGCACTTAAAGAACTCTATACGTATGAAGGACAATTATAATTAAAGTAAGAAAGCCTAAAGCGGAACTTGTCTAGTCCCAACATACATCCGAAAGGGTTACCAACTGAATAACTAATCAAAGAAGGAACTTGGATGTAGAGGGAAATTAAAGGAAATAAATATAAGGAATGAGCTGAAGAAGCTAGTTTAGAAACTGGAGAATTAGTAAAGCTGACAACAGGTCTTATAGGAATATTTTCTTTATGAATTTTTGGCAAACCGTATTGTCCTACTTGAAATATTTTAACTTTAATCATTAATGTAATCGGACAACCGACACTTATCGCTCTTTATATAACTAATTTTTTTGATTCTCCTGACACAATTGTTTCTTTATAGCCTGATGATGGTCTGAAGACCGAAACATGCCGCATTAAATTCGTGAACCTTACTATTAAAAGTTGTGGATAGACTTTGAATTTTATTACTACGATTATGGAATTATTTATATTTGAACCACTAAACTGAAACCATTAAACTAACAGACCAATCAGGATCAAGAGTTTAGTTTGTTGTTAGCGATAATCTGAAGTTGACTAGAGCTCCTGATTTGATAAGTACCTGAAATAGTAAAAAATAATAGCACTAGTGATCGAATTTTCGCGACAAGTGACTTGAAGATGCCAATCTGACGATGCTAATTTTAGCGAAATAGCGTCACGTGACACAAAATGCTCCTGATTGGTCAAGTTTTTCATGACATCACTTGCTTGTAGCAGCTTTGTTCGGGTATCGCCAGTTACAGTTTTCAAATTGTCAGAAACCTGAGGACTAAAAAATTATGTGTTTCGATTTCCTTTATCGCGAGCTACTGACATTTTAACGATAGTATTTTATATTGCAAAACTGTTTTTTAAAAAAAGACAACAGAAACCTACTCCAAGTCGACTCAATCATGGTGGGAATATTTTTCGTAAACAATTCCAACTTTTATGTGTGGGAATTAAAAAATGTAAAAACAGCGATGTAAGTATAATAATATAATCCGTCTAGAAAGTATACGGAATTTTTTTTCCTAATTTCAATATATTTTCTTTTCGTAACATTCTAATACAAAAGTAATGCGTCGAGTAGATTGTGCCGATAGTAGGCTATGGATAAAATCGCATGACAATAGTATCAATCAAATATTGTTGATTGTAAACAGACGTGAGTTTTGTAAAATAATGTCGCAATAAGTAGAAAAAAGAAAAATGGTGGAATATTTGTATAGAAAGGGTGTTCCAAACGTTAAAAAACTAGTGCAATTGACTAAACTCGGGAAAAGTGCAGTGTATGAGACAATGAAGATGATAAAAACTGGTACAGATATAAGACATAGACAAGTTTCGGGAAGACCGAAACAATTTAAACGCTTTAGTGAATTTAAGGCGACAAAATCCGCGCCTAGGGTTTCGAAAACTGGCCAGCAGATTTAGAAATCAACCAAGAATAAATATGTGTCCAGAAACTCACCGCATGGTACTGAAAAGACAAGGCTACAAAAGCAACAAAGAATGGAGTTTTGTCAACGTTTTCAAGCAGATAATTTCAGCAATATTTTTATATCTGACGAGAGTTGTTTCCAGATTGGTGCAAACAATCTTAAAATCCTATCAAGAGAAAATGTTACCGTTCAAATTTCCAAATTTCTCACTAAAATAATGGTTTAGGGATCAATATCTCAACGTGGTGCTACGCCTCTCTGTATAGTTGATGGCACTGTTATAGTGCAAAGTATTGTGATATTTTGAATGATTTTCTTCTTGAAACAGCTCATGCTTTATATCCAGAGGGGTGGCGTTTTCAGCAGGATAATGCAAGATGCCATACTTCTGCCGTTACTCAAGCTTGGATGCAAGAGCACCAACTGACAACCATTCCATGGCCAGCAGCTTCACCAGATCTTAGTCCCATTGAAAACATATGAGGATTAATGAAGACTAAAGTGGAACGAGCAGCTCCATGAAATAAAGAAGGTTTGATTCGTTCGGTTTTACAGGCTTGGACCACCATCACCGAGCAGTGTGGCAGTGACCTAGTTTTTGGTGCACCTGGACGTTTAATTAAGAGAAGATTTATTTTCTATACAGGAAATTTTAATTTATTTTGACATTAGGTAAGTATAAACAGATTAATGTTATTAGAGCTATGGATATATGTTTTAAATTATTTTAGATTTTCCTCCAGAATCTGTTATGTTTTACACATTACTTGAGACAGTTTTTTATAATTTAAAACCAAAGAATAAATTCGGGAAAGTTTGTATAATTTCAGAATATTTAAAAACAAATTAGAACAGAATGTACGCTTATTAATAAATTAATAAATTTATACAAGTATAAAATCACATTTTTGATCAAATCCTTATACCTGAATATAATTATTTAATTCAACTTTCTTTCAATATGTTTAAGAAACCAGATTATTAAAATAATTGATAAAATTCATTAACTCTAAAACCTCTGTTCTTCATATCAAGGAACAAGATTATCGTACGATTGAATTTTTATATCACAATATCAAATATTACTTATTAATGTTTTAACAAACGAATTCATTAAACTATACTGGGTTGGGAACCTATATATTTTTACAGATTTTGAAAGAGCTTGGAATAACTCACTGTTAGTAGTACAATAGATGTACATTTCATTATTTTAGAATAATGAGAAACAAAATTATTTCAAATGTTCAAAATGCTCGCCGTTTACTTGCTGACAATATGCCATCCTATTAACAAATTCTTGAGTCACTCTTTCCAAGACTTCTCCACGTATTAGTTCACATACATCAATAATTCTTTGTCTCAATTCCTGTAAGTTTGTTGGTCGTCTAACGTAAACACGTGATTTTAGATAACCCCAAAGAAAAAAATCTAACGGGCTAAGATCCGGAGAACGAGCAGGCCACTCTATGAATCCTCTACATCAAATCCATCGATTTGGAAAATTCGCATCCAGAAAATCCCTAACCCGTCTATCATAGTGGGGAGGTGCTCCATCTTATTGAAACCAAATATTTTGTAGTAATTACCCATTCTGTTGAAGTGCAGGAATAATTTCGTTATTTAGTAGATCCAAATACTTGTCACCATTCAAGTTTCCGTCGATAAAAAATGGGCCTATATGCTTATTTTCGACAATTCCCAAACATTTAACTTCTGTGGATGCTGGGTATGTGCTTCATGAATCCAATGAGGATGACCAATACCTTGAGTTATGGCGATTAACTGTTCCATTTAAACAAAAAGTTGCCTCATTGGAAAAAACTATGCTAGAAGCAAAATTTTCGTCGACATTACAAATGTCCAAAATTCCAGCCGTCGGTCAAAATCATCGTATGACAATTCTTGAACCAACTGTACCTTATACGGATGATACTTTTCACTTTTTAATATCTTTACTGCAGAACGTCGACTGATACCATAGTTTACTGCCAAATTTGTAGTGGAAGTTTGAGGTGATTCTTCTAAATCGATTGCAATATTTTGTTTAATAGTTTCGTTTGTTGCAGTCCGCGGTCTTAGCAATTTTTTTACCATCCCAGTAGTATTAAAACTTTGTATTGTTTTAGTTACTGTTGAGCGTGATATAGGATTTCTCTCCGGATGCAAAAGTATGACACACTTCTTCATGAGTTCTAACACGATCACCAAAACCGATCATCATTAAAATTTCAATACGCTCTTTTTCACTTAATTGAACCATTCTAAATTGTGCAATTGATTTCCGTCAATTAGAATTTGAAACTTGAAGAACAAAATACGTACTAAACAGTACTTGTTTATTTATTACTATGCATACAAACAACATCAATTAGTTTATCTAAATAGTTTTTTGCTCTAAAACAAAAAACTCAAAGGAGGTTGGTTAAAGTGCTATATTCCTCGTTTTACAAATTTTTTTACACTAAACTCAGTATGTATGGATTCAAAATAACAAGCTCTTTCAAAATTTGTAAAAATATATAGGGTGTCCCATTTAAATTAAAGAAGTTGTTGGGATTTCCGGTTAAACCGAAAGTATATTATTATCAAAAAATGTACATCAGATGCGTTTTGTTCCATTACACTTACCTGCAAATTTTCATAAATATCGTTCTTTTCGTTTAAAAGATATTTACTTGGTTCCATACTTTATCCCAACCCCGTATAATCAGTGTTCTTTATTTCAATAACTATTTATTATCCAAGAAATATCTTCAACATTTAATAAACAATTGTTCTTTCCATTGATGAAACCAATTTTTGGCTGAATTTTAATGAACAAATTATAAATATAATAAAAAAATTTATTGTATTTAGGGACATTTTTGGTTCTGTGCGAGAGTAGGGTTGGTACAATAAATTTCATTAAAATATTATGTCGTTATATTTGGAGTATTATTTGCGTGCTATTATTATGATTGACTGATGTAGCCACTTTTTTATGTATTTATTTCATCTTGTTGGGTTTTTTAAAAACTCAGCAGGCAGAAATGAAAACAATTTATAGTAACTGTATAAAAACTTTTTAATTCATAATATTTGAATTGAAAATATGACTCCCTTAAACGGATTCGGCAAGTCCAATACGGTTTTTACCGAAATCGAACTCGCTGTAATATTTTCCAATGAATACGTCTCCCAAAATCCACAGAGGACCATCGATGTCGATGTCCAAAGCCATAAATCCTAGGATGCATGTGTCTACCAAAGTGGCTTTTTGCTGCAACACGAAATATAATAACGATTAATAAAGAATTTTGCGTTTAATATTTAAAAGAAGTCTTTTAATTACTGCAAAACGACTATACTTAATAATATTTAGTAATGATTTCCAATTGCAATTACTATAATGCATAACTCACCTTCAGAACGTATTCAGTTGGAGTTAAAGTGAAATTTTTACCACCTAAAATGAAATCAATATTTGGCATAGAAGATAGTTTGCTACAGTCGACAATATATTCTCCATTAAGAGAAATTCCAGAACCAATTTGCTGCAAAAGTAAAGATTATTTAGAGAGATAACAAAAAAATGCTACTACTTTATGTAAAAAAATAAATATGAACATTACAAAACACACAGAATATCAATAAATAAGAAAAACAATGAACTTAAATTATTAAATGTGGTTATACAAATGATATGTGTTTTCAAATTCGCTGTTCTGAACATTGTACTATCTTGTACTCGTTTTGTACTACAAAGTACTGAAAGTACTAGAGGTTTGAAAGCAGTTGATCTGGATCTTTAGAACAGGTTTTTGACAAACTAGAGGAAAAATAACAATTTGCAGTAACAGTTTACGGTGAAAAAAAACTTTTTGAAGTGAAAATTTACTAAAAAAACTACTAGAGATAATAGAAAAACTAAAAAGTTAAGTTAAGAACGTGTTTTCCACAAAATATCAGCTATAAGGTAAAAATTAACAGTTTAAGATGAAACAGTAACAGATTAAAGTGAAAGCTTTTTCTAAAACCAACAAAAGAAATTTAAAAATAAAGAAATACCGCTCAGGATATACTTATTTTTGATCATAAAACCAAAAATAACGGTTGAACGTACAATAAATATACATTTTAAATACTTACTTTTTGGAGTTTCTCTATTTCTGTTGTAGGACCAGTAATCAGACTGGTACCAGTGTCTACTATGGCGTGACATCCACCTTCGCAGAAACTCTCGCTTCCTACGTTCACCCCATCTACTTCAATTTGCCAATAGGCTTGTCTGGATACTGGAAAGTAAGTGAATTCTCCTTTGTAGTATTTTGGATCGGATCCTCCAAGTATCAATTCACCTCCAACTTCTGCATCAGGGTCTCTATAACATTTTAATTGAATAAATGATAAAGTTTACATTATTGCATCACCACGACTTGACTTTTAATCTCAATCAACTGACCTGTTTAAGTAGAAGGAGAAAACTGGGTTGTCAATGACCTTTTGTTTGACCATTGAATTGAAAACTGGCAGAATTTGGTTAACTGATATGTTGGGATATCCCATACCTAAGATACCATCGAATTGGCCAGCGAGGAAGGCTATACCTGGTTCTTCCGTGGCTTCAGCGAACAATTGATCGGTTACTTTTATACCACCAACCTGGCAATAAAAAAATACAATAATACGTTAACCAAACAAAGTTTAAAATTGGTATGGTTCATTTGTTTGGAGTTGGCAGATAAGAAAAGTCATTAAATCGTAAATTTTGTAAACAAGACCCTAAATCAGTAGTGCACGTATTTATTTATATTGGTATTAAGAAATTTCTTTTAATCATCATATTTTAATCTTCTTAGGTAAGGGATAAGTTTAGAATATTTTGTTTTTCGATTTTAACGAGAATAATTGTAATCGTTAGGGGTGTTAAGGGATTAAGGTAACCCTATGTGTTTAATTGCAAAGACAGGTACGTTATTAGTCTATAAATTAAGGATTTATTTTACCCCAAAATTAAGGTTTAGTACAATAAATTTAATCCAAACAGATAAACTATAATAAACCTATAAAAATTGCTTTTTTCACTACTATATTGTCTTTCGTTGAAGTAATACAGTTGTTCATTATTAACCAAGGTAGAAAAATACAAACACTTCTTAATTAGAACTGAATCTCAATCCATTTGATAGAATGTAAGGTAAATGATGCGAAGACAAAATGAAAAAATATTTCATAGAGAGTGATTACTGGACCATTCAAATTTTTTATTAATTTCAAAAACTAATGTAAAAAAATAGAATGCCACTAGTGAAAAAACTGCTTTATGAGCCACATGTTAAAAGTAGGTAAGAGCTAGAAAACTAGGAACTCGAAAACTGTAACTTGTGTACAGCCATCTATATTTAACTAACTTAATAATGTAAATGTTGCCATGTCTTTAGCCTAATTTTTAATGCGGTTTAATATTACCCTAGAAAAAATGGTTTCGTTTAAAAATATCATTTTGTTTTAAATTAAAAAAGGTATCTAGTTATTATTCGCAACACTTCTTTTACCAGCGCAATAAACAAAGTAAAATAAAATAACTGTTTCAGATTTACAAAACGGTCATGGTTCTAAAACTTGTCGAAATGACCGATTTGTTTCCAATTATTATGAAAAAAGTTGGATTATGTCTGTGAAGAAAGACAATTTATTGAAGATACCTTTAAAGGTTCTCTAATCCATTTAAAATCAACCCTCTTCAAGAATTCAAACTTTTGAGTCATAAGCCATAAAAATCCTCTTCTTACAATATTCCACGTTATTCCTCAAATATAGCTTACTAAGCCAAACTATAAAGCTATTGACCTAGTTTTCGGAAAAACGTGAAATGAAAACAATTTGAAAAAATGATTTTTTAATTAGTTTATATCAATTTGGTGATGCGAACCTCGCTTCGCTCGGCACGCAGTGGTTCGTTTATAACAATAACAAAATGGTTTTTAAACTAGTTACTGATTTGGTACTATTATCAATCTATCACTGCGTGCCGAGCGAAGCGAAGTTCGCAGCACCAAATTAATATCAGCGTGCATGCAGATATCGGTGGGAGAGAGAACACAGTCGTTGGAATTTTCAGAACTGGAGGTACTGTATGTTTACGGATTAGTCCAGATTTCGGCTAAATATGCGTGATGGTCGAATATTGGTGTGAAGAGAAAGAGAACAGCGATACAATGAACGTTTGATGGCGCAACCACTCTTTTTTTAGAAAGCCAATAATTGTACCATTTTTCGGTGCAATAGGCGAACAATTTGTCTTTATCGAGGATAATGCGCGCCCGCACCGTGTGGTTTTATAAGAATAAACTGGCCACCATGTTCACCCGATATGAATTGCATTGAGCATGTATTTGTTTAAGGCAATAAAATCAATAATAATGATTAAATAATGATAATTAGAAAGTGTTTCAGCTTAAAATTAAAAATATATATATAACCTAACCGCTATTATTTACATCAAGAAATTAATTAATTAAAGTTTTAGAGGCAGTTAAAAATGTAATGGGATTGTGAAAACATCAGTATATAATTTTAGTCTAAACTAAATTGCCAGTGATTGAACATCGTGTCGCATACGGAGTATTAGTACAGTCGAAGTTTTAGTATTTTAATAGTTAGTTTATTTTTGTGGTTTTGTATTTGGACATTAGTATTTTGTTAGTTGTATTTTTAGTAAAAACTTAAGTGAATTTTAGTGTTAATAAAACTGACGATAATAGAAAAATTTTAACGGGCAAACATGACATCAAATCAAACCAGATTGAATACTTCAGAAAGTTAAAAAAAATATAAAGAAGAAGGACGAACAATAATGTATTGTGACGAAACGTACATTCACGGCTCACATACTGTACCTAAAATGTGGGACGATGGACAAAATATGTGTTTGAAATCACCAGTAGCCAAAGGTAAAAGATTGATTATTTTACATGCTGGAGGTGTATCGGGTTTTGTACCTGATGCTTTGTTGATAATCAAATAAGGATCTAAAACGGGTGATTACACGACGAAACGAATACCAAAAATTTTTGCAAATGGTTAAAGGAAAAGTTTATTCCTAACGCTCCGAAAAACTGTGTACTAGTATCAGATAAAGCATCTTACCATAATACTTTCGTTGAACCACTGCCCAATTTATCATGGAAGAAAGATTCGATGCAAAAGTGGCTAAGTGAAAGAAACATTTTTTATAACATGGCTGACACTAAAACAGAATTGTACAATTTAATTCCAATGCACAAACCTCTAAGTAAAAGATATGTAATCGACGAAATATTAGCAGAAAATGACATGCTAACATTGCGTTTGCCACCTTACCATCCGTAGCTGAATCCAATAGAAAAAATATTTGGGTACTGGTAAAGAGTGACGTAGCTTCCTGTAACGTCACTTTCAGGTTAGACGATATGTGGAAGTTAACGGAAGAAAAATTTGCCAATGTAAAATTAGAACATTGGGAGAATATTTGCGCCCATGTTGGTAAAGTTTAAAAAGGAATACATGGAAAGAGATCATATTATGGATGATGTGCACAATTTAGTAATAAATATAGGAAACGAAAGTAGCGAGAGCGAATCGGAATATGAAGACAATGAAGATGATTTGGGTTGTCAACCATTGTTGAGATGTGTATTTTAACTTATCACAAAATTTTATATTTATTTGCAATGTGATTAAATAAATCTATTTATCTATATTATGTACAATTTTTATTAAATAAAAAATTCTATAATCAACCAACTTCGACTGAGCTATTGAATTTAACGTGCAACTGAGTCAACGTTTTTAGATGGCATTTTAATCATTTTGACCATTGTTGCCATTAATTTCGGCGCATTCATTTTCAAGGCCATAGCCCATGAGATTTTCAACTGCCTCAACACAAACCTCGCAAATAATGAGATATCTAGCTACTTTAGTTGAAACATGGCAACAATCGCAATAAGCCAGTTAGATGTAGATATCTGTACACCAATTACAGTTTCTAAGTTTCTACCTTGTATCTACTTTTAACATATGCCATATATGCCGCTAGATCACTCCATAATCGATACACTACAATATGGAGTCGTCTGAAACCATCAATTGACTATAAAGTGATACTGAAATAATTCAAAAAGTCCCCTTAACACACCTAGTGATCGTGGCTAATATCATATACAATAATCTAAAGTTTAACTTACGTCAACAATATCTGAAGAGACGAATCCACTGAGAGAACCAGAACCGTATTCGATAGCAAAATCTGAGCCGTTTTTCTTATAAGTTGATGATTTGTCTGAGTGGTATTTATTGTGGAATTCTAATAAAAAAATATACTGTACAAATTTCGATCAATTTAAAACAATCTGCATACTTACGGCAAGGCAAATTTAAAATGCTGCATTTTGAAGACGGCACCCAAAGATTGGATGAACCTGTATCGAAAATAACGTTGAAGGTTTGCGGTGGAGTTCCAATACTTATTTCACCATAGTACTGGGCCTAAAAATGTTTTTAATAAAGTTAAAATTAATAGTCTTATGTTATTGTTTGGATCAGGGCACTGATGCATATCCAATTATAAGGTAAATACACTTGGTTCGCTGTATCTTTGTACATCATAGTTTTACGAAATAAATCTAAGCATTTAAATCAAACGTAACTCTTTTCTAGATTCATAAAATAATTAGGAAATGTTTAATATCCCGTCAAACGTATTTATAGTGATTGTTTTTGTTTATTTATTGTAATCTTAGAACATAAAATAGTAAGGAAGTATTGCTCGTTCAAGGACAGGTGACCGGGATGGTTATCCAAGATGGCTACCGGAAGTTACTTTTTAACAGTGGCGTCCTATATTTTTTATTTGTAGAAAAATAATGTCCTTATTGAAACATACCTATTATTATTCAGTATGGACACTAATCATTATATATTAAAATAACCATTTTAATAAGGAAAGTAGAGGAAAAAAAATAGTATAACATTGCCTAAAATGGGGGTACTAGATTTAAGGAAATAAAACCAGTTATATACTACCCAATTTTTATTAAAATTTTTCATTCTACCACTATTATTGGCCCTTAAATTGAATTTTGTGTAAACATGTCTAATTTTTTCTACATTATTTATTTTACTTTTACATATATAATAAATTCTTGTTTTTAAATATACTACACAGATGCTTTTTATAAGTTGTTTCCTACGAGGACTTTCAGAAGTAGATGGTAGAGTTTCAGGAACAGGAACTGGTGAAATAGTTTCACTGCTAGTAGTTATTATCTCTTCAGCATAAGGGTCGTTAGTACTTACCTGCATAGAAAAGGTATATATTAGTGAAACATATGTTTAAGTAAAATATCTGTAAATAGATTTGAGAAAAATATAGATTTGGTCAATGTTATTAAAGCAATTTGTGGATGTAATAATTACTTACATATTTCATTCTTGCGATTTTAATTGTAGGTATAGCATTTGGTACTAGTAAAACAATTACTGAAGAAATTCTATCAAATGATTGTTCTGTAAAATGTTGTGAGCCTAAAAAGCTATTATTGCCTGGACTCCAGTTATCTTTATCCACAATATTTAACCATTTCCGTCTAATATTTTCATCCCGTGGGAAACTGTGAATGTAATAATGTGTTAATTAATACACAAATACATTTATTGTACAAAGTTGCTTTAGAATACTCCATAGACATAAAAATAATATAAAATATCCTCTTTCCATTATTGATACGCCTATGTCAATTTAAGTAGATATGTTAGGGATCAATACAAAGTATTAATTTAATTTAAACATAAAAATATAGTTTACGTATATATAATGTATATTTATTATAATAATAGGTACTTACCAATAAATAATTAATCCAAATTTTTAACAGAAAACTAAATTTTTATAACTTGTAAACAAAGTATGAGTCATAAATGGTTATCCAATATGGCCGACTTCCGTCGCCAGATTTTAACATTGTAGATATAACAGAAACTCCTTCCTTACTATTTTATGTTCTAAGATTGTAATGGATGTTAAAAACTCATTATAGAAATATGATTATTGGAAGAAATGACTCTATTTGAAATACTGTAGTCGAGAAAGATGGACCTAAGATCAAACAGCTTAAATTCCCATATTTATTTATTTATTTATACGCTAGAGCATCCAACAGCCGAAGCCAGTTACTGGATGAAAAATACATTTTGATGTTATTTGTTTTCAGCCAGGTAACAATTTCATCTTTCTTTGAAGCAGTGGTAGCTTGCTTTTCGAAAAGACCACCGTGGTATAGAGCATTATCCATCACAATTAACGATGGTTCTTCTAAATTGGGAATTAATTGTGTCCTTATCCACTTAGTAAAAATGTCGTTGTTCATTTCTCCATGGTAATCAATTTGTTTAGACTTAGAACAAAACAATAAACTTGCTTCAGAAACAAATCCGTTAGAAGAACCAGCGTGAACAATTATGAAACGTTTACCATCAAAACCTTCTAGTTTACGTACACTTTTGCTACTAGTGTCTTGCCAGGAAGTTGTTTTATTTCCTTTTGAATTTGAATAAATCCATGTTTTATCCAAAAAAAAACAAGCTCTTGGATGCACACTTTCCAGGTGCTTCGCGGTACATACATTGGGCATAGAGAAATAGTAAATTTGCTTCACTGAATTAAAAAACAGAATTGCAAATCCAGGAATGTAGTTAAAAGCTCAGAAAAATTCTTTCAAATAGAGGCGGTGCTTAGAAATTTGAGAATCGTGGGTATTAAGGAATACTAGTTGTACAAATGGATAAATTATTTTTTTATACAAGGTGTGTCTTCTCGGCCAATACCAGCATCTTTTTTCAAATACAACACCCTGTATATTATACACATGTACAAATTATTGATAAAATAAGCACATTAGGAGTGCCAGCGTTTTTTCAAAAATGCCCTAAATATTTCGAATTTATTCCACCTGAAATAAAAACTATATCTTGAGAAGCAGCAACACTAATTGTTGACCAGTGTATAATAAAATTTGATATTTTTTAATACTACTACTACTCACAATATTTTGATTATAGCCTTATTGTTTGCAGTGAGATAAAAAAAAATTAAGTGTACAAACAAAGATTTCTCTGTTGTCAATAAGAATCTGTCGATGAACTCAATTCTTTGTATGATGATAGACTCTCATCAAAATATACTGTATATCGCTGGTATAATGAATTCAAACGTGGTCTCTGGGAATTTCGTATAGATCTATATACTATATATTTCCACTAGCCACTACTTCGCTTGAGCAATGTAGGACAGTCAATTCTGAGTTGGTTTGCCGGAAATCATTATCCATCATAAGAATGGAAGCTTTGAACAATCACCAATGTAAAAAAAATGTATTGATTGAGAGTTTAATTGAAAGAAACCGCCAAAGACAAATCATTCTCCATCATGGCAATGCGAGCTATGAACAATCACAAATGTAAAAAAATGTATTGATTGACAGGTTTAATTGAGATAATTCCTTTTTTATCAAAATAATTGTAATGAAATTAGTTTAATAAAACATAGATTTTGGTGATTAAAGTGTAATCTTTATCAGTCAACTGAAGTAGTTGATTAAATGAATCTCGCAATAACATGTGTAAAATAAATATTATTTTTCGATTAAAATTATTGAATAGCAACCAACATTGTAAAACAGATAAGATTATGTTATTAAAAAATAAATAGGTACTTCTTTTTACAATAACAATAATTTCTTAAACTATTATTTTAATAATTGTATAAATAAATATTTACTTACGTCCATAAGATTGGTCAAAATTACGTTGGCTTGTCCATCATTTTTGTTGTATTTGTTCAGTAAACCTTGTTTGATTGATGATAACCCGTATTTTTTTATATTACTTCTTGCTGTGGCAATTTTTTTTAATGGTATTCTAAGACAAACCAATATATACATTAACAGATAAAACCAATAAAAATATTACATATTGTGGAAATATTTCATATGCAATTTCAAAAATAATATCGTCAGCAACATAATCATTTAAAACACAAAATAAGGTTGGTACAAAATTGTTAAATGTGAAAACAAAATTACCCAAATTAAAATAAAACTGTTGCTTACAAAATTAAATGTCCAAAATTTAATGGTAAATTTTTGGCAAAACACAAAGAAATTTTGATGATTCATTGAACACTTAAGAGCATATAGATTGCAATAACCAGATAAGTCAAATTATGCAAAACATCTACTTGAACATCCAACCTCATTCACACATAAATGACATTTAAATACTGCACATTTGCGATAAAAAACTAATTTTAGATTTTTTTGAAGAACTTGAAATAATTGAATCAGAATAAAAACGCAGTATTCAACTCGTGAATGTCATTAGAAAATGGAGTGACAACTTTTTATATTTTTATTTTTTTTATAAAACAATTGAACTACTTCTTCTTTATTCTTTGCTTCTTCAATATTCCCCTTCAAACTGAGAATTGGTGACTCTCTGAAATCCACAAGTATCAGATTACTCCCAGGAGTCTGAGCTGATCTCCTAAGGATTCCATCTTTTATATATTGGTAGCCATGTCATCGCTGTTCAACTTATTATAAATGTAGAACTTTGTTCTACTTCTGTATCAGACCTTAGTTCGAATACTCTATGCAGTTTATCCCACATAGCTCTCGCCGTTTGACAGTACATCAGGTGTTGCAGTACTTTCTTTTCAACTGAAGTAACAATGTACCTTTGAGCTTTTGCATCTGATTTGTTCCATTTCGTTAGTTTATTCAGATACTTATCTTCTTCTTTCTTCTGTTTAGCTTTCTCCTATTCATCCGCTGCTTCATCATTATCATGTAATGGTTCCTTAGGTTTACTGAGTTCACCATTTACGACCTCGAAGATGTCTGCAGATGTCAGTATTACTTACAAAAATAGTGTTATTCATTTTTTTACTTTCAGATCAGTGTTTTTGTTTTCCTGTCAGGAATTTTATGGTTGTTTATTTTAAAATCTAGTAATGTTTTTATATTTTTTAATAAATATTTTGTTATAATTATACAATCATTAAAATAAATCATGAAACATTTTATTACAAAGATAGCTTTATTAATTCATAAAATATTGCTGCATTATCATAGCACTTATTTATTGACATCTTGCTGGTCAATTGTTGTTTCTATGAATATTATTATCCTCATTGTGATCATCTTAATCTACTGTTCAACACTATTCTCTTTTTTTAAAATTTCTCTAACAATATCAAAATACGCCATTATAACACTTCTTTACTTTTTAAAGCTTTGTTTTAACATGCCTCTAAATAATACAATTGTAACGGATTGTTTTAACGGAACCCTTTAAAATTTTAAGGGAAATTTAGTTAGTGAATACCGAAATAATATTAACGTCCGTTAAAATTTTAACGCCCTCCAAAATTTAACGTAATGGTTACACAATAGACCCCTATGGGGTCCGTTTTAAAACTCATCAGTTATTTTCAGTTAGGTATTGTTCTTTATTGTTGTGACCTTTACTAGCCTACTAATGTTAAAAATAAGGAATGTCACAGAAAATATGGAAATAATTCGATTCCATTAATTAGTTTACATCCTCCTCAGGAACATTATAATTGGCGACCAGTAAAAAAGAAATATATATATCCATCCAATTCTCAAGAAATAAAAAGAAATTTCAATAATTTTCTTCAAATGGACGCAGAATAAGTTAAACAACTTATGGATGTAATGCGTGAGCAGCAGCAAAGTCTCATAAACGAGATTAAGAATCAATTACGTCCGGAACAACAACCATCAACAACTTTTCCTGTGAATTTTTCAACTATAGCACCGTTTCAAAATTTTGTTGTCCGCAAAGAAAATTGTTCCTGTTTTTTGAATATTTTGAAAACTATTATAACATGAAAGGAGTCAACGATGAATCAAAAATTGCTCAGCTGCTCTGTGTTTCAATAGATTCCACACATGATAATAGTTTAGCAGCATTTCTTGGCCCCGACAAACCAGTAAAACTTTTGAGTTACAAATATTTGGTGCAGGTTTTGAAACAAATAAATACCAAAGGAAAGTGTCATTCTTTCTCAACATTATTTTCTTAATGTTACCACAAAAAACCCCCCAGGGAATTGCCGAATATGTTGCAGCACTTCAACGCGATCTTCTTGATGGTGAATTTTCAAGTAGGTACATGTGACTGTACTAGGTCTGTTTCTATTGCAGACATTTTCCTCAGAGCTCAGTTTATTCGTGGATTACGTGATGATTGGTTAAGAGAACAAGTTTTACAGGTAAATGTTACATCTTTCGAAGAAATATTAAAAAAGGCAACTGGTTTCGAAGCCTCGAAAATAGAGAGTAAAGAACCTAACCTAAACAGCACTCCAGTTTGAATCACTTGAATTTCAACAACAGTGATATCAGGACAATTTCCAATTCTACAAGATATAACAAGAATCATTCCAGTTTGCAATCAAATTCTCGAGTCCAAATAACCAGAATTCGCAATACCACCGCAGTCAACCAGATTACAAGGCACTTGGTATCGAAAATATTTGCCTAAGTATGTAGAATTATTCCCCAATACGACTGAAAACAATCTCTGACCCTTAAGTTAAGGTATCGAACCAAAGATCAATTAAGCTTTTATCTGAAGAAAAATAAATGAAGCATGTGATTTGGTAACGTCTTGTAACTTCATTAAATTTCTTAAATGGATGAAGTTTTGTTATATGATGGGATTTGCAGTCTGGTTTAAGGTTATGTCGGTGACAGGAACCTACAAAGTATCCTCCAGCGGCATGGATCATTGACAAATAAATAATATATTCAATAATTTGCAGACAGGAAGTGTTTTATATTATAATAAAAGTGTAATATTAATAAGACCATGAGGTTTGAACACACGAACACCCCGCTTTACATATTACACAGTCTCTAGTTTATTTAAAAATGTTTTTAAAGAAAATATCTAAATTAATAACTAAAAATTTGTTAATAAGGTTATTTTGGCAACTTTTTCATATCGGTTATTACTTTATTGATATTCGGAGGAGACTTCTGATGAGTGACATTATTGAATATTGTTGATCTCTATTATTACATATTTAAGAGTTTCTCTAGTTATCCGATTTCCTTATTTCTAACAATTATTGTTAATAGTAATATTTATTTACCTTTGTATTTCGCTGTTGACAACAGCTACAACAGTAAGCACCACTAAGAGATTGTGTAACATTGCCATGATGCAACAATCAACAGTAAATATCAAAAATTGATTTGGAGAGGTCATTTATACCCCATTTTAATCTATTTAGATCACTGATAATTATTGAAATTCGTTAACTTTTCAATAAATCTTTCAAGTGCCAATTGAACTGTTATACAATAACGCTTATCAAGTTTCTAAAAATAAAATTTTACATAAAAATAGAAAATTTTTAGATGTGTTCAAATTTCAAATTCCAAATCCAATCTAATTAAATTTTGTTGCAAAAAAGTTAGTCCAACAGCAACTTGCACTACATTGTACGTAATTTGAAGATGTTGATTCACAATACGACAATTTACTCTAATATGATCATGTTAGATGGTTAAGCTAAGGCTGCGTTTTGGAAAGATTCTTCAGCATTTTAGAACACTTGAAGACATATCTTCACAACAGTGATCAGACCTTAGCTAACGTCCACTTAAGTTTTCTGAACGAAAAAAAAATAACTGCGATTGCTTTCTTGAGTGATATTTAAAAACATATCAATGAGCCGAACCTTAAACTTCAAGGTAAGTGAAATATTGTATGGAAGCTCGTTTCAGAAGTAAAAAACTTTTCGCGAAAACTCTATATCTTCATTAATGACCTTGGTAATGAATCCTTAAAAACACATTAGCAGATTTTAATCAAACTGAGAATGTTGCAGAAATCCTCAGCAGCATTTACTCTCTGCATTCTGATAGAGAATGAAGTAAAGAAGATGCGTCAGTACAATGATCAGCAAGACCTTGCTTTCAACTGATCTATTAGTTATACAAATTATTTTTATAATTCGCGTTTACAATAGACTTCATTGGAAATTAAATATCTTTCTATACTCTAGTTATTTTTTGTGTGACAGTTGGTAATTGTGTGCATTTTAATCCTATTATATTTTTATCTTTTATTATATTTTATTAAATTATATAAGTTGCGTTCGGTATTTACATCCGACCAGTAAGACTTGTCAAAATCATTCGTTTATTCGTTCAGCAATTTTTATCGGAGCAATCGGATTACGATCTTTTAACTCCAAGTATTTTGGCAGATCAAAGAAATTAATCTGAGTTTGTGAGGTTAGATTTCATGTTTAAGAACTTGTATTTTTTTATAATGGAAAAACTTGATCTTTTTGATTTAAATTTAATGTAAAAATCACAAATTAGCTTGATTATTTTTTAACCACAAATTATCGCACACTCCAACAACAAAAACAAAAAATAGGTATGACATTTGACACTTTTGACTAATAGTGATCTGTACCACAAACCACTTACTGATTTGTGATCTGTACAGTTCGTTTAATTCAATTAATCTGTAGTCACGTGACAAAATAATTCATCACATCTGGGGCCCGATCCTGGAAAATGTCACTAGTGACAATGACAAAAAATGTCGCTTGCAAACTGGCAACGTTGAAGTGATATTAAATGTCTCTCGTAAAGTAGTGGAGACTTTTAAAGTCGCGAGAGACTTTTTCCGATTCGGCGCATTAGGTTACTGTCAAAGGTATTTTCATGAAGGATAACCTTATTTTTTTAACCTTCAAAAAGTTACGATTAATTACGTGGTGGTGAAAGTTTTTACAAGCTTTATTGTTATTAAAAATTGACTTAAACATCTTTCTGAACCTTTTGTGAACGTTTGGGAAAACTTTCCCCTATGCAGTTCCTCATTCTGGCCCATAAACTCCACCAGAAATTCTTTTTGTTTTTTGTTGACGTATTTCTTATCACTCATTGTATTTTCGATTATAAAAAAATAAGTATTAAACAGTTGATAATTATGTGAGGTTAGAACGGGTAGAACGGTTTCAACGGGAGTACCAACCATAAATAGAAAAAGTTACTAAATATTAAGAACAATAAATAGCTGAACAGTTATAGCGAAACAGCTGTAATAGAATATTAAAGCGAATTTTTCGAATAAATAGTGGAAGTTTAGTTAAACTGTTCAGTTATTTATTGTTCTTAGTAAGATGTACTTCCAAAAAGTAGAGGTTAACACAATCAATTTCATTACTAAATATTCTCACCTTTTCAAGAATAGCAATTTTGTGTCTGCGGTCGACTTTTTTATTTGACATTTGACGACTAGCGACATTTTTTGTCATTGTCACTAGTGACATTTTCCAGGATCGAGCCCCTGGGATATAATTACCGAACTCTTTTATAGTAGAAAAAATTGACGTCATACCTACAAACTTCGCGGAAAGAATCGGAGTTTAAAATGGCTACTGTTACTTGGTCATGTGCATAAACATTTTCATTCTTTATCTTGTCAGTATGTTTTGTGTCATACATAACTAAATATAGCTGTTGTTTGAAATTAATTTTGTACTTACCGTAAAATATATTTTTTTTAATTCTACATAATTTTTGTAGTTATGAAAACTAATCAAACATCTAATAAAAACATTTAAGCTTTGTAATATGTGTTTATTAAAATAAATTCCAAATGGATAGCTAAATCTGCTGACATCTAGCGAAGAATATTAAATTAATTTAAATAAATATAAAATACAGGCTACTACTAGCTACTGCTAGTAGTTTGACCCGATCTAATAGATGGCTCTCAAAATTGACTATATGTATAGGATTTTTACGATAAGTTGACAATGACATCATAGCATAAAATTTTGCGGTGTTGTCACGGTGTTGTTTTTCCTTAATCTAGGTTAACTGGTACTGCTGTGCTAATAGGCATGATGACTGATTTTTAAAAACTGATCCACGATGTTTTCACGTATATACTTTATCTAAGATAAATGTTCTTTTTGCATAAAAAGAGTTTTTAAATGAGAAATTTACTTTTTAAAAATGCATTTTAAATTTGACGCCAAAACGCTAAAATAGTAATAGCGTCTATCTATGACATCATCGATTCGTAAATACCATTTATACTACACTGCGACCCGTGTGATCTGTGGATTCTGTGGTAAAAACGTCAAACTTCAAACATTTTGCAGGTTAAAAGAGGGTGGTTGAAAAAGTTTATTTTGTTTTTACTTATTTTGTGCGATTATAATAGTTATCATAGTCATGAATCCTATTGTGTATCGATGGTGTGCGGTTCCACAATGTAAGAATACATCAATAAAAACCCCGAACAAAATATTTGTTTACGTTCCAATGTCAATGTCAACAATATTTACGAAAGTACGACGTCACTCTCTTCTGATTGGTGTTTCAGCTAATATGGCGGATTGTTAAAATTAGTGATATTATTTTTACTAAAATAAATGTAATCACGTAATATAAAAATGAGTAAATTCTTTAGAATCTCCGTATCTTATATAATTATAACAAATCAATATTTTAGTGATTTTTACTGACTGTCATCATGCCTATTCTAAATGTCAAACGTGTACAATACAATAATGACGCGTGGCAATTGGCTCGTGGCAACAGCGCGAATTGTTACCAATCTGTACACGTTTAATTTTCCTAGCTCTTAAAAGTAAATCTCATCTACTGTCAGTCATTTTTAAGTTACTTTGTTGGCAATATAATTAACTAGGAATGACGTCATGGTCAACTTATCGTAAAAATCCTATAATCGAATACAGTTTTTAAGAACATATATAAACAGCTGAGAGATGAAGGACTTTTATCAATCCATTTATGTTTAAAATAAATACATTTGCAGTTCTAGTACTTTTATTTTCAAAGTAATCCTCAAAATATTTGTTCTTAATATGTTGTTTTATTATGATTGTTTATAAAACCTGCTATGCTAGGTAGTTTTTATTCATTGGACATCGTCGAATTGGTTTTAAAGTATATTTTATTTTTAATTTCAACTGGATTAAAAATGAACAAAATAATTAAGGCTTTTGAAATGGCACAAGATAACTGATTGAAATGATTCAAATATTTCATCATCACTGACACCGCATTAATCGAAACTTTATGTTTTATTATTCCTGTTCTATGGTATAAAGGACTGGGAAAGTGTGACGTCAAAATTTGTGTTCTATGCTGTTGAATTGGGCAATGTCAACATGTCAATGAAATGATTCCAAACGGCAACATTATAAATCCCCAGAAATAACTTTTATTTAAGTTATTTCGTTCTTATTATACTTTAAAATATAATGCAAGTATCATAATTAAGTACGTAAAAGCAAAATATTTCCAAATTCGATTTTTAAAGTACCATTTTGGTAAGTATTCTTAAAATTTATGAAAATGCACAACTTTGAAGGTTATGTTATAATATTTTTACGGAAATTGTTCATATATCTACTTTAATGATATGTAAAATATATGAATGAACCTTAGAACAAAAAGAAACAGGAAGGAGTCTGTCATATATTAACTTTAAGAAAAAATTGCGACGGAAGTCGGCCATCTTGAAGCTCTTTGTATGACTCATTAATATTTTTAACACAACAATAGGATGGCGCAGATCGTTGCGTCTACTCATTTTAATTGTTCTATTTTTCGGAAGAGGTCTCTCTACTAATACTATTAACGACAATACTTTTTAATTTAACAGATCTGTATCAATCTGTATTTGGTGAGAAACAGTTTTAAGAAAATTAAGAAAAGAGACAGTAGTTCTGAGAATCAGGAAAAGAGCAGGAGTTTTGTCTTCAGTTTTTTTAGTTTTGTTGGTGTATATCATCTTTGGTTTTGTGCTTCCAAATAATTCTGTCCCTAAAATGGATTCAAACTATCAGCCCCCCTTATCTAAAAAGAAATGTTGTGTACCTACATTTACAAATCGTGAAGGCAAAATGTATCGTTTTCCAAAAAATGAACCAAGTGTGTTTAGTGAGTGGATTTTAAAGATACAGTCTTTAAACTATAAAGACTTGTCAGTTGAAGACATTTATAAAAAATATGTATTTTGTGAGGAACATTTTTCTACTAACTGTAAAGTTTTAGGTACCAAAAGAGGTCTTATAAGAACAGCAGTTCCAACTTTAAATTTACCTGGTAATAGTGAATAAATCAAATTGTAATTTATAAAGAAAGAAAACCTGTACTAGCAGATCATACAAACGTTTTTATGCTGAAAGGACTGTATAAACAGTGGAAGCAACCATTAGCTTTTACATTTAGTGAAGGACCTCATAAATCTATGGCATTAAAAAATTTGCTAAAGGTTCTAATCTACAAATGTCAAATTATAGGTTTAAAGGTAGTATCAACAGTTTGTGACCAAAGTGAAAATAATGTCGGAGCTATTAGACTGCTAATGAGTGAAACGAAGAAGGAATACTTAAAAAGAAAAGAATAGAATAGAAATTTTGGTTTTGTGATCAATGAAGAAATTATTCCCATATTTTCAAGTGTTTGAGAAATAATCTTTTGAAACATGACTTTTAAGCAAAATAAATAAATAAATGATCATTTTTTGATTGTAAACATATATATTTAATTTAGTTTCGTTGAAATGTAGCTGTCTATTTTATCGCAGAGTACTTATTGACAGATAGATGACACTAGATATAAATTTAAGGAATCTGTATTATCGACAATACTTTTTAACACAACCGCTGCTACTCGATGTCGCATACGGATCTAGACAGTAACTAGGTTCTTGCCATTCCATTCGTAGTTCCGTATTCGGTGGACACTTACGTCACTACTTTCTGATTACTAAACATGATAAATATCAATGTTTCTTACTAGTTTTAATATATGGCAACATCACAATTTAAATTAATCTTATATTTTAATTTTAGTTTGCATGAATCCACCTTTAATTTAATCTTTATAATTTGTTGTGATTATTTATATTTCTATTTATGTTTTAGGACATTTGTAAGTACCACTGCATCTCCTGACCCTGTCTCAGACTTAGGGCAGCGAGTACATTGAACCATTGCAGTGTACTTAGTTCAGCAATAAAGAACAAACCCATTAAAGATGAATAAACGTTATAATTAAATTAAAATTTGAAAAAAGACAATTATGCTGCCGCACCCTGTACTACATAATTACATAACCAGCATTGTTTACATATACTTTAGATTATAAATATCGCTGACAAGTCATTACTACGTTCAATAATAAAAAATATTTGATGATATAAACGAAAAGACAATTTTAATAATCCCATTAACATAACGCACGAATTTTAACACTTTTTATTCTTTTCACTAACTTCTTTCAAAACTGTTCTCAGTATATCCAAATAAATATCAACGTGATGCTCTTGAAACACTAAAGCCGGTCTTAAACGAACAGATTTAGTGCCGCAACCACCCGCTTGTATGCCCTTCTTCTTCAGCAGCTTCACTATCTCATCCCTAATTTTGTCAGTTTTTCCATCATAAGCTACGAACGTACCTTTACCCCGCACGGATTCTATTATCGGAATTTCTTTTTGCAGTTCCATCAACCCACATAACAACTTTTCTCCGGATTTATTCACTTGGTCCAACAACTTATGACGTTTGATCAGGTCTATGATCGCTTCTAAGAGGATAATTTTTCCCGGATCGCCCATCCACGTATTAAAAATTCTACTCCCGTGTTTCGGTTTCAATTCGTTGGTGTAGAAAAATCCCCCGGTTTGTAATTTTTTACTAAAAGTGACCATGTCCGGAGGGGATGGTAAATTGAAATGTTCATGGCACCAAAACTTACCGGTACCACCGCCTCCAGTTTGCACTTCGTCCAAAATCAAATAAGCGCAATTTTTCTTGCAGATACCTTGTAGTTTCTGGAAGAATTCGGGTGAGCCGTGTCTGTCTCCCCCTTCGGATTGCACAGGTTCTATAATAACTCCCGCGATAGGAGCGCATTCTTTTTGATTCTCAAACAATTCTTCCACTTGCTCTAAGCACTTTTTATCCATTTCTTGGTTTTCGCGACAGTTTTCCTCCAAAGGGTACTTGTAAACGGGATACGTCGCAACCGGCCAATAGTTAAAACTAGGAAAATCTAGTTTCTGAAGAGGTTTAGAGTGGGTTAACGACAGCGTTCCTAAAGTTCTCCCGTGGAAAGCGCCTGCGAATGACAATATGGACAAGTAAGGAGAACCAGGTGGTTGATTGTTTATACAAGATTCTTTTTCTTCTTTTGTGAAATCTTTATTTCCTCTTTCTCGCATTTTGAAGCCGATGAAAGCTGCTTTGCAAGCGTTTTCATTAGAACAAGCACCACACATCATAGTTTGAACGTTAGGAAGATTCGGTGCTATGTCACATAAAATATTTTGCAACCTCCCAGGCCAATCTATGCCTGGGTAAACCCCAAGCGCAGGTCGGTTAACCATTGATTTTAAATTAGCATCTTTTTTAAAAACTTCCAGCAGCTTAGGGTGATTATAACCCACGGGAATCGTGGAAATATTCGTATAAGTATCCAACAGTACATTATCATCAGCGTCTACTATATAGTTGCCAATAGATTTCTCATAATTAACTAAGTATTGGATTGTGTGGACCATTTGGATGGTGTCCAGTCTCTTGATGAGTTCCTTGGATTTCGGTCCGGGTATGTCGGTTTTAATGCAAGGACCCTCAGGTTCTCCTGGTACAAGTGCATCTTTCTTACATTTTTCGCAAAATTTTAACCTGCTATCTTTCAGAAAGGTAAAATTGTCGACGGACGGTAATTTCTGTGTTATCAACTGAGCAGCAGTTGTCATTTTCACTAGAAATTTTTAAACTCTAACAGCTTAATTTAGTTGAATGTGGAAACTTTTAATTTACTTTGACATTATTTGGACATTTGATAGATTCTTAGTACTATAGTTCACAAAATAATATCTAACGAATTCGAATGTAGTAATCGACCGTCAAAGGTCGCTGCTTGGCAATTTACGCGAATGAAATTTTGTCAAAATTCCATAAGCGAAAATTGCCAAAAAGCAACAAACTTGAATAAAACCAGAAAAAATTTGGCCGGGTAAAAATTTTCTCTCGAATGGTATTCCACAAGATTTTTTCACGAGAAAAACAAGACAATATCAACGAAACATAAACTTTGTTTATTTGGTAACAATATTAAATGTACAATTATAATAAGTTTGTAGTGAAATTCGGAATAAGACTCTTTCTATGTTTGTTATGTCAATTAGACAATTGTTTATTATCATGACATATTAATAGCTTTGTTCGGGTTTACTTGATTACTGTTTTCAAACTGTCAGGATTCTGCGCACTAAAAAATCCTGTGTTCGGGTTTTTCTTGTACGGTTTTCGAACCGTTCTATAATTTTAGTTTGGTGTTCGGGTTTTATTTCTGACTGTTTTCGGACGATTTGAAAACTGTCAAATCAGTCCAAGGTTAAAAGTAAGAATTTTTCGTGGACTAATTGACGCATGCGCTTGGTCATTTTTATGGATTTATTGGCAGAATTCTCGTCAGATTCATCCTCATCTTTTTCATCATCAGATGATGATGGATTGGAGATGGTAGCAAATATTTTTTTACCCGAATTATTACAGAAAAAAGTAAAAAAATGAGAATTATGCCGAAGAAACAGTACCCCTATATAGTGATGAACAGTTTATCCAACATTTTAGGTTTGTGGACAAAATAATTTACTTTTTGTGTCAGATATTAAAAAATAAGGCGTTCGGGTTTTTTCATTTGTTGATAGTTTTCAAACCGTACATAAATAGTCCTTGGATTTAGTCTACTGCACATCCAGTTGTGCGCAGTCAGCAAATCGTTCTCAAACCGTCCGAAAAACGAAACCCGAATAAAGCTACAGTCAGTCCAGTTTTTCTGTTTAATAAATTGTAGTATATGTAGGAAAACGATTAATACCAAAAGATTGGCTTTATTAAACAGAAAAACTGGACTGACATTAATATGTCATGATAATAAACAATTGTCTAATTGACATAACAAACATAGAAAGAGTCTTATTCCGAATTTGAGAAGATTCGACCATTAATTTCAATTTCATTTCCATTATCAGAAGAGGCTCCATCCACTTTCAAATCTTTAAAAATCGATATTTCCAAAGCTGTTGTGACCGCAGTTGACGATAGAATTCCTTTTACAGTGGAGACAGATGCATCAGATTTTGCTATTGGTGCCAGCTTGTCTCAAAATGGTGCACCTGTAGCATTCTTCTCGAGAACATTATCTGAAAGTAAGCGTCACCATTCATCAGTAGAAAAAGAAGCATATGCTATAGTGGAGTCCTTACGAAAATGGAGGCATTACTTGATTGGCAGACCATTCCGATTAGTGACAGATCAGAAGTCAGTATCATTCATGTTTGACTCAAGACAAGCAGGACAAACCAAGAATGATAAAATAACACGTTGGCGTTTGGAACTGGCTTGTTTTAAGTACGACATCAACTACCGTCCAGGATCAGAAAATAAGGTTGCTGATGCACTATCACGGGTATGTGCCAACATAAATGATAAAAAAGGACAAACATTATTAGATCTGCGCTATAATCTTTTTCATCCGGGAATAACAAGAATGGTACATTGGATTCAAACTAAAAATCTACCATATTCAGTAGAAGAAGTGAAAAAGATGACGTCCAGTTTGTTTAGAATTGAAACCCAGATTTTATAGAGGAGGATATGGAACTTTAATCAAGGCATCAATACCGTTTGAACGATTATCATTGGATTTTAAAGGTCCTTTACCTTCTTCAAGTAACCATCGGTACTGTTGAAAATAATCAATAATCAGGTGCCGTAACTAGGCAACACAATAAAATTTTGTGTTTCCATGTAAACTATTTTTGGTTTATTGTAATGTCGGTTGTAATATATGTTGTTGTCATACTAAAATATAAAATTAGTTTTATTCAAGAGTAGCTGTAGTTTTATATCCGTCTTAATTAGAATCCTGTGCACCTGTTGTCCAACAGGTACCTTCTTACAATAATCGATGAATACTCTAGGTATCCATTTGCTTACCCATGTACAGATACTTCGACTGCTACTGTAATTAAGCATTTATCGAGCTTGTTTTCCCTTTTTGGACTACCAGAATATATTCATTCTGACAGAGGATCTTCATTTATGTCTTTTGAATTTAAACAGTTTCTTCAAGAAAAAGGAATTTCAATAAGTCGAACTACAGCATATAATCCCCAAGGAAATGGTCAAATTGAGAGAGAAAATGGCACAATCTGGAGAACTATTCAATTAGCGTTAAAATCAAGAAATCTTCCAATTAATAATTGGGAGACCGTTTTAGATCAAGCTCTTCACTGCATACGATCATTACTTTGTACAGCTACAAATGTGACACCTCATGAAAGAATGTTTCTTCATAATCGAAAATCTGCTAACGGGAAATCTCTTCCATCTTGGTTAACTAATTCTTCAAAGGTACTCATGAAGAAGCCTGTGCGATTTAGTAAATACGATCCACTGGTTGAAGAAGTAGATTTATTAGAGTCCAACCCATTTTACTCCTATGTCAGATTACCCAATAGAAAAGAAATAACTGTTTCAAATCGACATCTAGCGCCAAGTGCTAGCAGATACGTTAATGATGACGAAGATGAGACAAGTGAGAATAAAGTACAAGATGAACATGCTTTATAAGAACAAAATCTGCCTTTTGTCCTTGAATCAGACGTTCGTGAACCCTCAGAACAAGACATTCCCAAATCAGATCCAGTCATTAGTAACGACGATGCTGTTTCTCCCAAAGAAATATCCTAAGACAGACCTTCCCGAAATCGACGTGTTCCCAGTTATTTGAAAGATTACCATCGTTAAAAGAAGAGGGGAAGAATGTAGTGAAATTCGGAATAAGACTCTTTATATGTTTGTTATGTCAATTAGACAATTGTTTATTATCATTGTCAGTCCAGTTTTTCTGTTTAATAAAGCCAATCTTTTGGTATTAATCGTTTGCCTACATATACTACAAAGTTATAGTAGTTTACCCGTTCTTTTCTTCTAAAGTTTGATTTTGTGTATTATTAACATGTAACATTTGGGAACTCGAAGGTCCAGCTTCATTTGTTGTCCTGAGATTCTCAATCAACTTCTCCTGGTGTCTGGAATCCAGCTGCAGATAAGGTTTTAACGAGCTTGCATTTGAGTGACCCGTTAATTTAATTAACTCCTGTTCAGCAACACCCTGCTTAAACAAGGGTGTCGCAGCTGAAGATCGATAAGAATGCTGACATTTTTGTCCACTTAGAGACGGTGTTTATTCCAAGTGGACAGTTTTTGAACCAAGATACATTCTTTCAATTGGGGTGAACGGTAAGAAAGAGTCTGTCTGATAAAATCTTTGGTCATCTTTTTTCCATTAATTTCAAGAATAGTCTAACTGGGCATAAATTTTCGTTTAATGAATGTCTTACCAACCTGCTTGCCAAACTTTTTGACCCGCCTTGAGTTGTTTTCGAAAAAATGCTGTTGTATTCAATTCGACCCGTAAATTCTCCCATAATATCAATTTCCTTCTGGAAAAAGTTAATCTTTCAGTTTACGGCCTCATTGCCTCTCCAAGCAAGTTCAAATGAGCAAAGGTGAACAAACTTTTCTTGTGATCCATTGGGGGTTTCTTCGTCGTAGCTTTTGATCATTTTTAATAGTTCTTTAGTGGATAATGCTTTTGAACTGAGTCACTGAGTATATCATACAAACCAGAGTATCGACTCTATATGGAGGGGGTAAGCATCCATTTGCAGGTATCGCCATGACACTTTGGGAGTATCCATAGCCGTCGCCATTAGTTTTGGTTAAGATAGGCAGTTGGTTGTATGTGAATAAATCAGTAGTAGCGTTTGTATTGTGTGGAATAGTGAATTAAACTATTTAATTCAAGTACAAAAAACTGTGAAGGAGATGCGGAATAAATGTTACTTACATTAAATGATATTAAAATAAATATTACTTCTCTGTATACTAAATCCATTGAAAATTTAGATGATTCAGCTTTATTCTGTTTCTGTTTATTTAAAGCATATAAAAATAAAGATAATAGTATCTATGGAAATATTTTAATGTCTGGTAATAGTTTTATTATATTTATTGCTAAACTAAATAACCTTTTTGAAAAACTATTTGAAGAATTGGCAATAAAAGATCATGTTCTTCAAACTATATTAAATATTAGTAGTAATGAAACTTTTATACATCCTTTTACAAATTTTCCATTACTTTATGTAAAAAAATTATATTTTAGGTTAAGACTATACACTACCATTAAATGTATCAACAGAAATTTTAAAAGTAATGAAAATAAAGATAAATTGTTAATTTCGAGAAATAAATAAGTGTTAAAGCTGTTGATGTGTTTTTTTATATCCTTCCTTACTAACGAGGAAAATTGCATAAGACATACATATTCGGTCATTTATTTTGCGTAGAAATTCTATTTATATGTAATTATTTAACCTAAAAAACCAATTTTACTTTTTTTAAAAACAAATAAATTAACGTTTAGTGAATATTATTAATCTTGTTGAAAACAAATTCTATTTTTCTAAACTTTCTGAAAATAACAATTATCTCAACAATAAAGAAAAATTTCAAGTACGGGTCTTATTTATAATAACAATTTTTTTATATTTTGCACTTATAAAAATCTTCATTATAAAACGCATTTGCGTATCGTAATGTAACTTTTACGCACGCAAATTTTTGTTTTAAATGGTTGGCGACATGATTGAAATATCTAATGACAAGACTATTGACAATGACATTTGTGGGTTAATAGCAATTTATTAATTTTAAATTGTTCTTTAAAATAGTATATTAAACAACGCATTTCATATGGAATTCTGTCATTCCTAACCTAACCTAACCTAACCTAACCTAACCATAACAGCCATATGAAATAAGTTGTTTATAATATTTTTTATATTTTGCCATTTTATCATTTTTTAAATCAATTTATTATTTTTATGTAATTACGAAAATTTTGATTTTAAAAAGTATGTCGGTAGCACTGCGTAATTTATAACATTTGACAGTTTTGACATTTAAATTATGAAATGTTAATGTTTTCAAATATTTTAAAATGACTAATACACCAATAATAATATATAATATAAGTAAAAGATGATATTCATATTCACAAATACTTTTTTAAAGAACAATTTAAAATTAATAAATTACTATTAACCCACAAATGTCATTATCAATAGTCTTGTCATTAGATACTTCAATCATGTCGCCAACCATTTAAAACAAAAATTTGCGTGCGTAAAAGTTACATTACGATACGCAAATGCGTTTTATAATGAAGATTTTTATAAGTGCAAAATATAAAAAAATTGTTATTATAAATAAGACCCGTACTTGAAATTTTTCTTTATTGTTGAGATAATTGTTATTTTCAAATGTTATAAATTACGCAGTGCTACCGACATACTTTTTAAAATCAAAATTTTCGTAATAACATAAAAATAATAAATTGATTTAAAAAATGATAAAATGGCAAAATATAAAAAATATTATAAACAACTTATTTCATATGGCAGACAGA
The DNA here is from genome assembly GCA_035357415.1 of Ophraella communa. Classification (NCBI taxonomy): domain Eukaryota; kingdom Metazoa; phylum Arthropoda; class Insecta; order Coleoptera; family Chrysomelidae; genus Ophraella; species Ophraella communa. Next base: position 39,981,649 of record CM068981.1, on the reverse strand, counting down.
ATTCCATATGAAATGCGTTGTTTAATATACTATTTTAGTACTACCCTGAGCTTATACCACAAAACAGAATATTGGTTACCACAAAACAGACGAACTAATTTTCTGTTTTGTCGTTTATACTCCCAAAAAATGGCCGCTCTTGTCTTCAAAGGTGCCGACAGCGAGTCGATACTCTGGTTTGTATTATATACTCTGTGACTGAGTTTTCTTTCTTCTGGACAACTTTGAAGCTGCCTTCGCTTGGTATCTCTGGCCTTGCACACTTGAAATATATATCCGTGAAAGGGTCGATTTTTATGCCGTATTCCGTAAAATCTTTTTCTTGTACCATTTTTGCTGTTGTATTCCATATTGACTTTACAGACGACTCTTTATAGTCTTCGCCATTGCCTTTTTTCATATTAAAGGCGTAATCCTCGAGAGTTTTTGCTAGTTCCGTTATGGTAGCACATTTTTCAAGTGTAAAATTTCTCACCCGTAGGAACTCCGAGAATTGGTTCCAACTAGAGCTTCTGGACTTCTGCGTGTTCAATGGGACATTTTCCGAAACCAATTTTCTGATTTCTTCGCCTGACCGGCACCCGAATCTTGATATTTCGTAGGTCGCTATAAAAAATGATGCAGCTTTTGCTCCTATGTCAAAGTGACAAAAAAATTAATTCAAATGACATTTTATACACATGAGCGTTATGCATCACAAAGAATGAATCTAAATTTTAAAAATCTCCATGTAAATTTGATTTTTTAAAAATAACTCTTGAATGAATTGAGGTAGCTGCGCCACCTACTGTAATTTCCATCTACTTACAAACTCCTTATCAAAGATTTCTACCAAATTTCTGTTTTGTTGGTAAAAACTACGTTCAGATGAAGACACTGTATATATTATAATTTATTTAAAACGAAGCGTTAATTTGGGTATCTTGCGTTTGTTATCACGGAGAAATATGAAATTGGCGACGAAATCCTGTCCACTATCACTTTTCTTAATAATAATCTTATTCAGTTCAGGTTGATTTTGTGGGTTTTCGCCGGATGTCTTTTATACTCAGGAAATAATTATATTAATATTTGATAAACATTTTAAATTTATCAACATATATCACCGAACTAATTGTGGTATAATAATAATAACAACTTATTCGCACTTTCAGTTTGGGTGCGTTGAGGTGTTAACTTTTTTTAATTCAGGTAAAACTATTTCTTATAACATTAACATTGCTCTTTACTTTAAAATACAAAAGAGTCGTTCGGCTCCTAATTTGAAATTTATTTATTTATTACGCGGATAAACACATTTATCATTAAATTTATTGTACTAACCCTTACTCTGTGGAAGTCCATCAAGTTTTTATTAAAAAATTCGCTTTTAAATTACAATGACAGCTGTTTCGCTAGAATTAGCATCGTCATATTGAAGTTATATTTTGTTTGTTTTTTGGATGTTCAAGTAGGTGTTTTGCATAATTTGACTTTTCTGGTTGTTTTAATCTATATGCTCTTAAGTGTTCATTGAATCTTACTTCAAAATGTCTTTGTGTTTTTACATTTAACAATTTTGTACCAACATTATTTTTATAAAACGTGGAAGTTAAGTTTAAACGAATATTTGTTTAATATTGTTAGCAATTTATTATTATTATTATTATAGATGTATTTACAACATTCATAACTATTGGAAAATCAAGATTTCATTATTTGTTGATTTTTTATGTTGCTATAGATATATACTTGATTAAATCTATTGATTTTGTATGATATAAAAATATACGTTAGTTTTGCAATTTGGTTCCTTCGGTTAATCAAATAAATACACAGCTTCAGAAATAATTTCAACAAGTTATGGGCCCAGATTTTTTAAAATATTGCTGACTCAGAGAATTTCATAAAAATATTGTCACGTACCTATTTTCTGAAATTTTTATTTGATTAAAGAAAAAGTCTATTTGACATTGTCAATTCAAGAAATAATATCCACTGATGGCTGATAAGGTAGAAATAACTAAGATTATTAAATTTGATGGTAACAATTATCAGTTATGGAAATTTAGTGCCACCATAGCTCTGAAGGCAAATGGTTTAATGGAAATTGCAAATGGACAAGAAGTCAGACCCAGTGATAGCAGTAAAATTAAAGAATGGGACCAAAAGAATAGTCAGGCAATGGTATTTTTCCTCAGTAGCATTTGTGAACAGTAGTTATCATATTTAGTAAATTGCGTTACTGCTGCTGATATGTGGAAAAAGATAATATTTATCCACGAACAGAAAACTGAGGTAACAAAGAATATCATTTATCAAAAATTTTATGATCTACGTATGAGCAATGAAATGAAAATGGCAGCATACATTGCAGAAATTGAAACGTTAACGAAGCAGTTAAAAGATATGGGTGAGAAAATATCAGAAGCATCTAAAATCTCTAAAAGGTTCAAAGAAAAACACAAAGTCGATTCCACAATTTTAATTTAATAATGTAAGTTACTTGCAACTAGTTTCGGTCCACAGGACCATCATCAGGCTAAAAATACAATACAATGTCAATTTTGAAAGGAAGACAGTAGTAAGACTTAATGTGATGGAATCAAAAATCAAGACTACAGTAAAACATTTGTAGGTGAATTATCAAACTACAACTCATAATAGAGACAACCCTAAAGGTGAATTATCAAACTACAACTCATAATAGGGTAATAGGGTTGTCTCTATTATGAGTTGTAGTTTGATAATTCACCTACAAATGTTTTACTGTAGTCTTGATTTTTGTTTCCATCACATTAAGTTTTACTACTGTCTTCCTTTCAAAATTGACATTGTATTGTATTTTTAGCCTGATGATGGTCCTGTGGACCGAAACTAGTTGCAAGTAACTTACATTATTAAATTAAAATTGTGGGATCAACTTTGTGTTTTTCTTTTAACCTTTTGGATTCTACCCACATTAGAGAATGGATGACTTACATGATTTAAAATCTCTAAGCTGATAAAAAGTTTACCATCATATCGGTAAAAGTTTAAATTTAATGGGCTATACTGATTCGGATTATGAAGGGGATTTGGACACAAGAAAATCTCGTAGTGGTTATATGTTTTTGTTGAATGGATCGCCAATTACCTGGGGATCACAAAGACAGCAGACTGTTGCTTTGTCAACAACAGAAGCAGAATATGTTGCTTTAGCAGTGGGAGCTAAAGAACTTATTTGGTTAAGATTATTTTTAGAAGAAATTGGATTTAAACAAGAATTTGCTACTCCTATTATGATTGATAATCAAAGTGCTATAAAGTTAGTAAAGAATCCGGAATTTCACAAAAGAAGTAAGCACATCGATATCAAATATCATTTTATTAGAGATGCAGTGGAGAGAAATGAAGTGGCTGTAGAATATGTAGAAAGCAAACTACAAGTAGCTGATATGCTAACAAAGCCACTACCCAAGCAAAGAATTTGTTTTCTGAGGTGCCTTTATGAAAATACTACATCCTAATGAAATAGGGGGAGTATTGGAAAATCAAGATTTCATTGTTTGTTGATTTTTTATGTTGCTATAGATATATACTTGATTAAATCTATTGCTTTTGTATGATATATAAATATACGTTAGTTTTGCAATTTGGTTCCTTCTGTTAATCAAATAAATATACAGCTTCAGAAATAATTTCAACAATAACCAAATAATAATATACTTATAATAAAAGCTATGAACAACACGCATAATATATATATAAATGTTTGTTCTAGTTCTAAAGTGATATTCAACCCATTATAATAAATCCTGGAGATAGCTCGGATTCTGAAAATGAAGGAAATATATAATTTTGATTTTTTTTCAATTTATTTTAATAATTTAGTCATTTAGTCATATTTGTGGCAATAGATTGTAACAAAGTAATTGATCCAATATTTAGGCTAAAACAATGAAACCTTTTACACATAACTTTCCGCACTTTATTTTGGAAAATACAGGGAAGGGGGCGTCCATAAATTACGTGAGGTGTTTAAGGGGGGGAGGGGATCGAGTCAAATCTCAAATCTCATCTAATCTTACGTTGGAGAGAGGGGGGGTCTCGGCAAATATCACGCAATTTTTTTTCTGATTGAAACAAAAAAAAATTATACTATTTTGGTCCATTTAATCCAGATTGTACATCCATAAGATGACCAGAAGTGATGCAGCCTACGACGGAGTGATCTGCATTTTATTCTTCACGGCCGTTTTCTGCCACCTCTGTACCCTATCACTCAAGTTGATGGACATTTGACAATTCCGGACTTTAAAGAGCATGACGAAAAGTCATTTGCTCCATTTCTAATACGCCACTGCCTACCGATTCAACCGCTGAATGCCTTCATCAGCACGCCTTATGATCTCTATTGCCCAAGTGTACTTTGCATCTAGCACAAGAGCTGCAGAGCACAGGCGATCAGCCCACATTGTACCAGCTAAGCAAGCGCGTATATTCCGAAAAGTGCGACCCTCACGGATTGTCACAAGACGAGCTAATGAATTACTTGTGCAAGTGCCAATGACTTAGAGTTGCTAGATCAGAACGAAGTTGAAGGATCAGATGATTTTACTGAAAATCATATGGACATGTTGGTTCCAATAGTCTCTCTTGAGACCGTGCATGATTCTCCATGGACTGAATTAGAGTAGATACTCTTTTTTAATCTAAGCAGTTACGATTTAAGTATTCTATTGTTAAATTTTTATTACACTTATAATTAAACTCTCAGCAACATTGATTACTAGTCATAACTAGTCGTAAATAAAAGCACGAAGCAAATTTGTTTTTTTCTTTTTACAATGACAATGCAACGCGTTTACGTAAGAAACTCACATTTTGAAAAATCTCACGTGAGATTGGGAGATGGGGGAGGGGGTTGAATAAAATCTCATGACATCTCACCACGGGTGGAGGGAGGTGTAGAAAATTAAAAAAAAACACCTCACGTAAGTTCGATATAAAAGTAAAAAAAAATTGATAAAAACCAGCAGGTATAAAAAATAAATAACTACTAAGTCTCTAGGTATGCGACATTAGTAAAGTCGTATTATTTCAGCCTAACAGATTAAGCACTCATTTGTAATACCCTTTAAATTTTCTACAAATTAATGTATTTTCGAAATATTCTTTTCCCATTGTTTTTATTATTTTGTAGTGTAAAGTTTAATTTATTGTATTGTAGTTTAATTAATTTTTTTTTCGTTAGTAACTTAGTTCAAAAAGCATGCACAACAGTTTATCTTTTAGGGCTTTTTCTTATGCTTAAGCTTAAAAAATGTCATATGTATACGTTAGCTGTCATATGTAAATGTTTATATTTGTATTTTGAATGAAAACATATTTTTCATCCAGTAACTGGCTTCGGCTGTTGGATGCTCTGGTGTATAAATAAATAAATAAATATGAGAATTTAAGCTGTTTGATCTTGGGCCCATCTTTCTCGACTACAGTATTTCAAATAGAGTCATTTCATCCAATAATCATATTTCTATAATGAGTTTTTAACATCCATTACAATAAATAAACAAAAACAATCACTATAAATACGTTTAACGGGATATTAAACATTTTCTAATTATTTCATGAATCTAGAAAAGACTTACGTTTGATTTAAATGCTTTGATTTATTTCGTACAACTATGATTTGCAAAGATACAGCGAACCAAGTGTACATGATTTTACTAATAGACAATTTACGCATGGTTTTTTCTTGTTATATATTGCATTCCAGAAATATAACCATCACTTTCTATGCAATCAATTATGTAAACAGGAAAAGTGAGTATTTTGCTTTTCCTGTTATTGATATTGATATTTGATTAGATTAGTTAAAATAACTAAGTAAATAATTCGGTCTGTAGTAAGACTGCTTTGTAATCTGGAGACCTTGGTAACCCCAACACTAGACCGGCAAAAGTAAAAAATTAAATAAACTTTAACTTTTGGGTTTAACCCTTCTCAATAAGGGAAGGGAAAGCCTTGACAGGAAACAGATCAAAACTGGTCAAACTAGATAGAGTGTAAAAAAACTGGATAGAGTGTAAAAAAGTAAAATCAAAGACGGTAGAAAGCTTAAGAGAGAAATTTTCCTAGTTTTTAAGTAACAGGAATTTAGAATGAAAACAAATGCACTGGCTAAAGGGATAAAGGGAAGAGAAAAGAGGATACTAGACCAGAAAACACACCCTTCCGTTCTTGAGACAAGTATACAAGCTTCAGGAAAGAAAAATGCTGTAGTTAAATCAAGATGACATTTTTCTGCATTGATTTGTTAATTATTAACACCATAGTTATTAGTCAAGTATCTTGAGCCGAAAATAGTCATAAAAAATCTTGTACCACATAAAATTATTTATTTTAGTTGCTTTGCAATTTTCATAATATTTTCATTATTTTTCAGTGTAATCTCACAAAAGAACGTTAATCAAAATGGCGTTGGAGGTCGTTATGTTTTATATGTATCCCAAGGAAAATGCTAAATTACACAAAACCGATAGGTATGAATTGGTCATTGAAGATGATGTTCCCGTACTAAGAAGAGGACAAAAATTCACAGTGGCACTCACGTTCCATAGAGACTTGGATCCGAAAACAGACATCGTTAGAATAGCCTTTAACTATGGTAAATATTGAATTATTTAACTGATCATATTCATACAATACGCTATCCAATCTAGCAATTATAGTGCACCGGAACTTTCAAAAAGTTTTTGCCTCTAAGTTACAGTCCCTGGAACCACGCTGCTAATTAAAATATAACTTAAAAGGAATGGTCCCTTTATAGTATGTCTTAGTTCCTGGTTGGTCTCTGTCTACAAAATTGGTCGAAAATAAACACCCACATTTGAAGTGGCAACAATACTCCTACGAGAAGAATCCGGAACTACCCAAATTTTTCAAAATGAGGACCGTTTTTGTAAAACTCGATATCTGCGAAAATCATTTTTTTCAGGAGAGCATTTTTTCTGTTTCAGAAGAACGTTTATTGCTAAAATGGAAAACTAACATTAAAAGCTGCAAAAAGGCATAAGCAAGAATAAATACACGCAAAAACATACTTAATAACATTCTGTATGAATCCAAAAGAAATAAAAGAAAAATGCAGTTTTTTTCAAAACTCGATAACAACAGCTTAAGTTTACCAAAAAATAACTTTTAATATTAGGTAGACAAAATTCTAATAAATATAAAACAAAAGATGTATATATATATATATATATATATGGTAGTAGTATTTTTGCGGGAATGAATTAAATAAAAAAATGAAAATAATGGGTTAAGCCCGCTAATGCAGCCGTAGACACGTGTTTCTGTCTCCTTAGACTTCATCAGTACGGCATAGCTAAGGAGAATATTACCAAAAAAACACTAAATGATGGAAAACAATATAAATCACACAAACGGAGTCAACACAAGGGCCAACCGCACATTTGTGGCTTCAATTGGAATTACCGATTGATTGTCGGCGAAATTCCAACATCGCCACGGAGGCAGATATAACCACCTGCGTGACAAACCGTTACCCAGGAATAAATACCATTCGTATTTATTCCTGGGTAACGGTTTGTCACGCAGGTGGTTATATCTGCCTCCGTGGCGATGTTGGAATTTCGCCGACAATCAATCGGTAATTCCAATTGAAGCCACAAATGTGCGGTTGGCCCTTGTGTTGACTCCGTTTGTGTGATTTATATTGTTTTCCATCATTTAGTGTTTTTTTGGTAATATTCTCCTTAGCTATGCCGTACTGATGAAGTCTAAGGAGACAGAAACACGTGTCTACGGCTGCATTAGCGGGCTTAACCCATTATTTTCATTTTTTATATATATATATATATATATATATATATATGCGAACTCTTCAAAAACGTCATTGTTAAGAACTCCAATGACATCCTCATAAAACAATCTTGCTTCGTCTGTCATATCGATAGCCCCCAACCGTTTTTTCACATCATTTTTCTTCAGATCGTTGACACGATTTATCGCTGGTACTTCAACGGAAGTTTCAATGATGTTTGCATCTGCTGTGACATTGTTTTTGAAAACATTCACTTGTACGTTACTACCAGCATAGGTAGTACGTACCTTACAAACTATTTTGTTATTTTTTCATAGACCAGCACTCGAACCTCAGAAATTTATTATCTGTTGTGAAGAAGATTTATAATCAAAAACTTTCCAATCTTTGCCTAAAATATTAACGTTTTCATGTTTATTCAGGATTTCATAGTACTCTCGTGGTACTATGATTTCTTCTTTTTTCCTATAATCTTTTTCTACCCTGCCAAAAACTCTGTCAGCGGGCATGAAACTATAACCTCTTTTGGGATAAAAGTGTTGAATGTTACTAAAAACCTTTGATTTTTGCAAAAAATGGATAAGAACGGTCAAAAGGATTTTGTTTTTGGTTTGGGAATTGCATGAGTCGGAAAATAGCTCCAAATTTAACCCGCTTTTGCCTTCTTCAGCCATTTTTTTTTTTCAAGTTGAAAAAGATACTGCAGCAGTCCGGAAGATACCTCATTGTAACCACGTCCTGACTGTGTTTCTAGCCAAACAAAGAAGCTTATGTTTTCATTGTCGAGTTTTAAAGTACCAAATGTAGTTATCGAGTTTTAATAAACCGCCGCATGTTGGTCGGTCTATAACATGTGTACCAATCGAGTTTTGTGATATCTGACTTTACTAGCAGATCAGTGGTTTACTTTTGATGGGGATACAGTACAAAACTCAAATTGGATAAAAATGTAGTTGTTATATAGTTATATTTATGTAGTTATATAAGTGAAACAAAGGAATTAAGGAAAGTCCCACTTATCAGTAAAAAACTCTAGGCTGCCACGAATTCGCCACCAGGCATCTCCGTGCCTATTACGTCGCCGCCACCAGGGTGTCATTTGATAGTAGCATAACATAGTAACTTATTTAGTAGCCGATCCTACACAAAACACTATCCAGCGTCCCAAAATGTTTCCCAATTTTAGTCGCAGTTACTTTTCAGCTACGAAGCCGTCTAAGGTCGCTGACCACTTTATAGTAGCTTTCAAAGTGGCTGTTTCGTTCCTTGAAACTATAAATGCTAGTTGGGATGGCACTATGGAACCATTAAATATTAACAGACAATTGTAAATTATACTGTTTTTTTCATATATCCATACTTCACTGTATATTTACAAAATGTTACTTTGAAACTAAGAAAGGTAATGAAAATATTAAAAGCTTAATTGCTTAATTTAGATTCAAAGTTAACATTTTCTCAACTATTTATTAATCAGTTAGCCAATTTCAATCCAAAGGTAAAAAATTTTCTACTTAATCTGCAGAATTTGTTTATTCTATCGTTCAACTGCTTAAAATGGGTTTAACATTTCCAGGTCCAACTCCAAATTCCATCAAAGGAACTTCAGGAGTGGTTAGAATTGACCAATCCAAAAAATTAGCTGTTGACGATGAAAAACCGTTTTGGTTTGCGAATGTTTTGAGTGGAAATGGATCAAACTTTTCTTTGGAGGTGAACCTAGTTTTGAAACTATTTAATATTTTCTTTATATTTTCATTATAAATTCATCCATATTATTTTTTAGATATACTCTCCGCCAAATATCCCAGTTGGATTATGGACAGTCGTAATTTATACCAGCTTGGCAAATTCTGCAGACCCGCCAAGTATCTATAACTATGAAGGGGATCTTTACTTTATTTGTAACCCTTGGAATTGTCGTAAGTAAATAAATGAAGTGCAGAACACATAGATTAACATCTGTTAATGTAAAGAAAGATTGTGTTTACGCAGCAGTAATGAAAATTAATATAGTGGACTGTTATTTTTTGTAAGGTGTATTCGCAAATAACTTAACCATGAATAAAAATACACCTCCAAAACAATTAGAAGAACATATAATGTTTGCTTTTTCTTTTCTTTACGCTACATTTGTACTTTACAGTACTCTTCAGTTGTCCCAATGTTGTTTGAAATAATAAGTGAATCAACATAAACTAAGCTTTTATTCTAGTTTTTGAAGATTGACATTAATTGTACAACTGCTGTTGCCAGCAATATGTATTAATGGAGTTGTTGATGGATTTACAGTGTTTTCTGTAATCGCGGAAGACGTGTGGCTGTGATGTAGCACTTCAACAAAAGTTTCGCCCCTTTGGATCATTCTTGCAATCTTGTTTTTGCCTTCAATCGATTCTTCTATATACTTTTCTGCAACTAAAGAACTCTTCCATCCACCGTGCTGTTTTAGAACTTTAAGGTCAGCTCCAGCATTGGCCAACAACGTTGAGGATGTCCTTCTGTATACTTTTCTGGTTGGTCTAGTTTTAAGAACTCATCTATTTTCTTAGGTGCTCTGCCAACAGTATGTATATCAGCTCTTTGAGACAGACATTTTCCTTGTCTACAACCCACCAAAATAGCTTTCAGGGAGACGTGTTGCCGTAAATTTATGTATTTTCTAAGCACATCCAAATAGTGAACCTCATCACTGTTAATCACAGTGAAAGCTAGTCGAATATACGTTTTTGTCTGGTTAATCTTTACTACTAGCTGAGTACCCGTATCCTTCACATCACTAACTTCTAAATTATAGATCTCTTCCCTTCGGCAACCTCCAGCAACTCCAAGTATTGCTATCACTTTGAGTAATATATTCTTTATCTGGAGCGTCCCTTATGAAGCTTTCAATTTGTTCCTTTGTCAGTAACCTCGACTGTTTTGGCTGATGGTCAACATTTTTTTTAAAGCTATCAACTTTGGGAAACTTGATATGTTGACATTCTCATTAACCATAATCATTGATTGGACCATAATGAAGAAGGGTTGAAGGTTTTTGACTGAAAATTTATAGAAGTGTGTGTTGGTGTAGTGGTAGTGTAAACGGTTTTCGGTATGTCATTTCAGTTTTATATTTTATTGCGTTTAAAACCAAAGGCAGTTTAAAAAAAATATAGTACGATACACGTCCGTGAAGTAAATAATAACTATTGCCTTACTTTATGGAAGTCTATCATATATAAAATACAGAAAAATAAACAACAGTTTAACAATTTATTGTCCTAAGCATTACTTTGTCGAAGACCTTATTAAGAACAATACACAAATAACTTTGTAACAAAAATTCCACTTGTATTTTAAAAAATTCCCTTTTTTAATCCAATGACAACTGTTTCGACAAACCATCATCGTCAGATTGACATATTGAATTTACATTTTGTTTTTTCAAGGTAGCTATCTTATGTTGATTTAGGGCATTTTTAATGCCAATGAACAAAAATAACTTTAATAAAGAAAAAGGGATCATAAAACAATACAACAATTGATAAATAAATAAATTAATAAGAAAGAAGAGAAAATGTCTTAACAACTAATGTTTTTTAAATAAACTAAAGGAATGAAAATATATAAAAATATTAATACCTATGGAAATATTTTCAATATTTTTCAATTTATAACAGAAAATAATATTGGCAAAAAAGTGTTAAATATAAAAACAAAATTACCAATCTGGATCTGGATCTGGATCTGGATCGTTTTCTATTAGTTCTTGCACCAAATTCAATTTATATGGATGAAGTGTTTCTTTATGGAAACACCTTAGGACAGTTGTGTGACAGTTGTGTGACAGTTGTTGATGAGAAATTGACGTTGGATTCTCTACGATACTTAACATAATATCCACTTTCACATCATCTTCAACGAAGTGCGGTTTTCTCTTTAATGATTTGACATGTCCAAGTTCTCTGAATTGTGCATAAATTTTAGACACATTACCTTGTTGCATACCTCTGATTAAATAAGTTTGCCACTTCAACTTGACTTCTGCAATTATCGCCGTAACCAAATCATCATTAAAAATTCAATCCGGTGAGTCTCTGTTAAATTTTTCATTATTACTTCGCACAAATTCTTTTATTCCATAAGTGATCTCCACAATGTATGAACACTTAAGAGCATATAGATTACATAAACAATTAACAACATAATCATTCATAATAGCGTAGATATCAATTGTAATTCACATTATATGTCAATTAAAATTAAGGTATTGCAGATAAACAGCTGGGTAAATAAGAAAAATTATCTTTTGCAATATTAAAATATCAGTAATTTATCAATAACCTGTTTTTGATAATTAAGTTATTATTACAATAATCTAATGAATGAAACATTAAAATAGAAAATGAAAAATACTTACCAGTCATAAGTCGTTAAAAATTTAAACACAAAGTGTATGTTAAATGAAAGAAGCAAAGTAACTATGTTTAAATAAGGGTTACGGTTATAAGGGGATCCGTTGTACTATAGCCCTGTCTAATTGTCTAAAACCAGCTTGTTCGACTTTTAATAGGTCTAGAGTAATTGCTTTGTTGCAACAGGGCTTTAGTCGAAGTGATATCGCGAATATTTTTGGTGTTACTCAGGGTGCTGTATAAAATATTAAAAAAAAAAAGAAATTCCAAGACACAAATGATGTGAAGGATCGTCTCAGAAGTGGCAGAAGTCGATGTACAACAGCAGCACAAGACCGGCAGATAACATTGATAGCTCGAAGAAATCGACAGGAATCTACAAGTGGTATATCCAGAGAAATTGCTAGACTTGAAGGACTGAATATCTCAAGGCAAACAATTACACGAAGATTAAATGCGGTAAATTTGTATAGCAGAAGACCTCTACGTGCTCCCTAACAACCAAAAATTGTAAGGTTGCAATGGTCTCAAGGAATGTTACACCATGGTCCTAACTGGAATTACGTGATGTTATCTGATGAATCAAGAATTGGCTTGATTTCTGATTCGCGCCGAATGCGCGCCCAGGACGAAAAGCTCGATAAGAAATAGCCCAACCACGTGTTTGATTTGAAGGTGGGACTATTATGGTTTGGAGTGGTATTATGAGGAGTATACGGACGCCTCTCCTGGTTTTGAAGAGAAGAATCACTGGTGTTGTGTACATCGAGGAAGTTTATATCCTGTTGTGCGTCTCTTCCGGGGGGCGGTACGTGATGGATTTGTGTTTATGCCTAACAATGCACCTCCACATCGAACAGCTGCACAGCTGCAGTATAAAATTTTTTGGAAGAAGAAGGAATATCCACATTAAGATGGAGATCAAATTCCCTTGACATGAACGTCATTGTACATGCCTGGGACATTCTTAAAACATGCATTAAGAAGCGAAACCCTTTCCCAATTAGTCTACGAGAACTGAAAGATGCTGCTCGTGAAGAATGATAGAGAATTCCGCAAGCCCAGCTCGACCATTTAATCAATAGCATGCCACATCGCCTACAGTCATGCATACAGGCCCATGGAGGAAAAACTGATTATTAATTTTATTTAAAAACCTTTTTTTGCTTATTAATTTATTTTAAAAAAATTTTAATACATTGTACATTTTTCACCTCAAAAGAATAAATATTTTTTTTTGTTTTGTATATTTATCTGAGATTGAATATTCCATTATTCCAAACTTCTGGACATATGTGTACCGAAATTTATAGAAATTACAAAAAAATAAAGAATTATAAACCAAATTTAGCTAGCATATAGCAGCAAGATTTGACAACATATTTTTATAGAATAAAATATTTAACACGTACTACAACAGTTATGATTGATAAAACAATATTATGCTTCACTATTTTATATTTTAGATGATCTGACATTCATGCCTGAGACTCGATTACTGGAAGAATACGTTTTAACTGACACCGGTAAGATATGGGTTGGACCTCTAGGTACCACCAAAGGCAGGGAATGGGTTTTTGGACAGTTTGATGCCTGCACTTTGCCGGCCATTCAACTAATGCTGGAAAAATCTGGACTTGTTCATTACAGGTAAACCTTTAGTTATTTAGGTTTTCTTCTATCCTTCAAAACCTGCAAATAGTCTGGGAGCTAGCTGCATTTTCGATTAGTAATTTCATGACAGCTGGATTGCCGCTGAAGTGATCTGACCCTAGTAATAAACCATAGAACGATAAAGATTTTCTTATTCCTGACTCAAAATATCTTTTTTAAACAGTCGTGGAGATCCTATCAGATTAACCAGAGTTATATCAAAAATGGCCAACAGCAACGATGACGATGGTATATTAGTAGGTAGATGGGATGGGGAATACGAAGATGGTACTGCTCCATCAGCCTGGACTGGATCCGTACCCATTTTACAAGAATATTTGACCAATGAGAGTCCAGTAAGTTACGGGCAATGCTGGGTTTTCTCGGGAGTTTGCACTACAAGTAAGTATTTGTCTATTTTCAGCATAGATATTAGAGTGAACAGTGGTTCATATTTTGTCAATAACTCTCATACAACATTTGATTTCTGTAGTTTGTCGTGCTCTCGGTATTCCCTCGAGAGTTGTCTCCAATCTGGTATCAGCACACGATGCTAACTCTACCTTAACTATAGACAAATATTTCGATGAAAATAACGAAGAATTGCCTTACGATCCCAACAATCCAGAAGGAGGAGAAGACTCCATTTGGAACTACCACGTTTGGAGCGATGTCTATATGGCACGCCCGGACCTTCCAGTCGGTAAATACTCTTTCTATACTTTTCAATTGGCTGGTTTGATAAAGAATTTTTGTAGGTTATGGTGGTTGGCAAGCTATAGACGCAACTCCTCAAGAAACTTCGGGAGGTTATTACCAATGCGGTCCGGCATCTTTGGAAGCCATCAAAAAAGGACAAGTCGGATTCAATTACGATGTCGGATTTATGATAGCCTCAGTCAACGCAGATCTAATGCGTTGGAAGATAGATCCAGATCACACCAATGTATTGGGATACAAAAAAATCTACTGCAATAAATACCAGTAAGTCCAGTACCTTTGATGCAAAATTAAATCAGTGAAAGTAAAAAACAATGTTTGTTTGTAGTGTAGGTCGATGCATTCTTACCAAACAACCGTTTATATACGATTACAACGGTGATAGAGATCGTCAGGATATAACCTTGCAATACAAACCTGAAGAAGGATCGAGAGCAGAACGTCTCTCGTTGCTGAATGCTGTAAGAGGTACTGAAGCGGCTAAAAGATTCTTTGACATAACGGAGGAAATGGATGATGTTGAATTTGCTTTGCAAGTAAGGATAATCATTCTTTTTGTTAACAATCTGCCTATAACTCTCTTGGTAGAGCTCGAGTAAATACTCTTTAACACGAGACTATGCGGAAGCGGGATGTATTGAGTAGTCTAGAGTATGTTGCTAAATGTATTGAGTAGTCTGGAGTATGTCGTTAATGTATTGAGTAGTCTAGAGTATGTCGTTAATGTATTGAGTAGTCTAGAGTATGTTGCTGAATGTATTGAGTAGTCTAGAGTATGTTGCTAAATGTATTGAGTAGTCTGGAGTATGTCGTTAATGTATTGAGTAGTCTAGAGTATGTCGTTAATGATTGAGTAGTCTAGAGTATGTTGCTGAATGTATTGAGTAGTCTAGAGTATGTTGCTGAATGTATTGAGTAGTCTGGAGTATGTTGCTAAATGTATTAAGTAGTCTGGAGTATGTCGTTAATGTATTGAGTAGTCTAGAGTATGTCGTTAATGTATTGAGTAGTCTAGAGTATGTTGCTGAATGTATTGAGTAGTCTAGAGTATGTTGCTGAATGTATTGAGTAGTCTGGAGTATGTCGTTAATGTATTGAGTAGTCTAGAGTATGTTGCTGAATGTATTGAGTAGTCTAGAGTATGTTGCTGAATGTATTGAGTAGTCTGGAGTATGTCGTTAATGTATTGAGTAGTCTAGAGTATGTCGTTAATGTATTGAGTAGTCTGGAGTATGTTGCTGAATATATTGAATAGTCTAGAGTATGTTGCTTAATGTATTGACTAGTTTGGAGTATGTTGCTGAATTTAATGACTAGGCTGGAGTATGTTGATTTTTGTTTAGTTCTAAGTAGTCCTCGGTATTTTCTTTTTATCTGCACTATTTCTTTATACAGGGTGTACCAACCTTACGACAAAGTTCGGTATATGGGTTGTTTTAGAAGATATCAAAAATGTTATTAATAAAAATAGTAGATGTCTTTAGGATCCATATTTTGAAATTACCTTATACTATACAAAGTGTTCTATAACTCTTGTATTTTATATTATAAATAGAATATCCGATTATGTAACTTTAGTAACTATAGTCTGTGTAGAAAAAATGTACACCAGAAACAAATCCTAAATGATAATAATTGATAAGAAATTTGAATAAACGACAGAGAAATAGGAGAAAATTTACACAGATGGTTTGACGTTAACAGAAAGAAAGCCGAAATTAAATAACCTAATTTTTTGCATGGCTAGTGGTCTGTGTTTATCGTGGAAAGGGTATCTGAACCAAAACTAAGTTTTTGCTGAACCTCCAGTTTGTTGGTATGTTTGAAAAAATTGGTATAACTTATTTCAGCAATTTTTATTTGTTGTAATTTACAAAAATGGGCACAACTTGTTTAATTTTGATTTTTCATCACAGGATTTGGATCAAATTAAAATAGGAGAAGGCTTCAGTGTCGTGGTAAGAATAACAAACAAAAGCGACGAGCCTCGACACATCAAATGCTTACTATCAGCTGCCACTGTCTATTATAACGGAGTAAAAGCTCATCCCATCAGCAAAGATGAAGGAGAATTCAATCTTCAGCCGCATTTAAGTAAGTAAATTAAATACACACATGTCCAAAAGTTTGGAATATTTAGAAATAATATATCTACGCCTATGGTTTTTTAAAAACTCTTGTTGATATTTATTTTAAAGCGTTTTTAAATAAATACTATAAAATAATACTAAATTTGATTCGTTTTTGTATTAATTTGGTCATATTAATTAATTTGGGTGCTTTCACATTATTCCAATTCTTGTTTAAATTTCATTTGAGCTGTTTAAAAATGCCCAGAGACATGATATCATATTTTAATAGGTCTAGAGTAATTGCTTTGTTACAACAGGGCTTTGGTCAAAGTGATATCGCGAATATTGTTGGTGTTACTCAGGGTGCTGTATCAAAAATTAAAAAAAAATCCAAGACACAACTGATGTAAAGGATCGTCTTAAAAGTGGCAGAAGTCGATGTACAACAGCAGCACAAGACCGGCAGATAACATAGCTCGAAGGAATCGACAGGAATCTACAAGTGGCATATCCAGAGAAATTGCTAGACTTGAAGGACTGAATATCTCAAGGCAAACAATTACACGAAGATTAAATGCGATAAATTTATATCGCAGAATACCTCTATGTGTTCCCAAACTAACCTATCAACAAAAAATTGTAAGGTTGTAATGGGCTCAAGAACTGTTGAACCATGGTCCTAACTGGAATTACGTGGTGTTCTCTGATTAATCAAGAATTGGCTGGGTTTCTGATTCGCGAAGAACGCTAGTTTGGAGAGCCCCAGGACGAAAAGCCCGATTAGAAACAGCCCAACCCCGTGTTCCATTTGAAGGTGGGAGCATTATGGTTTGGAGTGGTATTATGAGGGGTATAAGGATGCCTCTCCTGGTTTTGGAGAGAAGAATCACTGGTGCTGTGTACATCGAGGAAGTTTTAAAACCTGTTGTGCGTCTATTCCGGGGGGCGGTAGGTGATGGATTTGTGTTTATGTATGACAATGCGCCTCCACATCGAACAGCTGCACAGCTGCAGTAGCAAAACGATGTTTACTTATATCAACAAAATTATTTATAAAAATTAATAAAAAGATGAAATATTTCATTATTCCAAACTTTTGGACATATGTGTATGTACAGATACAAAAAGTGTTTAACTGAACTTAAAAATATAACTCACTGGTTCTCTGCCACGCTGGAAAGTTCTACAAGCATACACAGCGAATAAGAGAAAAGTTCATCTGAGACTTACCCACTAGTCTCAACTTTTTCCATGCCTTTAGTTGTGCGCCTTCATACTGATTCTTGTGAAGTTGCTTTTTCTTAATGTCTACCAAAAAGTTTCTACAATGTCTCAGAGCCTTTACCCCATACTGAAGATGACTCTGAACAGTCTTCATGATTTGGTAAGACTTTCTTTCTCGTTGACGCTGTGTATGCTTCTACAAGCATACACAGCGTCAACGAGAAAGAAAGTCTTACCAAATCATGAAGACTGAATAAGAGAAAAGTTCATCTGAGACTTACCCACTAGTCTGAACTTTTTCCATGCCTTTAGTTGTGTGCCTTCATACTGATTCTTGTGAAATTGCTTTTTCTTAATGTCTACCAAAAAGTTTCTACAATGTCTCAGAGCCTTTACCCCATACTGAAGATGACTCTGAACAGTCTTCATGACTTTGGTAAGTCATTCTTTCTCGTCGACGATTTTCAAAAATCTATCTTAAGCATGAGTTTTGGACTGTCTGTATTCTTTTTCACGCTGTATTGACAAACTCAGACTTTAAAGTATAGTTTAAAATAGATAATTTGAGACACTTACAAAGAAACATGTGAAAGACAGGTAATGTACTCCTTAAAAGTAAAAAACTGTTATACGTTATAAAATTATTTACTTTCTATTTCTGTACTTTTAGCCGAAGAATTGAAGTTAAACGTAACAGCTGATGAATATTTGGACAAACTGGTGGAATATTCCATTATGAAGATATACGCTATTGCCTCTGTAACAGAAACCAATCAAACTTGGGCCGACGAAGATGATTTTCAGGTTATTAAACCCAATATTGAGATAAAGGTTAGTATTTATTTATTAATAAAGTACCTACCTACTGTTGATGCCGGCATTCACCAATTTAACAAACAATTTTAGGTTCCTCACACTATAGTAGTTCAAAGACCAGGGACTATCGGTTTGAAATTCGTGAATCCTTTGAAGAAAACATTGACCAATTGCAAATTCCACATTTCCGGAGCTTCGCTTCTCAGAAATCAAATAATTGGACATCCAGACGTTCGTCCTGGTGGTATCGTTCGAATTGAAACGAGCATCGTGCCGAAATACGAGGGCGAACAAAAATTAGTGGCTACTTTTTCATCCAGAGAATTATTGGACATAACGGGAACGGCCAAAGTCTTAGTTGTTACCGAAGAAGAATAAAAATATGTTGTTACGTAATTTGCATATATTTTAATATGTTTTTACAAATTATAGCTTTTTATTTGTGACTAATCTTGAATAAATATAATTTCAGACCGTGATTTGTTTTTATGATTGTTTAAATAGCTGCCTAGGATAATTTCAATTTCACGAGTAATTTT
The DNA here is from genome assembly GCA_035357415.1 of Ophraella communa. Lineage (NCBI taxonomy): Eukaryota > Metazoa > Arthropoda > Insecta > Coleoptera > Chrysomelidae > Ophraella > Ophraella communa. The sequence continues at coordinate 39,962,418 of CM068981.1, read as the reverse complement.
ACTAGTTTGGGCGTAAAGCAATTACAAAATATGGTCAAAACGACAATAAAAAGTTGTATAGCATAAAACAATCGATAATAAAAAAGTTTCTACCTCCGCCATCTTGCAAAGGTGCTACTTATAGGTAATAACAGCCCCTAAGGCAACTCAAAGATAATCCTTAGGAACTGCAAAGACAATCCTAAGGAGTCTAGGAGATCATAGGACACATTCGAGAGACCCTAGGACCCTTCCAGACATCCTAGGATCCTTCTACGAGTAGAATACAGACCCAATTTTAATAAAGTCCCAACTTTGTTCCTGTTTGTCTTCTACCTGGCAAATTAAATAAATAAATATTTTGCATCTTTAATTATCATTATAAACTCACTCGGCTATAAGAACTGTAGAGAATTGTGTCTGGTCTAACATAAGTTGTTCATTAATAATAATTACATTATTTAAACTCTACAAGGTTTTTCAACCTTTCTCACTTTAATTATCTTTTTGATCTAAATTGATTCATGATTTTTAGTCGACGTCTAGTGGCACCAAATATAAAAAATACAAAGTATGCAAATAAACATGAAAAAGACACAAAAGTAATTCAAATACTTGTTTGCGTTAATAGAAAGAAAAAAATTAAAAATACAATAAAATTAGAAAATCACCACATAAACAATTGTTTCCAACTGTTACATAAAATCTTATTTTCTAATTAAAATCTACAAATATATACATACATATGAATAGAATATAAACAAAATAATGAAATTATTCATAAACTCCCCATGAAACAATCCCATACCTAAGATGACTTTCTACTAATGAGTAATACAGTGTTTTTAGATGTTTTACAGGTAGGATTTCCTTTAGTTTTCTGCATTTATATAGGATTGATCTCAGTTTATTTGTTGTGTTTTCTAGATTCCATTTTAAATGAGGATCTAGTACTACGCCCAAATATTTAATTTTCGTTTCAGATGAAATAGTTAAAACCTCTGTGTTAATCCTAATTTGCAATTGACTAAAAGAAGGTTGAACTGAAAGTTAAATATTTTGTTTTTTCTATGTTGAGAGTAAACAGCTTATTTCAAGTCCTGCCAATTCTCTGCACTGTAGAAGATGGCTGTATCATCTGCAAAACCCGTTATCTTACTTTCGCTTTTCATCAGAAATAATTCATTCAAGTAAATATTAAACAGTATCGGTCCCAAAATTGACCCTTGTGGTACACCATACTCAATCACCTCTGGACTGCTGCATACACTCCCAAGCCTTACCACTTGAGGTCTGTTTGTTAAGTAACTTTTTAAATAATTGCAGACAATGACCCCGAATACCGATATTTTCCAAACATTCAAGAAGTAAACTATGGCTAACAGAGTCAAAAGCTTTAGATAGATCAAGAAACAAACACAAGCATGGTTTGCTATCATTTAATGATTGTATTATTCGAGAGGTTAAATTAAGGATTGCGTTTTCCGTAGAATTCTTTTTTTAACCCAAACTGCAAGTCAGAAAAAATATTATATTTACCAAGAAAAGATTCTAGCTGATTTTTTATAACTTTTTCAAAAATTTTAGCAAAATTTGTAATCAATTAAATGGGACGGTAATTTGTAACTAGTGAATCATCTCCCTCTTTATGTAATGGAATTACTATTGAATTTTTGAGAATTGTCGGAAATATAGCGTTTTCTAACCACATGTTTATAATATAAGTAAGAGGTTTTACAATGTAGGGTGCCAATAATTTAATAGTTTCTGATTTTAGATGATCATATGATCATTACCAACAGATTTTTTGTTTTTTAATTCGAATATAGGATTTTTAATTTCATTTTCGCTAACCAGACTAATAATAAGTGAATTTGTGGAGTAAATTTTATTATATTTGAAGTTTTGATCGCTTTCAATTTTATTGGCAGATTTTTACCTGTTCAGTAAATGTGTTATTGAATTCGTTTGCAATATCGATTTTAGTCGTCAATAATTCTTCCGTACCTTTTTTGATTTCATTAATATAAATAAAAAACAACATAAATAAATAACTTGGATATTTCAAATTTCCTTCATTGACCATTCTTGGTAAAATGAAAATATAGAGTGGTAAAACCACTAAAACGGATGATTTTTTTTTTGTTGGCTTGGGCTCTCGCCATTTAGCCAGTTTCAACATGTAATTAAAATAAAAGGTTTGTTGTATTAACATAGATTGTTATATGAACATTTAAATATTATCTTTACAGATATGTTGTACTACATGCGGAAAACTAAAACAGATTTATAGAGGGTGCTGAAGCAAGATTTTGTTCAAAAACTCAACTTAGTGATTATCATGGGAAAATGAACCAGGCGGATTTCTTTAAATAGTTTGAATATCAGTTGCTGCAAAAGTTAGAGAATCCTTCTTTAATTGTACTTGATAATGCACCTTATCACAGTATGCTATTACATATAACTCCAAATACAGGATGGTCAAAAAGTGCTATTGAGGAGTGGTTGAGAGAAAAAAACATTCCCTATTCCCATATGATCAAAACAGAACTATTGCACATTGTTTCTCAGTAAATAAACAAATATAATCTTACATAATGTCATTTATTTAAAAAAAACTGAAAAAGTGGAAAATTGCTTCCACCTGCACAAAGGGTAAGGAAACTTAACAGTCTCTATACCAAGCTTTACCGTTTTCTATCAAAAAAACATCAACTTCCTGGGCTATATGCCCCAACGGACATTGAATTACATTCCAATAGAAAACGTGATGGCGACAGACTTCGTCGATACTTAAAACCATCTCTATCGATTTGCAAATCAACGGGAAGAACACTACTCATAGACCGGTTTCGACATTATTGTGTCTCATCAGTACGAGGTAAGTAGTTCTTCTCATCCCGCAGAGCAGGATGCAGAATGATTCTTTTACGCCAATCACATACTTAAAAACAATATACCGCGCAAGAGAGAGGTCCGACAGCCGGAATATAGGGCGCCGCCATAGTAGACTACCTTTAAGTACCGGCTTGGCCCAGAAGGATCCAAATTAAAATTTTTATGTTTAAATTTTTACTTCCAAAAAATAGCGAAAAAATATTTATTATTTAAAGAGGAAAATAATAGGGAACCACAAAATTTAATTACATATAGTATCAAATTAATTACAGTTACAAAGTGTTTGTTAAAAATAGGAATATATTATTCTAAATAAAAAAGTACAATTAAAGGAAGGGTTGTGTTTAGTGTTGTTAAATAATTTAAATTAATACCCAAAAGAATTAAATCCCAATCCAAATACATAATTAAATAATATATGATTTTACTACCAGTTAATTAATTAATGAGTGTTAAAAAAAATTGTTAATAAAAACGGAATAGGTAACTTAATCAACATGTTTGCTTTTTAAAAGTTTATTAAACTTGACAACATTTAATATTTTTAAGGTAATGACAGCTGTTTCAATCAAAATCATCGTCAGATTGACATATTAAAGTTACATTTTGTTTTGATTTATTAAATAGTGTCAAGACTAGACCAACTATTGAAGTAACCATAATGTAATATCAAGTTGACAACTAATGACAAGTATACCAACTATAATAAATGCAACTTGCGTGCGTAATTATTAATTAATTTTTACATAGGACAGCTATATAATTAAAAAGTATAGTGAACATTTTTCTATTTTCATTTTTAATCTTAACTAGTTCTTGTTAATTTCTACTGGTGCCGAAAAAGAATTAATTTGCTAAGCTGTTTCCTAATTAAATCAGTTTGTCCTAAAGCTGTAAACTGCTTTGCCAAATTATTTAATCTAATTTTACAATAACAACTTAAAATCTGCTTTATTAAAATAAATGAATGTTCTTCGTGTTTAGAAAATATATTTCTTCCTAAGTTAGGCTTTATTCTTCCTGCCACATTAATAATAAGGTTTTGGGCGCAAATCAACAGATGGTAGTTTATTATCAGTGATGAACATGAACTTCCTTATGAATATCTTACTCTCATAACAAATCTTCACTAACTATCGGAAGGAAATAGATATGGTCCTAAAATAACTTTTAGTACTCTTACACTGTTTCACTAAACAACTCATTATCCCGAATTTTCTCAATAAGTTCAAAATCACTATAAGCTGCTATAATCATATAAGCACGATGGTCAATGATCACAATTGGATAAGCCGGACCTGAACCTAGATAAATTGTCAAAATTATTACTTTGTTTGAGGTTAAAGCAAGCAAACCCCAGAACAAGTTTGCTCAATTATCATTGGCTGACACAAGCAAGAGTGTTACACAGATTACTCTGATCTACACTAAAAAACAAACTAGTCGCGTTGTCTATCTGCTTTTATTCCATGTGCAGTAAAATGCGCAGTAGGACTTTACTCGGTATATTGTTTTTAAGTATGTGACGCCAATACATAAACCGTGAACCCACGATTCCATGATAAAGTCGCAAAAGCGCCATCCTACTGTTCATTTGCTTTGTGAAATCAATTCATGGATGTAATTAACAAAACACAAAAAAAAACATCACTAATTTTCAAGTTCCATTTAACATAATGTGAAATTCTCTACCTTCACGTTTTTTGTTTACTCCAGTTATTTTCTGTTAATTTTCATACTTCATGAACAATCTGACAACGGTGCAAATGTTCACAATGATGACTAGAACAACTTGATTTGGCTTTTATTATATACTATTTTTGTATATTTGTCACTTTTTTTGACAATCGGGTGGAAATAAAAATAATAACATATTAAAGTCGTTTACTTATCTTAATTTTATTTTATTAAAAAACCGAATTACATTATAACAAGCAACAAGTACAACAGAAATTACTCTATATACTCAAAAAATGTTAAAACAACGTTTCACGTTATGTATAATATTAAATGTTATCAAAAGTGTTTTTATTATTATTACTTTACATTATAAATCATTTATTTATATATCCTATAATATGAAAAAGATTTATTTATTAGTATTTTAACGATTTTGTTCGGGGAACATAATTATAAGCATGTTCGATCCTATTTCGTTATTGTGTATATGCAAACATTGAATTTGAAGTGCTAAAAGTACATAAATCTTATTGAAGAAATGCAAAAAGGGAAACATAGAGGAGCACTACTACACCTGGACTTGTAGGTATTTATCCTTTTCCTTTTTATTTAATTTTTTAAACATCAAGAAAGCTATTTTAATAATCTTTATTTACTTTGTAGAAATCGTACATGTTTGGAAAACAGAAGAACCAAAGTTTCTTTATTTATTTTTGTAGGTACACATTACACTCTTAAATTTGAATTAAAATAACTTAATTTTTTTAGAATTAATTTCATTAACATAATTTTTTTGGAAAAAGTTATATATTTTTTTTATTTTTACATTTTTTTACAAATTTTTGCTGTCTACACTAAAATTTTTATTCATCATAGTACCGTTTTTGCATTAATTCAAGACTGTCCATATAATTTCAGATATACTTTTTTGAATTATTTTATGTACAATTTTTTTAGAAACAAATTTAGGAAATATGTCATTCGAAGAATACTTATGTTACAGCTTCAAAGTAAATTAAAATCTACTTATTAAAAGATTTGAATATAAAACATGATGCATTCAAATTATTTGAATAATTATATAAAAGTAGCCGATGCTTAGGTTGATAGATTTTTATATAGATGTTAGGTATAGAGCCATTTGGAACCGAAAAAATAAGTGTAGTTGTAGAAATGTAGTGATTACTAAAAATAATAATCACTACTAGTACTATTACCATGATTGAATTAAATTTTTTAACTAAGATTCTTTCATTTTCCTTTAAATTGGTTATATTTATATCAAATTTTATTTTCTTAAATTATTTATCACAATTTACTATTCAAATCAAATTTTAAAGTTGATATATATCTGACATATGTCAATTTTGTAAGCAGAAAACACAAAACGAACTAATGGACTGGGAAAGTAGTGACGTAAGTGTCAAACCAAAAGATTCCAAACAACTTTTTTTATGGTATATTTTATATGTGTTATTGACTATTTTATTGTATTTTCTTGATTTTTGGGAGTTAATTACTGTTTTTTTATTGTTAAGTGTTCATTCATATATTTTACATATCACTAAAGTAACTCAAACAGAATTTATTTCTGGAGATTTATATGTTGCCGTTTGGAATCATTTCGTTTACATTTCCCAGTTCAACAGCACAGAACACAAATTTTGACGTCACACTTTCCCAGTCCATTATTGAATAATTTTATTTAAATAACATAAATAAATTCGAATTGTAAAAAATATTGTGTAAAACTAGTGTATCTTTTAAAAAGTAGACAAAAGTAATTGTTGTAATACTTTATGTACAATAATACAGTCCCGTTATACATGAATGTGTATACTCTTCATGTTCATCAACCGTACACTCATTGACTCATCTCCGTTTGCACCAGTTTTATTATTAAAATTTAACAGACACTTAATTTGACATTTTTACGTTGAAAAGTGTTTGTTAAATCAAAACAGATACAAACGGACATTACATTTTTCGTAGTAACATTAAAGTACTTCGTGTACGATTGAACATTCTGATATTTTTGTCATAAAAAAATCAAACGCAAAATAATGTTTCGCGTTTAACTAAAATCCTATGTTATTTTACTAGTTTCATTAAAAAAATCGACGATATTTGCATTTAAAAACCCGTTTTTTTAAAACACCCTATATAAGATTTTACTAATTAAACAGGTATACTAAAACAAACTTTATATAAAAAGAAATTGTTCCTCGAAAACCGCACCTCTTTATGGTTTTTAAGTTCCGATATACCTATTTGCAGTTAAAATGGGTTAGAAACTTCTGGGCCACCCGGTATAATAAGAAATAAATTGAAATATGTATTGCATTACAGAATCGACCTTACCAATCCCAGACAATATATTTTTGTTTGTTTTGTAAATCAATAAAGACAATGTTTTTTTCACGAATCATCATTTAAATTAAGAAAAAAAAGTCAGTGTGCATAATTCCGGAAAAATAAAAAAAATATATTTTTGCTCCATATAAAGTTAAATTAATTCAAAACAATTTCTAATAAAAAAATATTTGTTTGTTCCTTCCAAATAACGCATTACCTTTGAAAATAGTAGAAGTAAGTATACTTATGATAAAAATCACAAAATAAATGCCTAAAATCCTTACAAACATCGTCAATTACCAGTAAATGGCAATCATTAAAAATTATGATGATCGTTTTTAGGAAATTTAGTAATCATAACAAACGTAAGCAATGTTATACTTTAAAATGTTTCCATTTACTATCCTTAAGAAGTACTTAGGTGTTTTTGAGAGATTTTAGGCATTTCTTTATTTTGATAACTTACAATATTTATTAATTGCAGAATACCTACAATATTTAAATACTGGTATTACATATATTCGAAAAAAGTTCAGTGGAAATGATGGAGATACTTAAGTCAACAAATTGACTACTATAATTCTTATTTGATCCCAAAATTTCACTGAGTCAATATAAAATCGATTTTTGTTTCTTTTTCAAACCACGTTCATTACTTAAACAATATTCAATTTTGTGTATCCATGTAGTGTGTACAAAATAGTAAACTGAAAGTGAGGTTATGTAGGAAATTTTTAATTTCGTGTCTGAGTCTGTAAAAGTAACTTGAATTGATTATAAATAAAAACTAAATGTGTTCAATTTCATCATTTAAATAAGCATTGGCAGCATCCACATTTATTTTAAGAACATGGTATTGAAAAAGACTTTACATTAGTAATATTTTGTATGTACAAACCCTAGAAAAATATTTATATTTTCTAACATGTTTGAATGACGATATTTTATTAGAAAATGCTTATTTTAAAAATTCAGTAGATACCACTAGCTTTATTCAAAAGGATCTGAAGCGTATTTACCTGTTATTTCTGTTAAAGGCTAAGAAATGATAAATCCGAAGTTACTACAGTAAATATAACTGTAGTTTGAACCAAATTAATTTGAAAACTTGCAGCCAGTATAAATATGTGTCCGAATTTTATACTGAATATTATCAACCAATTTAGTTTGCTTCTTTTAAATATCCTTATAAATACATACATATTTTCCAATTTTCCAATTTATAACTTTGATGTTTTTATAGTATATTTTCATTAATAGCAATAAAAAAACAATTGTTGTTGTGCTCTTATTAACCATTATTTAAATGTCTGTAGAGAATAAATTACAAAATGCTAGTAGAGTGTTGTGGCCTCACAATTTGACAACTGTCAATATTTATTACTTGTCCATTGCAGTTTAATTGTCTACATAACAAATATTCATTTTTGTTAAGTTTGATTATATTACCTATAAAATAATAATAACAATGATATTAATAAAATAAGCATTTTTTCCTCTTTTGTTACTACATTGTAGAAAAACATCGTATCTTAATTTATTTGACACAAATTAGGTAGACCAACTTAAAAAAGTTTTGTATTAAATATAATTCTAATAATTACAATTTCCAAAGTATTTAAATAAACAGTAAAGGAAATATTGCTTTGGATCGGTCAAAATTGCTGAAATTATTTTCAACAATAAAATCTAGTGTGTAGAGTTTTAATAATAATCAGTGAAACCCAAGTTGGTATTTTACGAAGAAAATGCCGTCAGAGCCTCCATTTGTAAATACCTTGTATTTCATTAATCATCATTATCGTTATTGATGGTTTGTTGACATTTGAGACAGTACTGTTTTAGTATTAAGCGGCTTATATTTTTGTGCTTTTTTAACATTATAACTATCATGATTATAAATAGTGCTTAGGTATACTTTGTCCAGTATAAATATAGGTGCACCTGACAGCTGTTAGAACGGGACTATGTTGCCAAGCATTAAAAATAGTATTAGAATCTAATAAATATCAAACTAAGTTGGAAAAAATCAAAAGAAGTTTCTCTAATATTCTTCTTTTTATTTGACTACAATACTGCGCCATGTTTGAACGCGGTAACATAGAGCAATTTTGCCAACATTTAAAATATATTAGCATGAGTTATGTTCATTTTAAAAACCCATTGATATAAAATTAATTATAAAAAATGTATGTATCCTTTGTAGTAACTTGCGGCCTACGAATTTCAATATTTACCAAATTTACAGTGAAAAAAGATACTATTTGACAGTAGCAAAAGAACGAAGGAAGTCCAACTAACAGAGCGATTTGGTCACTTTGATGACGTGCACCTATATTTATACTGGACAAGGTATATATAATATTTGACCTATAATAGTAAATAGAATGAAATATTGCGCAAATTTGACAACCCTGTTAAAATATTTCGCGAAGTAGCCCGAATGAAGTTGTCTATCTAATCTGTGGTATAACCTTCCTTCCTTTGTTTTTATATCCAAAGTTTCGTTATGTTGGTCACAGGAAGTTCATACAGATTCCCCATAAGTCTATCTCTCTCATACAACCTCTAGGGTTTATTAGTTTTGGTGAAACTCTAATAATAATACCAGTCGATATCGGAACTAATATCGACGTTCCAGTAATAGTCCAGGCGTGCTGTACCAAAAAAATAAAAAATACGGAATATCTGAGACCTGGAATGTAACAATTGGAGGTGGTATAACACATGAAAAAAAATTACATTAACTATTTCAATTATGATCATAAACTTTTTGGGTGAAAACTTACCTTTTTATGTCCAAAATAACCTCGAATTTTCTCAACCTTGTAACATAATATTTTTCCGAGAAATTGGATTTTTCTGGAAAAATCTCTTTTTTTTCAACTGTAAAGTTTGCTCGGAAAATATTATTGTAAAAGGTTTTCGTGGTGCTCATTTTTTTCGTTTTTACGTCTACTTTTACATGAAAAATAAAAATACACCTCTCATTTAAAAATGTGCTCAAAAATGAAAAAAAAATGAAAAAAATGAATTTTGCAATAGCTAAATTTGCAATAATTGTTAAATTTTTGTTATGAAATATTAAAAAATGCAAAAGCCGACTCTTGCATTACATTCTACGGGAAAAATTACAAAAGAAAATGTATTTCATTATTTAGTCGGATTTTTAGTTCATTTGAAATATTATTATAAACACTCAAGTCTATTAATGAAGTTAATAATCCGAGCGGGGATTTCATGGTTTTTACTATTGTTGTATGCTGATTTGAAGTAATTCGTAATTGTAATTAAAAAATATATTGAAAAGACAATATTTTATTTGTTACGAATGATAATATATTTTGTTTACTGAAATGTTGCAAGGTCAAAAAGAAAACACAAATCCTAGGCCCCTAGGCTAGTTAGAGTTGTCATGTCTACACTTTGTCACTTATGAAAGGTGGCCACTGTCACCAATTTGAACCTTCAAAAAGACTTTTGAAAAAAATATATTGACATGACCTTAACAACAAAGACTTCTTAACACGTGTATATTGAGTTGACTAAATATATCCTCGGAACACAAAGTACTACTACTATGTTCGATGGGTCCTTATCCAGAACCCAACAGTGTTGGACTCACCCTAGAGAGGATGCCTACCAACCAAACCCACCTGAAAACTTGCCTTGTAATATCAACAAATCGATTTATCGCATGAAAAACCTTATAATATAAACCATGGAATTCCCGCTCGGATTATTAACTTCATTAATAGACTTGAGTGTTTATAATATTGCAGATGAACTAAAAATCCAACTAAATAATGAAATACATTTTCTTTTGGAATTTTTCCCGTAGAATGTAATGCAAGAGTCGGCTTTTGCATTTTTTAAAATTTTTTAACAAAAATTTAACAATTATTGCAAATTTAGCTGTTGCAAAATTCATTTTTTGCTTTTTTTTCATTTTTAAGCACATTTTTAAATGAGAAGTGTATTATTTTTATTTTATGTGAAAGTAGACGTAAAAACGAAAAAAATGATCACCAGGAAAACCTTTTCCAATAATATTTTCCGAGCAAACTTTACAGTTGAAAAAAAGAGATTTTTCCAGAAAATTCCAATTTCTCGGAAAATTATTATGTTACAAGGTTGAGAAAATTCGAGGTTATTTTGGACATAAAAAGGTAAGTTTTTACCAAGTTTCATCAAGATTGACGATTCCGTTGGAAAATTAAAAATTAAAAACGAAAAATCGTTTTTTTTTCCATTTTCCTCGAAAAATTGAGGTTATGTGAGAAAATTACCAAGAGAAAAGTTTTAGATTTTTACATGATCTACAACTTTTTTATTGGGCACTTTTCATTTTGACGTCAATTTTAGCCGTAAACAGCAATACTTCAGTTTTTTATCCCCTTTTCACCCTTTTTCAGCCCCAAAAAGTTTATGATCATAATTGAAATAGTTAATGTAAAAAGTACAGCACGCCTGGACTATAAAGAAAATGAAGTGAAAGCAACGCTAGAAGAATTTGATACGGTGTTTTAGTACAAAATCAACATATTTGTTTCTTCAATAGGGTTACTATTTCCCCAGAGTGATGATGATATAAACATTTCTATTACTTTATATTTATATATAGATCGATTACCAAATTTTATTATTAATTAATCGATTGTAGTTCAATTACTATATCACAATGATTAATGTAGGCTAACAACCTTTCGAGAAACTATTAAATCGAAGCTCTATGATTCGGATATATCGCCGGAGGCGGCAGCCCCGGCCCTTTAGGCGGATGAAGTTCGTTCATCGGGATGACGGGCAAAAGATGTTTCAAATGCAAAGATGATCTTCGTAATTTATATCTGAAATAACGAAAGAACTTAAGTAAAATGGACATGCATCATACAAAGAAACAATTCCCGTGTTCTTAACTCGTTCACTTGGCGCATAATATCACGTTACGATAGATTTTTAAGCGCATGTCTCTTATAACCCTAGAACAGCTCGCCAATACCTTGTATTATTTTATGCCTCTATTAGGGACATAAAGTTGTTCTAAAAATCAGTACGTATCCGTATACGTATCGCAATGTGCATGTGCAGAAGCGATACGTGGGTTTCTTTATGTTACGTGAAACGTATCAATCCGTCACACGTACCGTATTGCATTACTGTGTTCCGTGATCGCGTTTTCAACAAAAGGGGACAAAAGTGATGTTCTATGCTCAAAAATCATAACCTTATTTTCCAGTATCATAAATCATAACAAACTTTTGTGTTATGCGATTATAGATTTAAAAAGAAAAATATTATTTTACAATGGCAATGACGACATTATTTTATTAAGGTAGATATGGGGGCTATATTTTTAGGTTAAAAATTAAAACACATGAATGGTTACGTTACGTTACAAACTCATTTGCTTTATACATCTTTTTGATTAGTTACGTATCTCCGTTACGTTACGTATACGGATAAGGATACGTGATAAATTTTTAGAATTGCTTTATGTCTGTATTAGAGAGTTATCGGGCGTGCATTTTAGGAAGGCAGTATTAATGTTGCCCTTATTTTGACATCTGAGCATGCGCTTTCGTACCCAACTTTATATTTCCCTTATTAAAAATAGTGCCTGACTTTATTTATACTGGTTTAATGTTGGTCTTATTTTTCCCTTATTTCTTCTTTCTTCTTCTTCTTTCGTTTAATGGATTTGCTGCAAGGCAATCGCCAGTTCTCTTGTTTGTGTTATTAACCTTATTTTTAGTTGTTATTTGTCGTTTGATAGCATATTATGTTCGCTGTGGACCTGTAGTGAGATAGTAATGTTCATAGATAAAAGATTACATATTCTGGTAATATTCATTGATAGCTAAATAGCAATTTCGGTGGTAAAGGAAAAGAGCAAAGGCCTTCGGTTTACGTTTGATGATGATGTGGTTTTATTAAGGGAAACTGTCGCCCAGAACCCTATTAACCCCGAAAAATAGCATGTTGTCCAACAAAATCTGGAGAGGATTGTTTGCAAAAAGTTTGTGAAAAGAACATTGAAACAACATCATTCCTTTCAAAACGGAAATTGACTTTTACTTCAGTGTCTGACATTAAATTCAAATTGAAATCGATTATGGGTCCCATTAAATGATCCCTGGCCACGAGAATATTATCCAATATGAATTCTATATCATTATCATCTTCGCCCCCTAAAATAACCGCTTCCAATAGGTTTTTCATACGTATACCACTACCAAAGATAATGATAAATCTCAATATTTACCAACTCGAGCAAGAAATAAATTTATGAATAAAGGAATAATAACGACCATCAAATGCTTACCGATAACTCATATTTTACAAAATAAATAAGGTCATGCAGTATTTAAATAACGTCGTCTTTTATTACTGCACTGCAGTATTTTAAAGTTTCCGATAACTCTATTATTTTACTAGATTATACGCTATGAATATGGCAGTGTTGCCGGCTCAAAAATTTTGTTTGTCACTACCTTAAAAAAATTACCCAAGTATTTTATAAAAAAATCAGCAACATATTCGTTCTGAAAAATTTAAAACTTTAGCCAACTATACTGGGTGTACCAATCTTACGAGAAACTTCGATATATGGGTTATTTTTAGGTATATCAAAAAATGTTATTTACAAAAATAGTAAATGTCTTTAGTGTCCATATTCTGTCTATATTCTGAAATTAGCTCAAACTATATATAGCGTTGTATAACTCCGTTACAGACCAAACAGATTTTTTAAATAGAGACCCTTGTCTAATATTCCGAATTCGGAGTTTTTTAAGCTTTAGACATAAGGTTTTGCTACGTTATACAGGGTCCTTCAAAAAATATGGACTCGTTTATGTGAAAATCGTAGGTAAATCAAGTCAGCCACAGGATAATCAATTAAATATACAGAAATTCCCATTTCTTTTAATTAACCCTAAAGTAACGAAAAAAGTAAAGTGTCACTACTCCGGCAACACTGTACTATTAATAAATTCATAACAATCTGAAGTCACCATTAAGCCACGCCCACTTGCTAATTACCACACCTTCCCAGATAGCACAAACGTTCTCAGAATATTACAATAAGGTGCGAAAGTTGAATATTCCAAATAATATTTATAGGATGTTCCAGTAATATACTAAATATTCATGGAACTGAACTAATACATTTTATGAATAATATTGCTAGAAAATAATAATATTTATATGGTTAAAAGAGTATCTATAGAAGACTCCAAGTAAATATTCTAATGACATTCTTAAAACTAGACTTTTCTCCAATAATATTATAAGAACATTATATTAATAATATTATCTACTATAGAAAGTAATAAATATGAAATTATATTTTTATGATAAAGATAATATCTATAGAGTAGAGTAAATATTTTAAATATTATTTTTGAGTATTCTAAATAATATTTATAGGATGTTCCAGTAGTATACCAATACCAAATATTCATGGAATATTCTGAACTAATATTCAAATGATTTTTTATGCTATTCCCAGAAGGTTCTCCAATAATGTTATTAAAACATTTTATGAATAATATTACTAGAATATACTTAATAATAAGATGAAATTATATTTTTATGGTTAAAAGAATATCCACAGAAGTTCCAAGTGAATATTTTAAATACATTGTTATAACCTATTTTCAGAATGTTCCTTATTAATATTCATTTTATGAATAACCTGGAATTATATTTTTATGATAAAGACAATATCTAAAGAAAATTCCACATAAATATTTTAAATAATATTCAGATATATTCTAAAAAGTACTTAGGAGCAAAGGATATTCCAGTAATATTATGTATTATTAGAAAGTTCTCTCAGAACATTCCAAAAATGTTAATAGAATAGAAGTCAGTCCTCTTTGAATGTTCATAGAACGTTCCAGAAATATACAGTGTGTAAAAGCCAAATGGAATACATTCATTATTTCGGTTACTTTACATATTTATAAAAAATCCCGAAACACGTCAAATTTAAATAATAACTTGACATTATTTAACGTAAAAATGCAACCCCTACCTTCAACCCCCTTAGAATGACAGGTACAACCCCCAATTTTTTAAATGGGAAGTATAGGCTTGTGATATATCATTTGAAAGGTCTCTTCATTCTCTATTCAAAAATGTTATTGTTTTTTAATTTAATGCAAAAATTAACATAAAAAATTAATATCATGTTGTTACCGAAATTCGCTACAATACAATCAAAAACTAAAATGTAATGCAAAACGTAATAAAATGTAGAACACGAAAAAGAACTTTGAATGTTAATGAAGTAGATGTTCAAAATGTTCTCCGCGAACGTCTTGGCAATATCCTAATCTCAAATAAAACTGTCTTCTAACATTATTTAACATTATCAGGCGTGATCGACCTAATCGCAAGCGTTATTCGTTCTTTTAAGTCATTTAAATTAGAAGGTTTAGTTTTGTACACATGGCTCTTCACATATCCCCAATAATGTAAGATCAGGTGATCGCGCTGGCCATTCAATCGATCCTCGCCTCCCTATCCACCGATTGGGAAATATTGTATCGAGGTACTGCCGGACATTAATTTGGTAATGTGGTGGTGCTCCATCCTGCTGAAACCATGTCGTATTCGCTGGAACTTGAGGGTTACCTGGATCAGGATATAAATTTGCCAACGTTGGAATGACATAATTTTGAAGTAGTGACAAATAATTGTTGCTATTCAAGTTGCCCTCAATAAAAAAGGGACCAATGATATTGTTCCCTACAATCCCTGCCCAAACATTAACCTTTTGAGGGTATTGAGTGTGTTCTTTTCTCATCCAGTGAGGATTTTCCGTGGACCAGTAGCGGCAAGTTTGCCGATTAGCATGACCGTTAAGTAAAAAAGTACACTCATCAGAAAACATAACGTCTTCTAATTGGATAATATTGTTATCCAACATGTCCATCATTTGCTCACAAAAAAAGTTCTCCTATCAAAATCGTCTTCCATGATCTCCTGAGTAGGTATCATCTTATACGGATGCAATTTATTTTCTTTTAATATGTTTGCTATCGATGTATGGCTAGCATTGAATGTAGTGGATGCCTGTCTACTCGATGTATGTGGGTTTTCCTGAAACTCAAGCAACACATCTAATTTGAGTTCATCACTCAGTGCATTGGCAGCTGCTTTTTTTATCTGCTTTACTTAACCAAACTCGTGAAACTGCTTTTCTATTTTACTTATTGTTCCTCGGGATATAGGCGGTAAATTAGGAAATTTCTCATGAAATAGGCGAGTTACTTCCTGTTGTGTTCGGATGTTATTTCAGTAACTAATCATTTGTAAAACTGTTATTTTATGCATTTCCGTTAATCTAACCATTTTTCAGAATTTAATTGTACAAACTTTATACGTAAATTACAACAATGACAACTTAAATAAAACAATTTACTACTGCTTGTTAAAATAGCGTTGCCACGGAAATTCTTTAAAGTTTTTTAATGGTTACCATCTAAAAACCACATTGCTATGGTTTTTGTTCACTTTCTCATTATCAAGACCTAAACGGGAAATAAGTTTTAAGTATATTGTAATAAGTTTCGAGTATATTTTAGCGAATTTCGGTAACAACATGATTTATTTTTTTTATGTTAATTTTTGCATCAAATTTAAAAACAATAACATTTTTGAATAGAGAATGAAGAGACCTTTCAAATGATATATCACAAGCCTATACTTCCCATTTAAAAAATTGGGGGTCGTACCTGTCATTCTAAGGGGGTTGAAGGTAGGGATTGCATTTTCAGTTTAAAGAATGTCAAGTTATAATTTAAATTTGACGTGAAATAATGAATTTATTCCATTTGGCTTTTACACACTGTATAAAGTATGTTGTGATAATATATTATAAGAATTTTCAAATGTTCCTGCAGATGCTTCTAGGAGTATTCTACTAATATTTCTGTGCTATCTGGGTTGTTTCTTTGTATCATGATGAACCAGCAACTGTATAAATCAACTTTGACAGTGGCAGGCCAGGCACATTTTCTTAAATGAATATTGGTGTTGCTGTAAAAATTATTTTCAAGCAAATTTAGTCATAATAAATACCTAGGTTTGTTATTGGTTGGTATACATCCACAGGGGCAGGAACACACCGAATTTTCATTACCATCTAAAGAAGTCGTTTCTGTACAATGGTACCCTAATTGACCGCTTAAAATAGAACCATTCGCTGTTATGACATCTCCTTCTAATCTTACTGCTCCTGCTAGTGCCTGAAACATATCAGAAATATATAAAACGTTTCTATTTTTTTCTGTTCTACTGTTTATCTAACCTGTATAGCTTGAGCTTCGTCTCTTCTTTCATCCTCGGTGTTCATAGTCACAAATCTAAGTACCAACAAATTCAACGAAGCTGCAACTATGGCTAAACCAAATAGGATGAAAATCAGAGCGAAAACTACGTATTCTGGTTTTTCACTCAGAGCATTATCTTTTTGAAGGGCCACCTAAAATGCAGTGGACATCTTAGACTGTTTGGTACTTTAAGAGAAAAGGGGGAGATTTTAAAGCTTACCATATCACCGAATCCTATCGTAGTTAAGGTAATAAAGCAGTAATAAACGGAATCGAAGTAGGTCCATCCTTCGTATCTGGAAAAAGCTGCAGCACCTCCGGCTATTGTTAATGAACTTAAAAAAGTAACTACGCAGATCAAGTCTAATTCTGATGCACTGGTCTGTCGAAAATGAAGGGATGATTTTACCGATCGTATGATCACACTAAAACATTAAATCCCCGATAAAAATTATTTAATAAATTGAAGTGTCATTATGTTTAATAATTAAGCTCCAATACCATCGACCTTTTGCAAATAACAAACAACCTAACCTAACCTAACCTTTTGCAAATAACAAAAAGGTTGGAAAGGAAGTTACATCATTTGATGGAAACCCTACACTAAACCTAACCTAACCTAACCTAACCTAACCCTACACTAAAGCTTCGATGGGCTATAGAACAACATTCAATTCTCAATCATGCAGACAATATACAAGCACTATTGCTTCTAAATAGTTTTAAAAGAAATTTGAGAGCAATGCTGTATTGCCCCTTTTTGACACCCAATGACTGTTTTTTCATCTTGAATTTATAGAATATTGTACACTGTTTTCTATTTCGCACTAGTTACTATGGAGTTTGTCTCACTCGAAATGTATCGAGATGAACAAACCAAAGGTTAAATGGCTCTGCAAAAATCTTATAAATCCACCAAGATATGTATCTACCGACAAACTTGCCGCCTTGCTGTCCGATGTAGTAGAGTATAACACAATCCAGTCTTGGGAAAACTTACTGTCGAAGCAAAGGTAGCAGACTTTGATGTTGCTGGAGCAATTCGTATTTTAAGTTCATCGGATACTTTATCACCAGAAAACGAAGAAACATTATCACAACTACAAAAAAAGCACCCTTCTCCTTCTCGCCAACTGATCTTTCCAGAACCACTATACATTCTATGCGACGAGGATATTTAGAAAGGGATAAGGGGTCAATAGTTTAAAAAGCGCCTCTGCACCTGGAATAGTTGGCTTGCGCCCCCAATTTCTTAAGGAT
Source organism: Ophraella communa (assembly GCA_035357415.1). Classification (NCBI taxonomy): domain Eukaryota; kingdom Metazoa; phylum Arthropoda; class Insecta; order Coleoptera; family Chrysomelidae; genus Ophraella; species Ophraella communa. The sequence continues at coordinate 39,943,903 of CM068981.1, read as the reverse complement.
ATAATTTCAAGATCTGCTGGAGATGCTGGAAAAAAGGCACTCAAAGCCATCAGAAAGTTCTCTAACTTTATCTTAGGTGCAAAAGCAAATCAGGAAATTCTTTCAATATTTTACAGCGCAAGCTTATGCGCTTTCTCCAAAAAGGATGGAAGAATTCGACCTATTGCTGTAGGATGCGCTCTAAGACACTTGGAGGTCGAGTTGTGTGTTGGAAGGTTTCGCCACAGATTGAGGCTTACCTAAGACCTCATCAGGTTGGAGTAGCTACTAAACGAGGATGTGAGGGTGAAATACATGTAGTTTCGTTCAAAACCCAGATAAAGAAGGCAAAATACTATTGAAATTAGATTTTTACAACGCCTTCAACTCAGTAGAACGCGACGTAATGCTTCAACAATTCAAAGATGTTCTACCCGAACTGTACCCTTTCATGTATCAAGCTTATCGTTACCCTTCAAGACTATTTTACAATAATTCAATTCTTAATTCGGAAGTCGGCGCCCAACAAGACTGTCCTTGCGGTCCCCTAAGTTTTAGCCTGACAATCCAGCCAATCGTCTTATCAATAAAGTCAGAACTAAATGCATGGTTTCTCGACGACGGATCTTTAGGTGATGTGCCTTCCATAGTACTCATAGATCTGGCTGAGGTAATATCAAAAATCAAAAGCAGAAAAACTCGGTCTACTTCTTAATCCCAGCAAATGTGAGCTATATTTTTGATTCCATTGACCAAAAAGTCTTAACAGAATTCCAGGAAGGAACCTTGAGTTACTCAGTTCTTCATTGTTCGAAGAAGGTCTACCAACTCAAATCTCTAAAAAGATTGAACAGCTCAAACTCCTAATATCTAGACTTGAAGACATCAATTCTCCCGTTGCTTACTATCTTTAGAAGAATTGTTTATTCGTTCCTAAATTGACCTATTTCATTAGAACCTGTCCTCTTTGGAAGCTTTAAGACGCCCTAACTGAACTCGACGAGGTACTAAGAACCAGCCTCCAAAACATTTTCAACCTTTATCTCGACGAAACCCAATGGCGTCAAGCCTCTCTCCCTGTCAAAGACGGAGAAATAGGATTAAGTAGAATCTCTGATATTGCTCTGCCTGCATTCATTAGCTCAGCTTATGGAGCAACTGTTCTCATGTCTCGCTTATTGAATATCATGGATGATGAGGTCAGTGGCTGCTATTTATCTGAAGCTCTCGAAGCATGGGACACAATTAACTCCAACCGATCTCCTGGCCTTGCCTCACAAAAGCTATGGGATAACATCAATGCTGCTCGCATACTCGAAAGCGAAATCATTCCACCAATTCTAGCGATTGGTTACACGCCATACCATCGCCAAATATCGGTACTTTCCCCGATAACCAAATTTTCCAGACGTGTATAGGATTACGACTAGGATATAAAATATTCCAACCACACGAATGCCGCTGTAAATCCCAAGTTGACGAATGCGGCTATCACGGCTATCAAGCTGCAAGAAGAACCCAGGAAAATATTCGCGCCACAATGAGCTGAATTTAATAATTCAAAGAGCACTTTCCTCCTCTAACACAGCTTCAGTGTTGGAGCCCCTATGCCTAGCTCGAGATGATGGGAAAAGACCCGATGACGCTACCTTAGGCCCTTGGAGTAAAGGAAAACGGTTAGTTTGGGATGTTACTTGTGCTGACACATTAGCCCCCTCATATCTGCATTTGATCTCTCTGGAAGCTGGTGCTGCAGCCGAGTCGGCTTGCAAACGCAAATACGACAAATATAAAAGCATCAAACGCAACAACTTAATCTTAATCTTATTTGGACTAGCATTTGAAACACTGGGCCCATGCTGCAAGGAATAGAATGAGTTCCTAAACATATTAGGAAAAAACCTTATTACGGAATGTGGAGATAAACGCGCAAAACATTTTTTGTTTCAACGTCTGTCTTTAGCAATTCAGCGCTGAAACGCAGCAAGCATGTTTGGAACTTTAAACTCGCAACTCCAAATGGACGAAATCTTCGTTCTTTGATTTCTTTTTTGTCATGTTACCATTTGAATTTTAGACACGTCAATAAACGCATAATATTAACTAATGTCAAAAGGCTATGATCGTATATAAATCGTAAATAAACAATTTTGACAGTTAGTTGGTCAGTATAGCCACAAAATATTAATGAACTACAATTGAATCTTAAGCGGCCAAGGTCATATTGTTTTTCAGTTCGCCGGCCGAGTCAATAGATGGCGCAACAAATCACCCTTGTCCAATTTTGACAGATATGACATAGAAGAAAGTATTATTTATTTGAATTCAAAAGATCAGTTATTGTTTATGTTTAGTGGAAAAGTTTCATCGTTTATCTTTAAGTTATTTATTATATTTGTTTGGATTTATTGTTAGTTAGTGTATTTTGTTAAGCAGAAAAATTGATAAGTGATATGCAATATTGAAATAGTAGATATATTAAACAACGCATTTCATATGGAATTCTGTTATGACACGAGTTCAAGTTTAAAAAAGGAATCGCGAAGCGATGAGTTTTTTAAAGAACGAGTGCCACAACAGCCATATGAAATAAGTTGTTTATAATATTTTTTATATTTTGCCATTTTATCATTTTTTAAATTAATTTATTATTTTTATGTAATTACCATAATTTTGATTTTAAAAAGTATGTCGGTAGCACTGTGTAATTTATAACATTTGACAGTTTTGACATTTAAATTATGAAATGTTAATGTTTTCAAATATTTTAAAATGACTAATACACCAATAATAATATATTATATAAGTAAAAGATGATATTCATATTCACAAATACTTTTTTAAAGAACAATATAAAATTAATAAATTGCTATTAACCCACAAATGTAATTGTCAATAGTCTTGTCATTAGATACTTCAATCATGTCGCCAACCATTTAAAACAAAAATTTGCGTGCGTAAAAGTTACATTACGATACGCAAATGCGTTTTATAATGAAGATTTTTATAAGTGCAAAATATAAAAAAGTACATATCTTCATCGCACTACTTTTGTTAAGAAAATGTATTAAATCTTTAATTTTTCCAAATTAAATCAAAGTATAATATTATGTACATTATGAGTACAATAGTGTTGTATTCCTGGTTGTGCAGGTTCAAACAAAATATATCGTTTTCCAAAAAATGTTTAAAAATGTGTGTGGATTTACAGAAATAATAGTGACGAGATCACGAATATTGCTCCGCAGCCACACTATAACAATCGAAGAATTTGTAGAGACTGACTACTTATGTTAGAAGCTGTGGCAGACCATTATACTTTTAAATTTAGATTACTTTGTATTATATGTATGTTTTTTATACAATAAATGCAATATTTATATTAATAATTGTAAAGAATACAAAAATTTGAATAATATCTATAACCAAAAATTCGGGCTGCCTTGGATACAGCGGCATCTAATGGTTCGGCCGGTTACTAGAATTCTATTTGCAGTTTTAGTTGAGATACCTAACACAAAAACAAAAATTTCCAGAAAATTTACAATAACAGGACATTTTTATGAAATCTTTAAAAAATATACAGATCTTCGCCCTAAGAATGTTAGAGATTCCTATTTTTTCTTTAACTATCAAAAAGGAAAATGTACAGTTCAAAGAATTGAGATATCTGTCAAAAACATTGAATACTTTCATTTATCTGTGATAGTTAAAATTAAAGTTTATTACTGATGGTGAGAATATTCCTCCACACATTGTTGAGGACTATATACTTTGTCAGTAAAGGACACTCGTGACACAATATACTACTCCTCATTTGGCTCACAATATAAAAGGTTAACATCGTACAACGATAAAGAATAAAAACGTCAGAGTTACCTGCTGAGTTTATTGACCCTTTCGCCGATACTCTGGAACATCACCAATCCCAAAGGAATCCCAATAATTGCGTAGAACATCGTGAATAATTTTCCGTATACCGTACTGGGCGTAGAATGTCCGTAACCGATGGTAGTCAGGACCGTAGTAGCGTAATAGAACGCTCCCGTAAATTTCCACTGTCGTCCGGCCCTGTGAGGCTCCGATTTCCATACAATCGTTTCTAATATTCTGTAATCCTCGTTGCTTATGTTGTATTTGGTTCTTGTTATGTTTTGTACCTCTGCAACAGATGTTTCAGATTAATATTCAATATAATTGCCAAACAAAATGATTGTAGGTAGTTTAAGTTTTAATTTATGTAAGCTTTTCATTCAATTATTTGGTGGTTTGTAAAATGTGAGATATAAAGATGAAAGAGAGCTTGCCTTGCAAAAAAACTTTTCTCTGATTTTCCGTTTTGGATTCTAAGGCATCGAAGACAGCTGCGCCGATGAGAAGGTAAGTGAACGTGCAAACGATTAAAGATAAGGTGCGAACGTTTTGCTTCTTCATTCTTTAGCGCACGTCATGCTGGCGCCGGGGGGTTCCCACGTCGCTAGCTGCCCCCCAGGCGCTCCCTTTTCCTTATCCACATTTCACCTTCTAAAATAAACAAATCAAATTACTATTAACATTTAAAAAGTATTAATAATAATAGCGAAATTAATTTATTTATTTATTTATTCACGGGCAAGCCCAATTCATAATAAATATACAGTGTTAAATTGCTCTAAAAATAGAAAAAGAAAACATGTCACGTATTAAATTTATGAAAAAAAAAAACAGCAGAACCAAAATCCAAAATACAGTAGAGGGTGACAACACCATAACTTCAGCCAACACTCGAAAATTTGATATCAAAGTTTAAGCTCCATCAGATGTTTTTTAAACTTGAAAGTTGACACATTAAAAATTAAGATGTTCTCAATTGAGTTAGCTAATCTGAGTGTTCTAGGGAGAAAACTATTCATTGCATAGTTGTACCTATGAAATGAAACATGAAAGTTTTGCACTTAACTATTTACACGAGGAGGAACAACTAAATATATTTTAGAGAGAAGCTCGGGACTATTACACATTTCATTAATTATATTAAAAAGCTGTATGAGATCTCTTTGCTTTCTGCGAATCTCTAGGGTAGGGATAAAAGATCTAAAATATCATAACGATGGAAAATACGCATCTTAAAGGCAATGTATCTTAAAAAATTATGGTGAACTGATTCTAGTTTAGATTTATAAGTAATATAATGGGGAGACCATACTGGAGAACAATAATCAAGGTGTGTTCTGACTAGAGAACAATAAAGGCACTGATGTTAGTAAAATCACTTTAGAAAGCCTAACATATTCATAGATTTCTGAACAACTGTATTAATATGAAACTTATACGTGAGTGAGGAGTCTAATGTAACTCCAAGGTCTTTAATTTGCGAAACACAATTTAAACTGACATTATTAATGCTGTAATCATAAGTTGTTGGGTGATTGTAATGGGACAGCCGGTATAACGCCTTTTCTATTACTAAAAATACTCTAAGAAAATTAAGAATGCTTATTATGCACGTTCTTACCTTGTATTAACACGACCTGACCTCGATAATTAAATATAACATATAGGGTCATGAGTGGGCGTGCATTGACTGGTATGAGGTCAGTGTAACGACAATACCATTTATTGTTTAATGTTATGAATACATAGATAGGAATATAAATACTGTACAATGTAAACAAAGTATTCACTTTTGATTCTATATAGTAAAACTGATGACTCGTTATTAGTGTAATTTTATGTATCATCTAAATAAGTAATTAAAAGTAACTTAAATTAAATGTGGTGTTTAACATAAAACTGCTCCTGATCAACCCTCAACACATGATGTATTCGATAAAAACGCATAATATGACACTTGGATGCATTAAGATTCATACCACTTCTTGCACACCAATCTGATAGGCTATCCAAATCAGATTGCAAAATCAAGGCATCATCATCACTATTTATTATTTTAAAACATTTGAGGTCGTCAGCAAATAAAAGAGCTTTGCTACCCTGAAAGCAATACATTATGTCATTAATAAACAAGTTAAATAATAAAGGACCCAGATGAGACCCTTGGGGAACTCCAGAAGTCACTGGAAAAGTATGAGAATAGTAATGATTAACCCTCACCACTTGCAATCTATCCGATAGATAACTACCTAACCATTTCAAAACAGGACCATCCACACCATACAAACAAAGTTTATGTAACAAGAGTTTATGATTGACCCTGTCAAAAGCTTTGGAAAAATCAGTGTAAATAGCATCAATTTGCAAACCCTTCTCATAATAACTCTGTGGGTGCGTGCAAACAGAAACCATGATATATTATTAGATGAAATTTCTTTGAACAAATTAATGAGCTTATTCTGCACAAAAATGCTAACGGTAACAGCGCTGTAAATATTCAAGGTAAAGAAATGCTATTCTGTATGCTTTTACTCTGTTAACATAACGCCAATCAAAACATTCGACGTTAGAAGTTTTGACACTGTATTTGTGATATTAGAATTGTAAATTTTCAAGAAATAAATCAAAATGAACAATAACATCCCATCCTTGGTAGGTTGCCTTTTATATTTCGGGATTTGGCAACCCTGGTGTTGCAATCTGGCAACAGACAGCTCTATCGTAAATTTGGACATTTTTGAGGTTATACATATTCATAACGTTTTGAAATACGAGCGCTATTTGTGTCAATCTTCAAAATCTAGAATAAAAGCTTAGTTTATGTTGATTCACTTATTATTTCAAACAACATTGGGAGAGTACTGTAAAGTACAAGTGTACCGTAGAAGTGCCATTTCTAGGACTCAAAGGAGTCCGAGTACCGTACAGTATGAAAAAAAATGTATATAGACCTTCATGGGAAATATTTTGAAAAACAATAAAATGATTTTTGATGATAAATATTTATTTTTGTTCTCTAATCCCGAAATATAAAAGACAACTCTCGTATGCGGTTTACATTAGGCAGTTTACCGAGGGTACATAAGTGTTTATAGTAATAGTAATATAGAAACAAAAAAGTAAGACAAATTTTAGGTTATAATTTGAAATATTTTTTACACAAAATCCGTTTGATATACGGGAAGACCGTTTCATGAACTATTACAGACTAAATTCCAAGCTGTTGTTACGCTATTCATAAAAAAAACTCTTTCTTGGAAATTATATTTTTGTACGTATTCAATTTCTGCAAATTCTATTCACTGTTTAAAGATCATTCATATATTCAGGAATATTTTTGTTATTTATCAGTAATAAATGACGTTACTCTTTTAAACATTGGTCACGTGGGTTGGAGTTTAAATGGTATCAACTTTGGGCATAGAAACATTACCAATTCCAAAATTTTAAACAGAAATATTTATGCAATCCTTTCAATATCAGTTTGTTCAGTTATACAAATTAGTAAATGATACTTTAATTTCTTTGTTTTTATTATTTTTTTATTTATATTGACTACTGCTTTGAAATTTCGAAGTAAATATTTTGTAATGGGCTGTCTAAGGCTTTTGCAACTGTTCAGTAAATATTGTTAGGTTAAGTAATGTCTGCGAATTATAAATTTTTGTTAATAGAATTAAAATATTTATTGTACTTTAGTTTATTTGTGCACGCTAAGGTAATCACGTAGATTTTCTGTTTATACCTAAACCTAGCAATGTAGTGATCACTGAGATGGGACTAGAATAAGCAACACACTTCCATGCAGAAGATGGACTAAACGATAAACCTACCTCAACAAGTAGTCAACTCTGCTCAACATAAGAGAGACCCCCTTCTTTGTAGTTGTACCTAAGTGTCAACATCATTAGTACGAAAATAAAGTTTAAAAAATTGAAAGCAATATTGATTAATCCTACATAATTGCGACTTCTTTGAGACTGCTTTAATCACAACCTTAACTTCTAGAAGTAAAAAAATTACATCGCCATCTCTCATAAATAACTTCGATCACACGTCCAGACTATAGCACTACTTATCCAGTTCAAAACAGACTAAACAAATAACAACTATACAAACGTTGTTACTTCTAACTCTTTCAATCTTCAGTAGGTTAAACCCGAATCAGCAAACCTTCTCCAAATAAAATATTTACGATATCCAGACAAACATATTTACTAAGACAAATTTCATAGATAGAAAATATCTTGAAAATTGTTGTACCTGTACCTAAACAATTTTTTGTACATGCCTTTAATTCAAAAATGCTTTTACAGGCACAGTAAATTTGAAATAAAAGTAATCTGATCGAAGGGTCAATGAAATTTTTCGCACTGCAGATGCTGTGATATTTCTATAAAAATAAATATTTAAATGAAAAACATTTATTTAGCCTTATCAACATATATAAATACACGAGCAATATCATACATATCTAAACAATACGTAAGTGAATAATAATACAAATAAACAAACCACTAAAGATGACAAAACACTAATGTGATATTAGAAATGTCATTTACCTCTGTATAATATTGAGGACAAGGTCCCAAAGAAGAATTCGGATTATTCTTTGAGATGATCAAACACATACATAAATTCGAAATATAACTCCGAACATGTTTTAAAAAGAGTCTCTTAATTTTATATAATTAAAAAGAGCACTTTTATTTAAATAGTTGATAACTATATACACCAGATAGCTATTCGCGAGAGTAATCTTGAACCTCCAGCAGTAGTCTCGGATGCTTTCAGCTGGACACGAGGTCTGGAAAATCGATAGCTAAGGCGCAGTGACGTCACATGAAAACTCTAACGTAATTTTAAAGCTTTTCGCAAGGTATCAGATGCATTGAACCGATTAACATTGGGTGCTTCTGATAATCTTAGATGTAGGTACATTTTAAGAATAGAATAAATAAATAAAAGCGATTTCTACCTATACGAACTAAAATGTACCTAATTGGAAAAAAAACACGAGTATCAGTATTATTTTAGGTAGTAACTTTTTCTACCCAAAGCCTTTCTCTATAATTTTCATGTCACTATACTTAGGTATCAAGAAAACTGTCTATTCAAGCAGTACTTAAATTTGGTATCAAACCGTTTGAAACTTTCGCAGTAAGTAAATAGCTCTGAATTTAGTTCCTCCTTGTATAGGTTTCAAACAGTTTGATATACCAAGTTTGACTACTGCTGGAACAGACCTTATGTCAGTTTTATTATGCGTTAAATTTTAACGAATAAATACCTAATTCTTTTTGCATAGAAAATAGTTTTTAATTTTCCAAAGATTATAATTCCAATGAAGAAACTTTTTTATATACTTATATATTCGGAAAAGTGGAAAAAGTGTTATATAAAAAATAAAACGAAAAATTTGTGAAAATTTTATTTGTACCGTACCGGTATATTTATTGATAAAATAGTTATTTGTATGCTAAGGCCGCGAAATACCTCTTTAACGTACCGAAAGAACAGTTATCGCCGAGGCCGCTTGCGGCCGAGGCAAGATAATCTTGAGGTCGTTAAAAAGTTTCGCGGCCATGGCATACACACTATTTTTCGTGCAATCGTTAAAATTATTAAAATAGATAGTTGTAAATAAATATATTATTGCTCTAAAATCAACAGCATTTCAATTCATTTAACAATATCACCGTGTGCTATGGAAATGATATGTTTCAATATATATTTTGACAGTTCTTGTCAAAACGCAAAATGTCTGATACTGATAGCGATATGGTATCTGGTTTGAATGTAGGCAATAACCATTATTCAGAAACACTAGATGTAGTTGCTTCAACTTCTGGAGTAAATATAAGTAATAATACAAACTGTACAATTAATGTAAATATTCATCCTAAATAATATAACTTATGTATTTGTTGGTATTCAATAAAAAATAATCCTTGTCTTTGTAGTATTTTAGAAATGTCAAATTTGGAAGTGACGTTTGGTTTCGCGGCCGTTGCTATGGGTAACGGCCGCGAAATTAAATTTCGCGGACTGTGCTGAGAACGCGAAATACTGACTTCGCGTGCGATTGCACGAAAAAGCTTTTAGTTTGTTTCTACAAGTTCTACAAATTCAACGGAAGCGTCAACATTTAACGATTTAGCGGGCTTTCGATTTTAGTGTCTTTATAATCGATGCATTTTGGCCTAAATTCTTTTAATTTATGTACATATTATATATCTGTTACTTTTCTCACCTTGTTTTAAAAAACGTATTATTTTTTTTACATAGGAATCATTTTAAACCTCTTTTTGATGCCTCAAAATAAATAAATCGATAGTTTTTCGATTTTCTACCATTCGTTCCGGTGGATAAAAGTCAAGAACGATAAACATTTACCAGGATTGCCTAATCGGCCTGATTTGTCCGCCAGCTGTGTGACGTCATTGCAGTCCTTCATTATAACGTTTACCATATAAATGCATGGAAATAATAGGAATTAAACAGTATTTTTATGATTTCTGAAACACTAATGTACCACTATTTGGATTTTTAAGATTAAACACTTATAATTTATAATAAATAATCCCATAAAATCGTTTTAATACTTATATTTAATTAATTTATTAAATATTATTTGGGAAAATAGGTAGAGTAAAGAAAACACTATTTAGTTCTATTTTTATTTTAAAAAATACATTCAAATAAATTTATTATTACACAAAATCATGCCTAAAACTAGTGTTTTTTGACAAACAAAGAAACAATAAACAATTTGCAGCATATTACTAGTACAATCCGTGAATCTTTTATGGAGAGACATAATATGTATTCTATAGAGAATTTTTAATTACAAATTTACAAAAAATACTACATATTAAAAAAATAGTAAGTAAGTAAACTATCTCACTAAAAACGTAAAATAAAAAATGTATTCACTATTGAATATTAACGTTGACACTCAACGATACTAACCAAGTAATGTCCAGCCAAGCAGTGTAACACATGAAATATCAAAGTCCAAACTGGAGTTTAAAAGAACAGTTTTTTTAAAATTTTACACAAAAATGCAACGTACACTAATGTATCCACAATATCTACCAGTCAAAATTTTGAATATTTTTATAATAAATCTAAAAACGACGATTGAAAACGACCTAAAATGCACTGTCAAGATAGGAAAAATACGGCCGAGGACTGCAGTGACGTCACAGGCCACCACGTGCAATCGATTTTTTGGCGAATGTACGTCTTATGGGATTAAGCAATCCTGGTAAATGTTTATCGTTCTTGGATAAAAGTAAAACTAGAACCTTATTTCACTTATTTGTGTTCTGTGGTTAGGACTTTTAAATCGTATTATTCTTGGCTCTTGGTGTTCTTGGTTAGAATTATAAGGAGTGTATGGAAATCCCCAATAATTTTTCAGTGAATCGATTAAATTAATTTTGGCGTATTGATTAAGTACATTTCGCAATAGTTATTAATATAATTTTGATTGCAGGATATATTTATAATATTAATTGGAATACTAACAGTACTCGAAATATTCATTAAATATGCATACTTTTAGGGGTAAGAATATTGATAGAATATATTGTCCAATATTATTGTCACTGTTAGTTGCATGACATCCCTATTTTATGTATTTTGTAATTTATTAGCTACTATCACTCAATCTATTCTACTTACATTACATTAAAATTTAATTTTTGTTTTTATTTTTTCTCTTACACATCAAGCTTTCCAAAATATGCATAATTGTCTTCTAATTTGTTTTATGTTCATTTTTAATTTTTCTGGTATTTTTTGTTCCAGTTATAGTAATGTATCTTATCATTACCACTATTGCCATTGTAAAAGGGCAGGTAAGTTCTACTATATAATTCAGTCTTTAAAGAATTACAGTTGTAGTCAATGTATTTTAAACGTTTTCTTTGCACTTACTTTTAGAATTACCGTGCTGGAGTAGTATTGCATAAAACAGTAATACCAATAGAGTCTACTCCTGATGAGGAGTTGGATATGAAAGTGAAGAAAGCTATAACTTTAATGAAATCTTATGCTGGTAAAGTGAGTATCTGAAATTTTCACTCATTCCTTTAGAACAGTTATTAATTTACCTAAAATTATAATTATTGGATTATGTTGATTGTTTATGTCTTAGGTGGATATTTTTGTGCTGCCTGAATATGCACTCACAAATCTAAGAGCAGAAAAAACAAATAAAGCAAACTTAGAAGCATACAGTATTAAAATTGGCAATGTAAGCAGTACAGTATGTACAACAGATGGTCCCAAAGTAAGTACATCTAGTTACATTTTAGAGATGGTGAAATAATTATGGTTTTCAGAATAGTTTAGTAAAGTTAGCTTGTGCTGCCAAAAACAACTATTACATTTTGGCTAATTTCATTGAACAAGAAGGAAATAATTATTATCTAACTGATGTTGCTTTCGATCCAAATGGTGTGTTATGTTTAAAGTAAGAACATTTTCTTAAATTTATTAAGAAGTATTAACTGAGTAATTCAATTTTTAGATGCAGGAAACAAAATCTTGTAAATAGTACAAACTTTCAGAGAGCTCCAGATCGGAATTCTTGCCATTTCACTGCTACTTTAAGAAACCAATCTGTAGCATTTTCAGTGTTATATGGAACTGATCTTGTTTATGGAATACCTGAAGGGATTAAGGCTGATAACATCATTGTAACCTCTGCAACTAAAAACAGCCTTCCTCTAAATTATTGTGAGTATTATTTTATTCATTCACTTGTTTCCCTAATATTTATATTTATTATTTGTTTAAGCTGTAAGTTTGAGCCAAGGTTTTGCAGTATCTAATGGAATAAATTTAATAGTAGCGGAAAATTGTGATGGAAATAGTTATGGAGGATCAGGTATATTTTATGCTAATGGTTCCAGTGTAGTAGCTTTTAATGCCAGCAACATTCCTGGTGCAACCAATAATGGTGGTGTTTTGATTAAGGAAATTCCCATCAAGCCTCCTTCAACAAACATTGTAAATGTAAGATAAACTTATAGTATATTCTAATATTTCTGTTGATTTATTTATTTATTTATTCAATTTGGGATACAAACAGGTTAGAAGCCCAAAAAAGTATCCACTAACATGGTACAGTTAGATTATAAACATTTAATGAAAATACAAGAAATGTTCTTAAAAAGTGAGAAAAAAAATGCGTCAGATATAATACAATCCTATGATATGAATATCGTTTTGACAAATTTCTTGTAAACATATAAAGATAGATTAAAAAGGTCCACTTCGTTACAGTACTTGTCAAATTCGCAACATATTATTCTGTTAATAGGTGAATTTACTCCTAGAAACATGTGATACATGAAATAAAAATCTGCTACGTGTATTTCTTGGTGGTATATACATAGGTATTAGGCCCAATAACAGAGATGAGTCATATTTATAATTAATTATTTTATAAAGGAAAATAAGATCACCCATTATTCGGCGTTGCTCCAGAGTTCTGATATTTTTTTTCAATTCAGTCATATTTGTGGATTTAAAGATGTTTGTAACTTTAAAATGTAGAAATCTAACGAAATTGTTCTGCAGCCATTCTAGTCTGATTTTGAATACATTATAACTTGGACTCCAAATAATGCTAGCGAAATTAAGCCTGCTGTATATAAAAGCATAATATATTGATTTTAAAGCTTGTTCGTTTCTAAAACTCCAAGGTCTTTTAATAAAGCCCAGCATTCTTGAGCATTTGTTCAGTATAAAGTCAATATGTTGACTAAAACTTAGTTTCATGTCGAAAATTATACCTAAATCCTTCACTTGATTCGTTCTGGCAACTGTGTTGTGTATACAATAATTGAAATTTATTGAATAAAAATTTTTTGTGAAAGCGATACATTGACACTTATTTATGTTTAAATAAAGTTTATTTATGGTGCAATACTTGGTGAAATTGAATGTTTACGCAATCCCGTACTGATTCAACTCTACTGAATGTTTTCATATCATCTGCATAATATAAAACATTTGCAAAACTGAAGCAGCTTCTTGAATCATTAATAAAGATGATGAACAACAACGGTCCCAAGTGCGAACCCTGTGGTACACCAGATGTAACTGAGAAAGGATCACATCTGAAACCATTAACTTCAACCATCTGAGTTCTATTACATATATATGAAGAAAACCATTTTATCAAATTACCCTGAATACCAATCTTATCCAATTTTGATATAAGAATGTTATGATTCACTTTGTCAAATGCTTTGCTAAAATCTGTATACACGGAGTCAACTTGAACTCTACAATCCATGTTTTCGGAAATTAATTGAGAATATATGGCCAAGTTAGTTTCGATGCTCTGTAATTGTTCGCTAAGCTCTTGTCGCCAGCATTCTTATAAATGGGTATTAATATAGCTACCTTCCACGCTCTCATTCCAGTATTTAAAGATTTATTAAAAATTATATGTAGAGGTTTACAGAGGGACTCAACACATTTTTTAATAAAGAATGAAGGATAGCCATCAACACCATCCAACTAGCAATTCAACATCGCTACGGAACTAATATATTTTTTACTTGTTTTATTGACGCTTCCTAAGAACTTTTATGTTTTATAAAGTATTAACTCGCGATAAAATTGTTGTGTATAACTGTTCTGCCTATAAAATTGTTTTGAAAACGTTTTTATAACAAAATTATAAAATAGTTATAGAATAAGTTATAGATAGTACAGGGAATGAAGCATTTCACCTGGCAATTTTTTCGTCCAGCATGGATTGACTTGAAATTTTAACAAAAGGTAGGTGATAGCCCAAGGATCCAAATCTATATCGAACCGAAGGGCGATAAAGCATTGGGGGTGGTTGCCACCCCATCTCGGGGGGTCTCGACCAGACTATGTATAGAGATCCATAGATCTTTTGCATCACTTTGCCATGAATAACAATAAACTTTTTATTTATTACAATTAATACACCCCCTCCATATTTTTTCTTATTGCCAGTAGTTTCGCGGTCTCTTCTAAAAACGTTATTATATGGTTATTGGTAGTCTAATTTTAACAGATTAGAATTTTAAACCATTTTTACAGTACCCTGTATGATGTATATCAAAATCAAGGGTATGTTTTATTATGTGGAATAAAAATAAACGATAAAAAAGTTTACTTCCGGCAAAATGACCGAGATTGGTATTTGTTTACTAATTTGGTTTTGTCACTACACCGATAATAGGCGATTGCAACTTAGAAAACAATATTTATCAACTTTAAGGACAATATCGTTCATATAAATAGCATTTTTGAATTATATAAGCATGATATATTCACCTTTTCTATTTTTAAAAACTCTGTATTAATCTTTGTTATAAAACCACATTTCATTGCTAACCTATCTAAAAAATAGAAAATAAGTTAAAGTTAAAGGAAAAAAAGTACATTACGATATAAAACAAAGTTTAAGATTAAAAATTGCTGACAGAAATTATATCACTAACATTGTATGTTCAACAAGTGGTTTTTAAATCTATCCAAGGAATTGCAGAATATATTTAAGTCATTTAGAGAATTCGCAAGTCTTAAGTGTTCATGAGATCTTTTTATAGTAAAGCACTTAAGGTCATCAGCGAAAATGAGAGCTTTTTTATGGGAAAAGCAAGTGATAATATCATTAATGAACATATTAAATAGTAGGGGTCCCAGGTGCAAACCTTGAGGAACACCTGAAGTTACAGGAAAAATGTAAGAATAACAGTGATTTGCTCTAACCATTTGAGTTCTGTTTTCTAAATAACTTCATAACCAGCTTAATATCTGACCATCAATACCATAAGAACGTAATTTATGTAATAGAAGTTCATGGTTTATCTTATCAAAGGCTTTAGAGAAGTCAGTGTAAGCTGACTTATTATTCTTCTTATCCTTATATTGGTTACATTTCAGTATAAGACACTTTATTTGTGGTTGATTTAGAAGCTGAATTCCACAAATAAATAAAAAGTATATTATTATTATTGCAGGTGGAGTCTACTATGGACGGGTCAACACCCTTAACGAATTTATTGTTCTTTGACTTACCATCACTTAATGAATCAAATTTGGAAGGAAGCGTTTGTGTAGACAAAAGGTGTTGTAAGTACAAGGCTGAAGTCACCGGTAATTCCATATCACCTTACAAGTAAGTCACAGTTATTGGGATAAAATAACTTTACTTTAAAATATACTATTTATTATAAAAAATGCTACACCAAGAAAAACTAAATTTATTTGTTTGATATTCAGGATAAATGCTTATATATTTAGTGCCTCTGCGTAGCTGATGAAAATTTCAAGCAGAACAAGTTGGGTATTTTTTGCGTCTTGTTTCTGGAATAGACCATTTCTTATCAATTAATTTGTATCAACAGTATTTATTACACTCAGGTGCAATAAAAAGTTTCCACTTATTAGTAAGTAATAATTCATGAAATGTATAACAATTAACGTGATTTAACCGAATATAAAACAATGATCCCCTATCCTCTCACTGTATATCAACCATTAGAATTGATTCCATATGTGCTATTAGATTATTCAGTGTACAATTTCTTTCATTTGTCAAATACTAACGTATCAATTTCATTGACAGATAAACATTGCTGTGTGTCAGTTTTTGTGATTGTATCTTATTTTGAATTGCTAGCAACTTTTTACCATGCCTTCGTACATTGCCGCAACTTATGAGAGATTTTTTTCGTGATTTGACAAGTGTTGTCAGTTTCTGAATATTTGAGGTTACGTTAACTTTAATTTAAAACATGGATTTGGCAAAAATAAGAAATATACAGAATCTTTTATTAATAATAACTACAGCTGTTCTCGCTACATATATTAAAAGAAAAAAGAAGAATCGTAAAAAGAGATGCTGGAAAAAACCGTGGCTAAACACGAACTTAGGTAATTTCTTATAACAAATATGTTCTAAGGGTAATTTAAATATTATCAACATTTCTGCTAACATAGATTTTGGGTTGTTCCATCAAAATTCCTTAAAAACAGGCGAGATTGCGCTGATTTGACCTGGAATAAATGTATGTATGTATAAATTAGGGGTGACAAGTACACTGCGACCTATAGGATCTATTGTGTCCCCCTTACTAGCCATGTTCTGATGTTTTCTCAGATTTATAGCAGCTCTTCGAGTCCTATTTTCCTGAGGAAGTTTAGGACATCGTCGGGCTTCAAATCAGGTAGATCCCCTTCTTCTATTTCATGTGCTCTTAGGTATCTAGCCCTAGAATTGCTGGGCATTCTGAGAGTATGTGTATTGAAGTTTCATCCTCTTCCTCGCAGAATCTGCACTTTGCTTCATCTGCTAACCCTAGTTTCTTCATGTAGCTTCTTAAACGGCAATGCCCGGTTAATATTCCCGTTAGAATTCGGAGCCTTTTTTTTACTGAGGTAGAGGCAGCTAAGAGATCTCGTCTGGTCATAGTTCCCCAGTAGTATCTTAGATTTCCTCAGTCCTTCCAGCTGATTCCAGTACTTGGATTTTTCCTTCTCCATTTCTTCCCTTAGTTTTCCTAAGATTACTCTACTGCTGATCCCACAAGATGGTTCTGGTCCTAAATGTGGGGTTTCAGCTCCTTTTTTGCCAGCTTATCTGCTGTTTCGTTCCCCTCTATTCCTATGTTTCCCGGGACCCATAGGAGGGTGACAGTGTTCTTCTGGCCTAGTTCATTTAGTTTGCCTAGGCATTACCAAACCATCTCCGAACTGATTATACAGGGTGTTTCAAAAAAAGGTAACACCGTCTCTAGGATAGGTAAAAAACTGAAAAATAATTGGGGTTTGCTTAGTAAATTTTTTTTCTAACGCCATCCGTTTTCAAGATAAAGGGCGTTGAAGAAAATAAAAAATTACACATTTCTTACGATTTTGCCGAAACTACTGGCACCATTGCAATGAAATTTTATACGAATATGTTTTGGAAGCTGATATATCCCATGAATTTGTTTTTATAACTAACTCTCATAGAAGGCGCTAGTTACACGATTCATACAACGTATTATTCAACATAACTTTTTTTAGGGTAGAATTATTAGTCAAAACTCCAAGTAAAAATAAACATCGTTTAATTCTACACCAAAAAGGTACTCTTGGTAAAACTCGATATTATGTACCGTTTTCGGAATATTTTGATTTAAAAATTATGAAGTAATAATCGCTCCTGGTATAAACAATTTTACATGGCAAACTTAGAGAAAAGCGAACTTTATCATTAGTTATACAGGAGTATTTGGCTCTCGGTCCAAAAACTCCTATCCCAGTTCCCTTGTCTAGCTTGGAACCGTCCGTATACCACTGTATGGCATTCTGGTTTAAATTCTGTATGGTGTCTTCATCCCATTCAGATTTATTACTCAACTTTGTGATGAATTTTCTTACAAAGTTAAATTTCTTTGGCATAACATCTTGGGGCATTTCTCAAGTTTGATCAAATTGAAGTGATCGAGGTTTTATCCTGATAATTCCTTTTTTGATCATTCTATATATTGTTTTCTTCCTTACACTTTCTAGCAGAATGTGCAGTGGGGTCAAGTTTAAAATACCTTGAATGAATAGAAATGGTTTTATGATTTTGTGCGCCTTATTGGCATGCGCAGTGGTTTCACAAAAAAAGCTAGAAATACAATTGCGAGCAAAAGGCTGAAATGTACTTAAGTGAACTATCTAGTAAACTATCTGAGTTTTATTTTCATGTGATCACCCAGTTTTATACTAATTATAGAAATAGAGTAGAATAACCAGTGTAATATTTAGTGGCCGAATACTTACCTTGAGATTGACAAATTTTTAAATTCAATATCTCACCAACTCTTCAGGTACTTCCTTCTTATAAGATAAATTTTTTAATCTGTCTTTTAGTAAGCTCCTCCTTTTATTTGTTTTGTTTTCCGTTATAACATCTTCTGGGTGTACCATTTTTTATGATAAATAGTATTTAGATAGATAAATAGTTTGGATAAGGTTAAATTAGGTAATATTTAAAAAATACGTTTCTATAAATATTTTTGTATTTTTTAGGTGGGTGGTGATGCAAAATAAGACGAATTTGTTGGACCAAGAAGTTAGCGTATTTTTCTGCGGTATCGTTGTACCCTCGGCTACTTTTACCCCGATTAATTTTAAAAATATCTCGATTTCAGTCGACGATAAACAACCCGATGTTATTTTAGCTTTACCTATTACTTTAAATCAAAATTTAATACCGACAAATTTTCAATTCAACAAACAAGCTCGTTCGGTGTTTTTAAATAAAGAAAGTACCGTCGTGGTGTTCGGTATATTGGAAATTTTAGACCCGAACGTTCCAAATTCTGGTGGAAGTACAGGTATGATCGTTATCGTAGTTTTACTTATATTGGTTTTGGTCGCTTTGTTGATCGCCTTTCTGGTTTGGAGGAAACGACAATCGAAAAACAGGCGCAACTTTTAAAAAACTAATTAGAGACGGATATAGCTAGATAACAAAATATGATGCTAAAGGAACTTTGTCGAAAAAATGTTTAATTTCACAGATTGTTTTTACGTAACCGAAAAGGATTTTGTTTTTAAATCTAACAAATATCAAAACTGATACGTCTTGTTACTGTGCCTTGTATTTTGTTTAATTAGTCAAACTGATGAAGGTTAAGCTTTAATGCGGCTCTACCGCTGCTTCTAGTTAATTTTTGTTGATTGTTTGGTGCTTATCTTATTAAAAGTGAATCCAAAGTTAGTTAAATAGGGTAAGTCCGGGATATATGTCCCACCTTTTTCCATTGTCGTGATTTATGTATAAAAGTTATAAATTTATGAACTGAAACTACTTCAGATGATAACTCAATATATTTTCTTTCATCTAAACACAAAAGATAACAAAATAATATACCTTAATGTCTCTCTCGACCTTTAATGTCTGCCTTTATTTACATTGTTACTTGGTAACCGCTGTTCATTTTTTATTTATAAAGCAAATCAACCATGTTAAGAATGAATCAAGTAACATAATTTTTTCACAGCAGTCTACATGACTTCCTAATAAAATTATCAAATTTGTCATTTCAGTTTCATATTTTATTGCGTTTAAAACCAAAGGCAGTATGACAAAAAAATATAGTACGATACACGTCCGTGAAGTGATTATTACGGTACTCGATTAGATATTCTTGATTCGGCTCCTTCGTCGCCTCGTCTATAAACATCTATTTCATACCGTAATAAGTCACTTGCCGGACTTGTAACGTAATTAACTATTGCTTCTCGGACATATAAACAACAGCTCCCGGACTTACCCTATTTTTATCTGCAAGTTCTCAGTTGTAAAATTCCTTAGAGCTATTTGACTAGCTGCGGACTGCAAGTGTAGTTTATAAATTAAAATAAGTCTAAATATTAATAATTGTAAGAAATATTCTAGTCAATGTCGGTTATTTAAGTGAAAATTCTTTGAAATTTTAATCACGAATAAATTGATATGCAATTGATAAGTCATAAAATAATATATTTTTATTGATTTTTTAAAACTCTATTAACCAAGGATAGTCCTTATTTATATATGGATTTGGGGGGTGACCACTGGCAGTGCCGGATTTTAACTTCAGTGGCCCATAGCCAGACCTGTGGTTGAGACCATTAAATAGTTTGGGGCTAGCTGTTGAAAGTTTCTACTAAGGCCAAGTTAAAGAATAGAGCGATTGAATAAGTTGGCTAGCATAAAATTTATTCAAAGTTAAACTTCGGGTATTATTTAAAGAATTAATGAACAAATAAATAACTTTATTCACATATAAAAAGATATAAAAATAATCTTATAAATTAGGAGAAAAAGTATGTGCAAAGTATCTTTTCACTGAAAAGGCAACCTTAGGGCAAAAGGAGACCAAAGCCAAAACGGTCTAGATCATAGACTTCCGAAGTCATTAATAAAACACATAAGTCCGACGCACAGTTAAATTACAAAGGCTCCTAATTCAGCCGAAATTAAATGAAGACGAAACCCTAACAATTTAAGAACTCGCTGCACACCTCTAAAATTTTAGCCCTTTATTTTTACCCTTTAATTCATTAGTACAAATAAAGAGCTATAAAATAGTTGGATGAAGAAAAATATTTATTTATATTAAACTCATTCTTTTGAGTATAGAATAGCACATGCATAAGATGTGAGTTTGTTCTACTACAGAATATGCTTTTCACATCAATCACATTCCCAGCAGATGTACATATAATGTACTATTTATGTGCTTTCCATACACAATTATAAACTATGTGAAATGCACAATCAAAGATGGTATGTACATTTGGTATGTAAATAGAATGTCCGGAACATCCTTAGTACATGCTTGGAACATCCTTAGTACATGCTGAATGCAAAAAAAGCATATGCATAGCATATTATGATTCCTATCACATGTCTAAAATTGTTATCTGGGTATTGTCCAGTATTGCCGGCTGTTTTTTTATATTAACCTACTTTGTTTCTTTAAAAACAAGCTTTTGTACAGCGTTTGTGCTTCCGCTTCTTGTGAAGTGGTGGCGATCCATAGGTGACTGCCTACTTTGCCTATGATTAAATCCGGCACTGACCACGGGATCAGATCATTTGTCTGCTATTCTTCTCAAAAATTATGTAACTGTCTTTGCACGACCGTTGTCTATAGTTATTAATCAATGATCCAAAGTATTTGAAATGTTAGAACAGGTACCTACTTTATAAACATGCTAACAGTAGAATCACAAGTTGTAAGCAAGGTTTTGTGAAGGGTCGTTCAACTTTTACAAATTTGATTACAATTACTCAGGATATCACTGGTACAACTCAAATTGTCGTTATTTATATACATTTTTGCAAAGCTTTGGGAAGTTTGATCAAAGTATTCATTCTCTAGTTGAGTTTTTATTCTTATTTATAGAATCTCACAAAAAATAATTGTTACCAATTTAAGTAATGAAAAGAAACTACTAGAATATAAAGAATTATTTATTTATTTTTACACTGCCGTTGCTCTTTTGATTGAAACATCTCGTAATTAATATAGATGGCCAAGTTAAGTACAAAAAATTAACGAGAGTCTAAAAGTTGAGCCCTACTGTACAGCGTTGCCAAATATAAGTATCCAATTATTGTGAAAATGAAAATACATTATTTCGATAAGTACTATAATCTATTATATTACATTAATAACATATAAAAGTATTTTATAACTAGATACAAGAACATTTGTTAAAACATCATTACATAAGTAATGTGACACTGATATCATTCATTTCTTCCGAGGTCGAGTGTTATAACTTGGCAGATTTATTTAGTTTCCTCTTTTTTTTTACTGAAAAAATTCTATCTGCTTTGTTATTTTTTTTATGGCAATTCAGAATTTATTTTTAATGGAACAAACATTTTTTGAAGAAGTTAGGTTAGGTTAGGTTTATATGATGTATCTTTGAACCAATTCTTGAATTCTGAAATCAATACCTCAATAATTATTTCTTGTATTTTTGTTAATTATTATTAATATCGGTAGAGTAAAATATTTACCTGATTCCGTAGAGAAAACAAAGTTTTGAATAATGACATCAACTTTATGGACAGTTTGTAAATGCTGTCGCAGTTCAGTTAAGAATCGAAATGAACTCATACAACCCTCCAAGCATTTATGGTTAAAAATCTCATAACTGTAAGAAATTATGTTCTTACTATCTTCTTTATGCATGTGCATTTAAATTTCCTCCTCTCGTAAATATTTTATTGCAAACACTACACACCCTGATGAATATCTTTGATTTTAATAATTTTGAAATTCCCGCTAATTTATGTTTGGCAACGTTGTACAGTAGGGCTCAACTTTTAGACTCTCCTAAAAATTAGCACCCTATTATGACTAATAGGGTCATCCATTATTTGTATAAGTGAACTAAAACTTGAAACACGCCACTAGTTGGCGTAAAACATGTTGGTTTATCAATATGTGAACTCTTTTATTTGTCTTTCTTTTTGGAAATTATTTTACTAACAATGCGTTCCAAATCATAAACAAATTTACTCATTTCATATCACGAATCTCTGTATTTGATATTTAAACAACATTGATTTACTAATGCGATGCATTATATTAGTTTGTGTCCGAAATATATTTAGTATTTTTGTCTTATTCTCGAGCTTGTGCGAATTTAAATTTAATGTAATAATAATTCACCTAAGTTTTCTTTTAGTGGAAGCACAAATACATTAAATTGTACTGTTAAAGACTATGTGCTTTTCTAGAGTATTGATTTTATTTGACTGAAACAGATCTATAAACTCTGTAAATAAAAATTTAGCTTTAGTGTTTAAATGTATATTTTTCTATGTAAAACAAATGACTTCAAAATATTTTTATCCAATATAAAAATACGCTTAAAATTTTAACTGTGAGATGAGAATTAACGACTACCTAGTTGATGTAGGTACATAGAAAAGTGCTTGGTCTATTTTGATTAGTATAACTTTTTACAATATCTATTAGCTTGTTGTAATGCAATTTAGTTAAACAATTTTTAATAAAATGTGTTGTTCAAATCGTGTTTTATTATTTTCAATCTACACTTAGTGACATTGTGTTTTGTCCTAACAATTATATATCTAGTTTCGTGAGCCAGTTGCTCTAGTTGGTTGCCCAACCTAATAATAATACATTTAGGTAAAGTGTGTTCAACAATATAGTGCCTACAATAAAAGAGGACTGATGGTAATAAACCACTTTTATTGTGATCGTCTGTCACGATTTATTGCTTATGGTCAAAATTTGCATACAGGATCGGTTCTCTTATTTGTATAATTTGGGTTGAGTATAATCATTTATATTTGTGTTCCCGTAGTGAGAGTTAGTTTGTGCTGTTTAATGATTTTTGTGAAAAATGTTTCGTCCTTTTTGATGCCAAAGAAATCGTCAGACATGTTCATCAGAAGCTGGTCCAAAGAGGTTGGGCTTTTACTTCTGCTGTAAGAGAAACCAGCGATTTGACAGGAGTACCGGAATTATCAGTGAGAGTTCACATTTCGAGGCCAATTCATCCGAGACGAAAACTAAACGATAGTGGTGTTTCCAGAACCACTGATGACGGTGATAAAGATTTGATAAGAAGAACTATCTACTCTATGTACGAAGAAAACTTGGTGCCTACTATCAGATCATTGCAAACAAGACTAAGGAGCTCCACTGAGATAAAGATATCAACCTTTGGACACTTTTGTCTAAACTAGGTTTCAAATACTGCAAAATTGACAAAAGGCAAGAGCGTTTTGAATATTTGACTGCCATAAGTGATTACAAGTCTTATTGTGAATATCCTTTAATATGCATTTTTATTAAAAAATTATTTCTGCAAATTTCAAAACAATATTATCTGTAGTAATATCACAAGAGAGTGAGAATAAATTGAAAATAATTCGACAGATTTTAGAAAACTTGTTGCCAGGCAATAGACACGAGAGCCCGAAGGGCTCGAGTGGCTATTGTACTGCCAAATGATAGAGTCAACAAGTTTGAGAAAATGCCTGGAGAATTATTATCTAATTTATCGAACTCTCGTGTGGTATTCGATAGATTATTTTTTGACGTTACAATCAAAATCACTTTTAGAAAATAATTTGACAGATTTTGTTCAAACCTGTTGCCAAATAATTGGAATTGTTTCCAAATCGACGCGCTGCTTATCATGGTATTCTTACATGCACTTTCAATGATTATATTATTCATTTCATCGACTGATGATTCACTGAAACTTTTGGGATTCATTTTACGAATTTCTTGAAAATTTTATTGTGAATATCCTTTAATATGCGTTTCTATCAAGAAAATTATTTCTGCAAATTTAATCTGACCTGCATTCTTTGTCATTCAATAAAAACAATGTACATTGAATTATTCTCGCTGGAATAATGTAAGTAGATTATTCCCACTATACTAATGTTTTGATTTGCTAGAACGTATATGAATTACTAAAATTGAAAATGTCTATTGGTTTCGAGAAACGTCAAAAAATAATCTTTGAAATTTATTGTATTTGGTCATAAATTTAAATTAACACTACTGACTCTCTTATGATTTTTTCGTATTCTGGGCAGATATTTGCGGTTTTAAAATAAATGTCTGTCATTCTGTCATTTATATGAATAGTGCGCGGGAGTTTGTAAGTTATTATTTAATTTGAATAGGATTTTTCAACTCTCAATGTTGTTATTAAATATTTATACCAAATTTCTTTTTTTACTAAAGTTCCTATTTATTTATTTTTTGCAAAGTACGTATTATCCAATATTAAATTTAACATGCAGTGGCGGCTAGTCCTAAAGGGCACTTGCAAACTTAACAATCGTGGTCCAAGGTAAACTGTAATAAATAACATGTCATTTAGATGTATTTTTATTTGTTCTCTGAAGGAGATCATTTGGTTATCGAAACGCGCATTAGACAGTAAAAAAGAGTGTCTTGATGAAGTAGTAGTTGATTATTTTTTTCAACTGTCAAAATATCCATATTGCATTATTGATAACGAAATGAAAAGAGAAAAAAAAAATCTATTCAAAATATTTGCTATTTCTAATGCCAGCTTCCTTTGACTTTTTCGTTCCCCTGACCTGAGTTACCCTCTTCTCTGTAATACCAGCGAATGTAGTTACCCCTCACAATTATTTATGTTGCTAGTGTAGCCGTAACCTTGAGAAGAATCAGTAGTACCAATATTTAAGTTTTAGCAGAAAATGTAATCTGCATAATTTTTTATTAAAGTTTTTGGAACATCAAAAGATTATAAGTATTTTCTCTTAAAAAATAATATATCGATACCCTACTTCGAAAACCTCGTAAGTACCTAACACCTGATTTTACAGGAGCAACAAAAAAAACTGCGGTATTTTAATTGCGAGAACAATTGCTAATTAAATTTTGTGTTAATGCATTAAGTACAAAATTTAATTAGCAATTGTTCTCCCAATTAAAATACCGCAGTTTTTTGTTGCTCCTGTAAAATCAGGTGTTAAGTACTTACGAGGTTTTCAAAGTAGGGTATCGATATTTATTAAATATTATTCTGTGTATACCCACTTCCTTTCTTTCTTTTCATTATTAATGTTTTAATAAATTTGAAGTGGGAGTTCATGAAAAAGATATCGGTAAATTATTAAATAAAGTACCTAGTTTTTGTACAGAATGGTTGAAAAAATAATCTTCTCAAATACAACTCATCCTGTAAAATTATACTAGATACATTTTTATTTTCCAGATTAAATCTTTTTTATTTTTGACAAAACTAGGTACTCAAAAATCTTTGAAAAAACACTGTTTATTAAAATTAGTAACACACTGTATAATTGAAAAGTAGAAAATTGGCAAAAAGAAAAGGCAAAAAACCTATCAGTTTCCATACCAAGCCTGACCGTTCTCTATGAAAAAACAATCACTTCCCGGGCTATATGCCCCAACGGACCTTAAACTACATTCCAATAGAATTGTTAGGTTAGGTTACACTGTATAATGATATGAAATACAAAACCTTTTAAAAGATCCGCTATCTTTTATTGAAAAACTTTTAATTAAGAAAAAATGGCGACTGAAAAATACGAGTGGATTTTATTTACAAAAAAATAGAAATGTGCGAAATGAAAAATTAAAAAACAAACCGTTTTTAAATATTTTATTCATTATGATACCTACAAGCAGGTGCTTTACAACATATTTTTTCATTATAATATAGAACTAATTGCGATACAAACGATGTTCACCATTTACATAGATATAGCTTTAATAACGTTATAAATATTGTAAAATTATGAAATGTTATGTTAAGTTAATGAAAGTTAGGTTAAGTCTAAACAAAAGGGAAGCAAAAAAGCGTTATGTATGTAGTGAATAGAATTAGATTCCCACATGTTTTATATATTTTCAAAATATACAAGGCGAAGATAAAAACATTGAAGAATTTATTGTTTGGGGTGGACGAAAGCAGGATCATTAACCAATTTCGAAGATCCAGACCAATAATGTCTACCGTAATGTTTAACGTTGCACATCATCCTTAAAGATAAAAAGTAAACGATTTCCACTATTGACAAGAAAGAAAATCCCGTAAAAAGTCCTAGAATACCACCGCAATTGGCAAGAAAATCAGTTTGACCATATAGTTCGTTTCGTTCTGACGTGATGAATTGTTGGTCTTTAAAAAATATCGTCAACCTTGTCAATTGTACTCTAAAACAAAAAATAACGCAATTAATCAATAAATAATTTTATAAAAATTACCCATTTACCCAGGAAACTCGCTGAAGTTAACTCTGAAAGCTTGAAACAGCTTTTCCCAATCATATTTAGCTTCCGACAGTTCTGCATTGTAAGTCAGCGAGGTGCACGCAGGTAAACAATCGCAATCGTTGGTTTTTTCTCTGTTCTCAGATTCGTAATTTAAAATTCCCGATTGAACTTCTCGGGTAAGTAGCTCGCCTGAAAATTGAAATAATAACATGCGCACCATTGGCATTAAGTTGATAGAAAACTTACTTTGTGCTTCAAACATGCATACCTGAAGACCGGATCCGCAAATTGGGGTACCTTTTATATCTGAAAATTAAACGTTTGTAAATTATACAGGGTGATTCGTTAGAAAATGTGCAGTTAGGAGAGATGGAGGTGCTTTATTAATTTTCCAATATTTTCAATTAATCATAACTTATGAACTACCCTATATATTTTTGTGATATTTAGTTCCCAAGTTCTTTATCTACAGTAGTGTCGGTAGAGTAAGTTCAAACTCTCATGACCCCGACGCTGTACCTTGGTTATAAAGAACGATAGACCCTTAGAATATATACCTTGTCTAGTATAAATATAGGTGCACGTCATCAAAGTGAACAAATTGCTCTATTCGTTTGACTTCCTTCGTTCGTTTGCTACTGTCAATCAGTATCTTTATTCACTCTAAATTTGGTAAATATTAAAATTCGTAGGCGGTGTTGAGCGCGTTCGCATGGAGGAGTCGGTGAAGTATCTAGTTATTTGGTTGGATAGCCAACTATCCTTCAAGCACCATATGTTGAAGGCAGCAGAGAAGGCGAGAGTAAGAGCAGCATGGTTGGGGAGATTGATGTGTAATGTGACAGGGCCGGGAGAATGGAAGAGGAGAGTTATTGGTAGGACGATTGAGCAGAGTATGCTGTACATCTTAGACGCGTTTTTCTGTCTGAAAAATTTGTTCTTAAATGCAATGCAAATAAAATTGACTCTCTTCTTCAAAAAATTTCACATCTGTCTATTGCCAATTTAACTGATAAATGGTGGCAAAACAAGAATTCTCCGTCTCTAGCCATTGGTTTTCCCAACGTCTCACATATTCCTAACATTATAAGTGATCGAAGTTTTTTTGATTCTGATTTTAAAATATTGTTTTCCAAATGTAATGTTTTTATCCCGACGGATCAAAGTCTCCAAGTGGAGTTGGATGTGCGGTGTACATTAAAAACAATGATCAATCTCTTAAGTTTAAATTACACTCCAATTGTTCAATTTTTACTGCAGAATTACTAGCCATCCATCAGGCTCTAGTTTTTATTAAGGAGAACACTTTAAAATTATGTCAGACTCGCAATCTGCACTACTATCTCTAAGGAATACCACAAAACATATCCATAACAGGTCGGCTGAAAAGTCCCCGGTCTACCATAGTAAAACACAATATTTTGACAAAATTCATTTTTTTTATTCAACATAGTTGCCTTCAAGGGCGATACAGCGATTATAGCGACCTTCCAACTTTTCGATACCATTTTTGTAGTACTCCTTCGGTTTGTCCTCAAAATAGGCTTCAGTTTCGGCGATTACCTCAGTATCAGAGCCAAATTTTTTCCCGCGAGCATTCTCTTCAGGTCAGAGAAAAGGAAAAAGTCGCTGGGGGCTAGATCTGGAGAATACGGTGGGTGAGGAAGCAATTCGAAGCCCAATTCATGCAATTTTGCCATTGTTTTCATTGATTTGTGACACGGTGCATTGTCTTGATGAAACAACACTTTTTTCTTCTTCATATGAGGCCGTTTTTTCGCGATTTCGGTCTTCAATCGCTCCAATAATGCACAGTAATAGTCGCTGTTGATTGTTTTTCCCTTTTCCAAATAGTCGATGAACAATATACCGTGTGTATCCCAAAAAACTGAGGCCATAACTTTGCCAGCTGACTGTTGAGTCTTTCTACGCTTTGGTGGCGGTTCACCGGCCGCAGTCCACTCAGCTGACTGTCGATTGGACTCAGGCGTGTAGTGATGGAGGCAAGTTTCATCCATAGTCACATATCGACGCAAAAAATCGGGTTTATTACGACTTAACAGCTGCAAACACTGCTCAGAATCATCGATTCGTTGCTGTTTTTGGTCGATTGTGAGCACGCGCGGCACCCATTTCGCACAGAGCTTCCGCATACCCAAATATTCGTGAAAGATATGTCCAACACGTTCCTTAGATATCTTTAGAGTGTCAGCTATCTCGATCATATTCACTTTACGGTCACTCAAAATCATTTTGTGGATTTTTTTGATATTTTCGTCGGTAACCACCTCTTTTGGGCGTCCACTGCGTTCACCGTCTTCGGTGCTCATTTCACCACGCTTGAATTTTGCGTACCTACCAGTCAATGATTGTTGATTTTCCTGGCGCAGAGTCCGGAAACTCATTATCAAGCCAAGCTTTTGCTTCAACTGTATTTTTCCTTTCAAATAACAATATTTAATAAGCACACGAAATTCTTTTTTTTCCATCTTTTTGAAAATAACAAAAGTTGCTTCACTAAAAATGCAATATCTCACAAACTAATAGTCCGACAGCTGTCAAATTTTTACACGAACATTTTGAAGGTTGATACTATCTAAAAATGAAATGGATTTAATTCTAGTGTCGTCATCTATAGGTCAGACCGGGGACTTTTCAGCCGACCTGTTACAAATAGCCTTATTGTCAAAATCCTTGAGGAGGTGTTACAATTGAAAGAAAAAAAGATCTCGATCTACTTTATGTGGGCTAAAGGACATTCCAACATTCCTGGAAATGAAAAAGTTGACCAATTAGCTAAAAAAGCCATCTCATCTGGTGCAGAATTTAATTGGTTACCATGGAGAGATACTGTTGCAGAAAGGAAGAATGTCTTAAAACAAAACTGGGAAATAGAATGGTTGCGCTTTCGTAACAGGAGCAACAATTCATACTGCAAGATTCATCCAATCCTTCCTGTTTCTTCATTAGATGAGAGATGGCACCAAAACAGGTCAATTAATCTCATGTACTTTAGATGCCTTGTCGGTCATGCAACAGTTCGCTCTTATTTATTTAAAGTTAGATTAAGTGATACTGCTTTTTGTGATTGTAATGGAGATTATGATGACTTAAATCACTGGATGTTTAATTGTGCTTACAATAGGGTTGCTACAAATTATTTGATTAATTCTCTATTAAATGAACATACAACCTTGCCTCAGAATCATATTTCACTGCTCTACCTAGCACGTCGAAATATAAAAATTCGTAATATTTTGTGGGAGTTTTTAAAATCTTGTAAAAGAAAAATTTGAAAGGATGTTTGAAATATATGGTAAAACGTCTAGTAATCCTATTGTCTTTCCGTATGTAAAATCACCTTACTTTCCGTTGTCTGTCTTGTTTGTGTACTCTACGAAGGGCACCTTAGCGTGAAGTTTTGTACCCCTGTTTATCCTGCTGTACCTCATCTTATCTTTTCTTTGTTGCATTGTAGGGCCATGTAAAAGAAAGAGGATCCATGCGAGGATAAAGCCACTACTACAGGTGCTGAGGGGGATTTGTTGAGAGTGGGTGCAATAGCAGCAGCTGTGCTGTCAAGGTCATACCCTTTGGACCTGATGGCTACGGCAAAGAGGCAGCGGTGGAAGGGTACCACAAAAGAGGAAGCTCAGAATTGGATGGAAGAAGAAATGGTGAGAAGGTGGGAAGGATATGAAGGAGCATTAAAAAGGGAGATTGTGAGCAGGAGTGAGTAGATGGAGCGAGAGTTTGGGGAGGTAAACTACTTCTTGACCCAAGTGCCCCAGGAGTGGGGTATCTACACAAGATTGGGAAGAGAGAGACTGGAATATGCGTGAGGTGTGAGGTGGAGGATGATGAGGGTCATGTTTTTAAATGTTGGAAGAACAAGGAGGATTTAGAGAACTATGTAATCACAGAAAGTCGATTCGATGCACCAAAGAATTTTGCACTCAAATTAGCTAATTGTAATTTGTTAATTATGGCCAGCTGGGTGGAGCTGGCAACATCGCAATTTTCCTAGGAATCCCTTATGTCTGTCACAATTTGATGTTGATTGATGTGAAGGTTACGGGCAAAGAGGCTGTTTCGTCTGTTTGAAATTATAATTGTCAGCTTTAATTTATTTCCTTTTGTTTTAGGAATATAGTTTAAAGTGAAATTTCATAGAGTTATTGGAGCCATAAAATTACATAGGGTATACCTAGTGTCATAAGTTAGGGCTTCTTCAACCTCTTCAAGAAGATCTACCTTTGTTAGTTTCGTGAGACGAAAGCGACGAAAGAAACTAAGGTCATCCAGGGCTTCAAAATATTTTTCTCTCTCATTCCTAGGAAACCCATCTAACACTATGTCATTAATGTCTAGATCATCATCAAATAATAGGTCTTTCACTTATTCACATAATTATTTTTCACTACCACTACCATGTGAATGAAATCAGAACCAAACAAAACACCCTAACCTCACTTATTAACTAACCGCGGTTATCTAATCTTAATCCCAGGCCTTCGGAAGATTAAAAGTTAATTGCGGATTGGGAGAAAAAAGGCTTGGTGCATAACAAAAAAATGTAATCACGGTTAAAGTCTTAATCAGAGAAATTGTACAATGGTGCATACAGGCATAAGTGTAGATTATTTAGAAGTACCTTCATCTATCCTAACTGTATGCGCATTTCCCAATGAATCACTCTGTAGATAGATAATGGACAAAAAAGTTATCGTTTTATGATACATAAACACGATTACTTCATCTGCGATTAATGCAAAGACTACAAAGTTTAAATAAAGTAAAAAGTATAAAAGACTCACGAGGCATGTGGTAAGCGACACAGCCGCATTTAGCCAAAGTGTAATTGGCTAAACATTCCACCTGACAATTCTGTTGCGTGTAACTTTTATAAAAGGTCAAATATCTTTCTGTTGGGAAATAACATTGTCTTCGGTGTGGGTCGTATTCCCTTAATCCTTCGGAAGTTGTCATCATATCAGGTTTGACAGAAACGACAATTTCGTGGTTTAATGGAGCTCTAAAGTACTGCATACTTACTCGTGGTACTTCGGCTGGATGATGCAGAAGAATCTAGAAATCGGCGTTTTTAAAAGCAGCATAAATTATTGTACAGGGTCCGGCAAACCTCTGTCGTCCTTCTATAACTCTTATTGTATATAATTTACAGATTTATTCAAAAGGTTTATGTCAAGGGTAATTAAAATCAAACATTTTAAAATTATATGCATGTATACAGGGTGGTCCATTAGTAAACCAGGCAAATGACTTAATTGTTTTCAAATATGGAATGCCACACTTGTTTCCACATTTTTAGAACCGAAATAGTTAGTACTTACACTCCCAAATTTTTTTGTAAAACTCCTAGCCATCTCGGAGAAAACCACCGTTGCTCAGGATATCGTTAGTTATAAATTATTTTTGCTAATACCGGATTCTCCCAAAACAAAAATATGTCAATTAATTCATTTGTAGTAAAATTCATTGTCACCCTACGCCGTTATAGAACAAAATTAATGCTAAATATGTTACATATTTGTAATCAGGAAAACCATGGCTACTCAAAACTATAAAAAAATACAGAGTGTCCCATTTAAAATAATGAAGATGCATTTTATTGGGCACACCCTTTATACAAAATTCGGCCTGCTGCTACATTTTTGGTCGATGCAGATAAAATAATACAACTTTTATTTGAAACTTTTTTTGTATTCCCGAAATTAAGGAAAATAAGTGGGGATCAAAATATTATGAGAAACCCTCACCCTGTACATTGGTAATTTAAAAGCTTTATCTTTAAATCCCATAAAGTTCCGGATTTTTAAAAAGGGATGTGCAAATTCAAATTTTTTGGGAAAAAGTGGTATAGTACCAGCTTTCAGTTTTAAAAATCTGGAAAAAAGTATGGAATTCCATTTGAAAAAAATTAAGTCAATTGCCTAGTTTACTAATAGACCACCCTGTATACATGAATATAATTTTAAAATGTTTGATTTTAATTACCCTTGACATATATACCTTATAAATAAATATTTAAGTTATGTACAATAAGAGTAGTAGAACTACGACAGAGGTTTGCCGGACCCTGTATAATGTTTCCGTAAAGTATGGACAAACTTTCATTATGAAGGATAATAAACATTAAGGTGCAGATTACGTGTAGGTAGAATCCTAATAAAATGTTGTAAAGTGAATAGTACGTTTGAAAAATAAGGCGGAGTAAATTCTCAGAAAAAAAATACTAATTTGTTATGCACATTGTAGTACGTACAACGTCAATATTTTAGCTTATTCTACATTGGGTTCTACTATTTAGATAGAAAATTTGCCACATCATACGGACTATCGTAAAATTTAGTTATCTGCTATTGTTATAACAATAGGCTAGGGATTATTCAGCTGTTTATGAATAGTAACCTTATTTATGGTTATTTTTGTCGTTATAATAATGACCCATTAAATAACAGGAAATAAAGAAACTGTCAAAAGCTATTTATTTAATGGTGTTTTGATAGTTTAATAAGAAAAAGTCGATTAGCGAAAGATGGTTTCCGATAAAGCTATTTTAAATAGTATGAATGGTTAATTGTCTTTAAATAGTCATTCATTAATATCAGAATATTTTTGTTCAGTCGATTATAAGCGAGTGAAGAGATCTGACATAGTTGTTTCTTAAAAGAGTGAATATAATATGGAATTAAAAAAAATAACATGTGATTATACACCAGTTAAAAAATTATACACCAGTAAAAAATTAAAGGTGGATCATGTGTCACTTAACGAAAAGAATGTTATACTGAATGTCTACAATTATTTTAAGCAACAGAATCCCTCCATTACTGTTGACAGTATAGTTGAAATTTCGTCTAAAGTAATGGGATATGCAAAATCAACTGTATAAAATTTTAAAAGAGGAGAAATCAGCTGGTATAACCCCACCCAAAAATTTTATACCAGTATTGGATTGGATTTTACGTTTTAGTTAGAAATTGTGCACGCCTATGTATTTCGAGGTTTCGGAGATTAGTATTCTGAGAATTTACTCCAGCTTATTCTTCAAACGTATTATAGGACATTAAATTTAAAAATCCACTGTAGATTTGTACGTTACCTTAAATCCTTGCACGGGACCTCTGCAAACGTAGTCCAGATCTGGCTCATGTGCTTTTAAGACTAAGAATAACCCTGCAGAAGACCCTGCAGACATGGCTCTTCTCGGGAAAGTATCTATTTTTGCAGTTTTGGGATATCCCTCCTCTAACGTCCAACCTTCTGACTTCTTACCGTGTGTCATATAATTACCACCTAAATATCTATCAAAAATAGGAAATAAATTAGTATATTACATAACGAGTGTGGAAAGTGAAGTATTACGCACAAGTGAAGTTTAGCACGAGCCGCGTAGTGGCGAGTGCGGAAACGTAACGAGTGCAAGAAATACACTTTCCAACGCGTTGTGTACACGATTTTTCCTACGACCCCAATATTTCTTATTATAATAAATATTTTAAATTTATTTATAAAATTTATTTTAATTGTTAGTCATGTTAAAAATTAGGATGTAAACGAGTTTATATATTGCATGGAAATATAATTAATTAAAATCAAATAACCACCTTTCTCAGGAATTCACATCAAAATTCTTTATTAGATAAATGACATTTTAATTTTTTTGTGGGCTCTATAAAAATTAAAAGTAAAATGGTCAGTTGGTGAAATTAATTGAAAAGTAATGCAATAATAATAAACACAAAGATAATTGTAAACAGAAACACAAACATAACTTCAAAAATCCACATTCAACACATGAACGGAACATAACCCAATATAAAAAAGAAGAATAAACTGTTCTTCTTTCTAAAAGTGTTTTTATAAAAATAAAAATATTGAATAAAAATATGTTTATTTTTTAAAAATTTAAAACCCTATAAGAAACTTTATTCTTTATTCTTACTTTATACAGAAAAATTTGTATTGGCAATTACCATACAATATTTGACACAAGGAAGATTTAAAAAAAAAATTAAATGGTCCTTGCTTTGTCATTCATGTGTTTACTATTAATAAATTTGACGTAAATGTCACAGATCATAGAACTATATTTTTTTACTTTTCAATACGTGTATTGATATTTACTTTTCAATACGTGTATTGATATTAGCTACTTTCTTAAGTACAAATAAGTGTGCAAACTAGCACTTTCATATGTGGTCGTAGGAAAAATAAATTTGTTAAATGATAACTAAACATTGCAGTCCATATGTATAGAATAAATTGAATTTCAGCTTTATGTACTATTCACTAGAAAGTTAATAAAAAAATGTAGTTAAAACTCAACATTAACTCTGCCCTCAAAAAATAAGGGCAATAATTTGATTGTTAAAATGCTCTAAGAGGCATACAGGGTGTACCAACCTTAGGGCAAAGTTCGGTATAAGGGTTGTTTTAGAAGATATCAAAAAATGTTATTAACAAAAATAGTAGATGTCTTTAGGGTCCATATTTTGAAATTACCTTAAACTATACAGAGTGTTGTATAACTCCGTTACAAACCAAACATATGATTTTTTTAATGGGAACCCCTGTATATTATACCGAATTCGGACTGCTCACATTTTTTTGAAGCTTTTGATATAGGGTTTTGGTACGTTATACAGAGTCGTTCAGAAGTTATGGACACGTTTATGTGAAAATCATAGGTAAATCAACGCACTGTATATTTCTTGAAAAACAGCTGTAGATTCATTTTGATTTTAAACATTATTTTAGTTAATTAATTTTTATAAATTATAATTTCATTATAACAATATGAACTAAGCGCCCATAAAAATGTTAGTAATTTTCTTATATTGACGTTGAATTATATCTCGACCTATGTTTTACTTAATTTTCTGATTTAATTCGTGCGCACATGCATCGTGACGCATGGAAAAATATCCACCGAACAGACTATACATACACTTTTTCTCTAAAAAGTTCTGCCCTGTCCAGCATATTAAAGGTAAAACATAAACCGTCTTCAGTTAACATCGGAGTAAACATATTTTCACAACTTTCATTCAAAAGAGTCCATTTACAAGTGAAAAATACTTCTTCGAATTGCGGTGCTATCTACAATAAACAATAAAGTTAAACAATTCCTTGAATTAAACGAACAACTTACGCTCATGAGATACTTGATAGTTTTAACTTCGGCAAACTTCTCGCCTTGCGTGTATAAATGATTGTCGCAAATCAGGCTACTATCCGAAAAACGCTTCATTCTAAAACAATTAAAACGTTGTTAAGGAATACACTTTTTCTTAAAGGGGTACTTACTCTTCGTCTGTCATATTTTCGGGATTGTGTATGAAACGATCATAAGCGTCTGTAAAATTGTAAACGGTCTGTTTGGCTTTGGTTTCAGAACAAATTGAAATGGCGGGGAATGGAACTTGCCATACTGGGGTTGGACTTCTCGCAAAACTTACCAACACCGGCGATTGGTCCCATTTTATCCACGTTTTTATGATCAGATCAATACAAACGTAAAGAGATATGCAGAATAATATTACCCACCAAATTCTAAAACCAACAAACCAATATTATTTTTCGATTGTCTTGGAAGTAACATCAAGCCCCGTTTACAGCAAAAGTTGTGAACAACAAGTTAATATTAATATATAATAAAAATAAGTGATTTCTTATCAAGAATCAGCCTCGCTTTTCATTTGCCTGTCGAATATACACTCTGTATTACTACATTATGCCAAACATCGCGCGTATTTAATGCAATTAATCTATATGTTTAAAAAATGAAGTTGATCTATGAAAAAACGAACATAATCAACAGTTGACATTTCACTTTTTTTTATAAGTGTTGGTGTTGGAGTAGTGAAGTAATTATGAATGTCTCCTGATAGTTATAACCGGTAAATAGATTTATAACTTTTTTAATTAATAATTTACTTTCTTAAATTTACTGTCTTATTACATAACTTAACTTCAACTGACTTCAACTCTAACTGAATCCCACCTATTTATCGCTTCTAAGATCCACGAGAAATTTCTGATGTTTTCCTGCCAAATGTTTAATTCTGTTTCCTTCTTCCAGAATTTTCTTTTAAACGATACCTCTACTGTTTTACACATTAAAGTGATACACACATAAGAAATTACTAGAACATTCTGGTAGGGTTCATTTTAAATGGATTGCGTTATAGATAATAAATAATTTTAACAAAATATACAATAATATTTCAAACAAATAAACTTATAAACTAAGATGTCCTTTATAAATTAAGTTTGTTCTTTACATATTTTGTCAATAAATCTATCTAAATATTATTATTGTCTTAAAATGATAATTCATGGCATATAATTAACTGAAAATGAAAAGCACTTAAATGACATTTAACCTCTTTAAATGCTTTTCATAAATGATACTCAAATCAATCCATTTTCTTTCGGTCCCAGATCATTGTGGAATAACAGGAAACGCAAAATCTGATTGTTTTGCAAAACAACATTGAGAATACAAATAGCATCGACCTTAAAAAGTATTTAAAAAAAATAGGAAAATTCAAACTCGAAAATAAAATCAATTAAGCAAATAGCATTGCCTTGAAAGAGAACAGAGCAAGTGACCATCACCATATACAAATAGGACACACCAAACTAGCACATGATTATCTGTTAAGCGAAGAACCCAAACCAAAGTATTTTGCTTGTGATAGTTAACTGTGAACCATATTCTTATATAGATTGTCCTTTATAAGAACTAGAATCATGTTCCAGTTTTTAAATTTTTAGTAGCAACAAAATCTAATTAATTGTACAATTATTTATTTGATATTACCTTTAGGTATTCTTTGTTTGATTTATGTTGCTTTGTACTGTTCCTTGCTTATAACCCTTCGTGGTTGAAGCAATTTATTACAAAATAAAAATTACTAATATATAAAATTCCAAAACGGCTCTATCGATTTTCGTGGATCTTACCGTGCATATCGCCTAGGATGGAGAATCGGACATCTATTTTTCAACCCACTAAATGTTAAGGGTGGTCCACCCCTAAGTTTTTAAAAATTTTTTTGAATAAATTTTTTTGTTTTTATATGTTTATAATACAGCATAAAACTATACATGCAAGCCTAAATTTCCACCCCTCTACGATCAACCCTTATTTTTATATTTATAATTTATATTTTTTGCTAGATTTTTTTTATTTTGTCATGGTAAAAAATTTCATAGTACTCCCCATGTTTATTTTTTTCTTTTCTATCAACAGATCTGCAATAAGGTTGCAAGATGGCAATCAAAATTATAATTGCAGTACGATAAATTATTATTCCGAGTTTATAAGTTCATGTTCCTTTAATAGTGATTTTGTTTTAATTTAATTTGATATCCCGCCCTCTTCGGTGGACTACTGATCAACCCTCAATCGATCAGATATCCGTGCCAGGTGTTCTCCTCTATATATAAAAATGAATTCTTATTTTTTGTCACACGTAAACGGCTGGACCGATTTCACTATTTTTTTGTTATGTTTGTTATTGTCATGATGTTATGAAAAAAAAATACAAAAAATTGGGCGTGAAATAAAATTTTAGAATATTTATTTAAGAATCTAAGACTACTTCTATCTAACCTTAGCGTTTTGGAAAATGTAAACTTTTTTAATATAACATTATTATGACATTTGACATACAATATTTTTTATATTTTACTATTTAATCATTTTTTAAATTTATTATTTTTATGTAATTACGAAAATTTTGATTTTAAAAAGTATGTTGGTAGCACTGTATAATTTATAACATTTGACAGTTGTGACATATAAATTATGAAATGTTAATGTTTTCAAATATTTTAAAATGACTAATACACCAATAATAATATATTATATATGCTAAAGATGATATTCATATTCACAAATACTTTCTTAAAGAACAATATAAAATTAATAAATTGCTATTAGCCACAAATGTCATTGTCAATAGTCTTGTCATTAGATACTTCACTCATGTCGCCAACCGTTTAAAACAAAATTTGCGTGCGTAAAAGTTACATTACGATACGCAAATGCGTTTTATAATGAAGATTTTTATAAGTGCAAAATATAAAATAGTATATTAAACAACGCATTTCATATGGAATTCTGTTATGACACGAGTTCAAGTTTAAAAAACGAATCGCGAAGCGATGAGTTTTTTAAAGAACGAGTGCCACAACAGCCATATGAAATAAGTTGTTTATAATATTTTTTATATTTTGCCCTTTTTACCATTTTTTAAATTAATTTTTTATTTTTATGTAATTACGAAAATTTTTATTTTAAGAAGTATGTCGGCAGCACTGTGTAATTTATAAAATTTGACAGTTGTGACATTTAAATTATCAAATGTTAATGTTTTAAAATATTTTAAAATGGATAATATACCAATAATAATATATTATGTAAGTAAAATATTATATTCATATTCACAGATACTTTCTTAAAGAACAATATAAAATTAATAAATTGCTATTAGCCACAAATGTCATTGTCAATAGTCTTGCCTTTAGATACTTCACTCATGGCGCCAACCATTTAAAACAAAAATTTGCGTGCGTAAAAGTTACATTACGATACGCAAATGCGTTTTATAATGAAGATTTTTATAAGTGCAAAATATAAAAAGTTTATTATAGGTGCTTTCATTAGTGCTAAACCTTTGTACTAATAAGTTAGTATATGACGAAAGGATACTTTTTAACAAAAATATAATAGGAAGGTATATCCAAAAGTTGGCAGATGCCGAAGGTATACTTTTTAACAAAAACATAATACGAGGGTATATCAAAAGGGTGGCAGATCATGACAGGACCTTATTTAACAAAAATGTAACCCCTACAGCATAAGTACGTCCATAGAATGTTCTCAAAACATTCTTAAAGAATGTTGTAATACTCTCAGAATATTCTATCAAGATGCTAAGAACATTCTGGGAATGTTCTAAGAAAATACGACGCGGACAGTTTCGAATATCCTATGAATGTTCTCAAAACATTTGACAGGATATTCTAGTACATCCTGTAAATATTTTTAGCATATTATATACATATTTTCGGAATATCCTAAAAACGTGTGAAAATTATTTTTTTTAAACGTTTTCTCAATTAAAAACCAAACAATAATTTTCATGATCGTTTATTTATATCTATTTATAATTTTTTTTCATTTTTAAGTCGTTCCGGACCTTTCAAAAGCCATTGCTTGACACTGATTTTGGGATGGCTGATACGTTTTCTATGGGCTGAATCCACCGCCACAAAATATTATATATACAGATTCACTTAATAACAATACGATGATAACACAGTATACACACTTAATGATAATGTAATCCTTATGACTCCAAAAATCATTCAAAACGCACTTGCATTAGCCACAAAACAGGCATCAAAAATCAGAATGTAATGTGCACCTTAATTTATGGTTTACGTGCGAGACTTTTTCTTCTTCTTTCTTTAATTTTCTGTAGCCTCCACCGTATCAGCATCTACTCGTAGATCAGATTGGTGTGATAAAAACATAATTGAAAATAATAAAATAAAATAAAATATTTTGAGAATTAACAAATTATAAATTTAATAAAACGAATCTTATTTGTTTTAAAACGAAATATTATTTAGAATATTCTATAAATGTTTAAAGGATGTTATACATTTATGTTCTGTAACAATGTTCACAGAATATTCTTGAAACATTTTTTTCTAGACGAGGATATTCCTAGAAAATTCTATAAATATTCTTACAGAATATTCTCAAAAAAGAATATTGTCAACTTGTCAGAATATTCTCAGAATATTCTGTGCTGTCTGGGAATACGAGGGTATATCAAAATGTTGATAGGTGGCCAACGGATACTATTTAACAAAAAATATAATACGAGGGCACATAAAAAAGTTATCAGATGGAGAAAGGACATTATTTAACAAAAATATAATACGAGGGTATATAAAAAGTTGACACATGGGGAAGGGATACTATTTAACAAAAAATATAATACGAGGGCACATAAAAAAGTTATCAGATGGAGAAAGGACATTATTTAACAAAAATATAATACGAGGGTATATAAAAAGTTGACACATGGGGAAGGGATACTATTTAACAAAAATATAATAATGCTTTATGTGATATATGGTAGTAGGTAAACAGTTAAAATTAAAAATTGTTTATAGCACTAATTATTAAATAATAATTTCTTCTTTGTTATTGCCAATAATTTTTGTTTCTTTTGTTATGTTAATTTGAAGTTATTTTAATGATGATATCCGGAATAACTTAAAATGTTTTATTAAACATCTAACTGATTTTCTCTTTTTCTAATAAAATTTACCTTTCACACATCGTTCTCTCTTGTTCTCCCATATATTTGAAGCCATGTATACCAGTATTATCAGTAAACTCTTGGAAATAATCGTACAGATTTTTTCTGAATCCAGGAAATTTTCTCCTGGACGTTTTGATTTCCTTTTCCGCTTCTTTTTCCTTCATTTCCGCAGCGTTTTCGACGTCAGTGCCGTTAGCAGATGCATCTTTTTTCGTCATTGTTCTTTGCTAAAAAATTGTGTCAAACATGGTTACAATACAATAATAAAATACAGTTCATTAGGGATACCACTAGGACACAAATTTCAATTACAAACCACAGTTTGCAACAGCTATAAAAATAAAAAATTTAACACACAAATAATATGAAAATTCGTATGGAAATGTAAAATTTTAATAGAAAATAAAGTGAAACGAAATTTCTACAATTGTACAGCTGTATATTAAAATTTTTATTTATTGAATTTTCATGAGTTGTACTCACTTTTGTATCAACCACTTACAACTGTTAAAATTTGTTTGAATTATCCGAATAATGGATAAAGATCTCCTAATAATTTGCTATTCACATAATGTGCAGGTCCGGACTAAAAATGTTTTTTCTAGTACCCTTATTTGTTATTGTGATAAAAAAATTATACGGTGAATGAATTTTTATATCAGCAATTTGAAATTATATGTCCAATAGTCTGGCTATATATTAGGGCCCGTATGCACCATAAGTCGGCTCTAATTCATCCGCAAAAAAGCGCAAAATTAATATGCACCAACCCAATCAATGGTTAAATCCAACCGTTGGTTCCAAACGCCCATATTAGGCGGGTTACTAAATTCAATCGACGTTGCATAACCTCAATTTACTGGATATTGTAAGTTTATGTTCTGTGTGTGTTTTTCAATCCTAGATAAATATGTATTTTTGGTCATGAATATACAGCAATATTTTGCAGCTCTTCTGGCAGAGTATAACATTACGTTTTACATTGTAGGTATACATAGGCGCAACTAGAGTTGTTTTTTTGGGGGGGCTTAAGCCTCAAGGCTATATGTGGAATAGAAATAGAACCCAAACAGCCCGCCATTTTTTCAGGTGGCAAATGTTTTTTAGGTGTCACGCCCAAACTACCCCAAAATCGCTAAAAAATTAACCACATGGCACTTTGTCCAAATCACCCCAATAAAGAAATGTTGAAACTACATTTGTTTTAATTAATATTTTAACAAAAATAAGACTAGTTAACTGTGCAAAATTGAACAACTTTTATTCAAGGTGACTCGAATACATGTATTTTTTTTATTTTAAGGTTAACTTTAACTTTCTTTGTTTCTTTGAAAAGTCGTCTACAACTAAATCTAAACAATTGTCTCTTTCAATATACAATATAGCCAGATTGGAAAATCAAATTATTAAAACTGCGACACCGATATTCACATAGATTGAGCATTCGTGTCGGTGATAGTGTATGTAAGCGCCGCGCCGTGCTAGCGCTGAAGTCGCGGGATGGCCGGCTGATAGAAATGTCCAAATTTCAGTACATGGTGGCACCAATATCTGGTAGCAATTTCGTAGTATCA
Organism: Ophraella communa; assembly: GCA_035357415.1. Lineage (NCBI taxonomy): Eukaryota > Metazoa > Arthropoda > Insecta > Coleoptera > Chrysomelidae > Ophraella > Ophraella communa. Next base: position 39,900,787 of record CM068981.1, on the reverse strand, counting down.
GATATTGGCGGCTGATACTGCTTGATTTCTGAAGTTTAATTTTATATTTTTAAAATAATTTCAACATAATATTTAGCTGTACAATCTGGTCAAAAAATTTAAAATTTCAAGGGGGGCTAATGGTGAGCTAGGGGGGCTTAGCCCCACCCTAGTTGCGCCTATGTAGGTATATTAAAAGTTTACACCTTCTTCTGATAATGATAATGTCGAAAATATAATTTTACTCTTTCTATTTCCGAAAAATGCACCACATACCTACGTTCACTCGCCATTTTTAAACATACGGTCCTCAGCAAATAATTAGATGGTTAGGCAACACATTTTGCATACAGAAATAACACTGTAACCGATGTTTGCGTTTTGCAATGTTACCAGTTACTCATTGTGATTTTGTAAGCAATTAAAAAAATTAAAACAACGCCTTTCATATATGGCTTTCAGTCACAACAGCCATATGAAATAAGTTGTTTAATATATTATTTTACTACTTACAGATTTTAATTTGTATGTAAATTACGAAAATTTGAATTTAAAAAGTATGTTGGTAGCAATTTATAACATTTGACAGTTTTGACATTTAAATTATCCTATGTTAATGTTTAAAAATATTTTAAAATTATTAATACACATTATTAATATAATATATAAGTAAAAGATGATTTTCATATTCACAAATACTTTCTTAAAGGGTAATATAAAATTAATAAATTGCTATTGTCAAGAGTCTTGTCATTAGATACTTCACTCATGTTGCCAACCATTTAAAACAAAAATTTGCGTGCGTAAAAGTTACATTACGATACGCAAATGCGTTTTATAATGAAGATTTTTATAAGTGCAAAATAAAAAAATTATATTAACATCGGTAATTAGCCCAAAAATTCTCCTTTGTATACTCAATCATTAAACAAGTATTAAAGTAGGTATAAATTTGCTTGTTTGAAGGTAAATCTAATTGGACGAAGTATAAGATGTAAATTTTATTGAAAGGAATTTCTCTGTTACCCCCTGCAGCTATATCGTCGACTGCTGAAGCAGCAGAAATATAATTTCGTAATACATTGAAAACTTTATACTATGCGTTTGTAACATCAAAAATTGTATGGAGTCCGGCTTTTAAAATTGTGGATATTTAAATATGTCACTGTTTACCCATCAATTTGCACTCTGGCTTAGGTTGGAAGTGAGACGTAATTGTTTCTGTGTAGGTACTTTTTGTTCATACATTAATTAACAATGTGATTAATATCTGACCTAAATTGCTAGAAATTCTTAATTTTTGTATCCCTCGATTGGAGTAATATTACGTTTTATTTTACTTATTTATTATGGGGTTGTCCATAAAAAGTTATTCTTCATAAAAGTTTGTGCATCCCCTAAAACTAAAAATGCACCAACAAAATGTGGCGAAAAACACGAGGTGCATTCTAAAATTAGATTTTGAGTCAATAGTAAAGTGCCCTTATTTAAGTAATTAAAAAAGAGTATTTGAAAAAGTTGTTACTTTAAGTGAACATGCATTTTTTGTTCAATGGAATCAATTAATTTGAGGTCATTTGACTGAATATAATCAATTAGAACAACATTTACACTGAAAACAGTCCTATTAAGTTTTCTTGCCATGGATACTACATTGATCAAATTTTTATTACTTTGTATTTCTCTAATCGGTAATTGGGTTTCTTCCGTAGAGAGGTGTTTATGTTAAATAAATAAATAAATAAACTACTTACAGGCCTATTCTGTATCGCAAAGTTGCTACTGAGCAAGTGGTTTAGAGCAAGGTCAGTGGTTAGGTTGCCACTTGTCTTCAAATGGTTATTCTGTAGAAGCAGCCAGTGGTTACGAAAGTTACTTTATAGTTGTTTCTGAGCAACTACAACATTTGTGGTTAAAGTTAGCAACTATCAGAAAAGGTAGAAGTGCGGTAGGAATATATGGATCCGCCGTGGATTATGAATATTTTGTTAGATCATGAAATTAATGAGTATGTACAAAAATATACTAAAAATTGTGAACATAGTATAAAAACGAGTATTTTTAAGCGAGTGTCACAAAAAATGAAGTTTTACGGATCTATTAACGTCCCTAAAGTGTATCTTTTTTGGCCGCTTTTTTACTTTACGGCCGCTGTTTTACTTTACGGCCGCTTTTTTACTTTACGGCCGCTTTTTTTATAAATTATCGCCAAGGAAAATGTTCTACACAAGTTGTTGGTGTTCATACCTTTGGAAAAATACCATCACTTATTGCACAGTATCTACAATTACCAAATGCTAATAAGTATACGGGTCATTCTTTTAGAAGAAGTTCAGCCTCTCTCTTGGTTGAAACAGGGGCTGATATTTTAATGTTAAAAAGCCACGGAGGTTGGAAGTCTAACTCTGTAGCAGAAGGCTACATTGAAGATTCCATTTCAAGAAAGAAGGAAATTTCAAATAGAATTCTGGCAGGAGGAGAAGGTACTTCAGGTATGCGTTCTTCTGTTCAAAATAATTCCAAAGAAATTGAATTAAATGGTACTTCAGTAAGCAGCTTTCCAGCAAGAACCATTGTTACGGAAAATCAAGAAAATGAAATGTTTGTTAACAATGTCATGTCTAAAAGTGGTATTACATTTTCAAAATGTAGTAAATGTACACTTAACATAACAATTAATAGCAAATAATGCCCTAATTTATTAACTTCGTTATGACCCAACTTCTGTTTATCATACTTACTGTAAGTAATTCTGTACACATCTTTGTTACTTAATAATACACTTTTCATTTGGTTAATAAAAATTTGAATCTAATCTTCCAGTTTCGTCTCTGTTTAGAAACAAAATTGTAAAAAAAAGTTGTTACCTATTTGATGAGACACTCGCTTAAAAAATTTTGTGTGCACCTCAGCCGTAAGATCTTTTTTGGCCTCACCTGAAATTTGCTTGGCCTCGGCTACGCCTCGGCCGCAAATTTCAGATTCGGCCAAAAAAGATCAACATTACGGCCTTGGTACACAAATAACTATTTTCTAGTGATCGAGTCAAAATTATCCATAAATATTTAAGGGATCAGGGCAATCCATTTCACATGGGTGAAACACAATTTAAAAAAATGTTCAGGCTTTTTTTGTGTATTTTGTGTATTATAAATTCTTGCATTATCTTTGATTTTTGGGTTGCCAATGTGATTTTTGTCTAAGATCTTGTTAGCTGAAGTAAAAATTAACTTACGAAAAAAGAAAATATACATATTCAAATTAAAAAAAAATAACTTGAAATTTTAATTGTTCTGAGATATGAAGAGGCCACCCCTGGTCTCTTGTTATGGTCTATATCCCCTTACCCCTTAATATTTACACGATATTTTGTGATAGATATAAATATAATAAACTGTTGTTCGTCGACACATTACATGAGGCACACCCAACTCCAAGGGACTTGTTATTTTCATGGAAAGTATAGTTTATAAATAATTTTATTTTAATTCATACATTAACATTAATCAACATATTAAAAGGGCGAAGCTTTCAACCATGAAAAATATATTTGTGATGGATATTGTTTCATCTAAACAGTTTGGTAATTAGTAAATACATTTCAATTTACTTTTATAATATTTTTAACAGCACAGGGTAATAAATTTGTGATGTAATTTATACAGAAACGTAAAAGTGCTTTTAATTCGGCGTTTTTATACAGATGATATCAATTTTTTTAAATTACTTTATAAAGTTATTTTTTTTAACAAACTTGTGATGAGGAAAGAATAATTTACTTCTTAAACCACCCTATAGAATCTTACTTTTCTTCTGTTAAAAATGTCTGAAGAATATGCAGTACAAAAATGTCATATTTTTCATCGTCTAATTCTGGGATTCCCATCCTATTTTGATCATTTAGGTTAGTTTAAGGTAGGTTCTATCAACTTCATCCTCTTTTGGATATTCTACGACGAACATCTTTGGAGTCCTCCTGTCTCCGTGGCCAGACTACAGTTGGGTCGTCTTGTTGATTCTGATTTGGCTGATTGGGACCTGTGTGATTTCCTCTGCGTCCTCGTCTGGGGCTAGTCCCTTATTTTGTTTTGGCTGGTTCCGTCTCGGAGTCCTGGAAGGTGTACCAGCTTACACCTTGTCCCTGCAGCTTGTTAAGGAAGGTTGTCATCCTCCTGTAGTAGTCTGGGGTCTCTGCGTTTATTTGTATCCCTGTGGTCTCGTTGAAACTGTAAATATTGTTAATTTTCTTTTACTGAGCTTCCCTTCTGTATAATGCTAGACATAGTTCCCGTTGAAACTTATTCAGCTTTTTTCTGGTAGCCTTCTGCTGATATTTAACCTACCAGACCTCAGCATCAAACGTAATCACAGGCCTTTATTACTCTCAGATATACCCAATAGGTTTATTTGGCTTTAATTTCTCATAACTTACCGCATATTCTACGTCATGTCCAAAGAAAGACCTCATTGGTTTCCTTAATAGTTTCTCCATAGACAGCTGGCATTTAGACTTTATCCAGCTTCTGTCTCCTAGTGAAAATGTTTACTATTGCTTTACTAGGGTTGATGGATAGTTGTTCTTTGTCACACTACCTAATAAAAATGTTAAATGCTCATTTAGTCCAGGAGGAATCGGCGCATGAGTACCGAAAACTATTCCACCTCAATTTTTTTATGTGATCCTCTTCAAATTGTCCTCCTAATGATATAAATGCATGTTGCCATGGCGCAACCCGGTGCCATATTGTTTAAACCGAAATTGTTTAAACAATTATAAGGAATTGTTGTTTTTCAAACGGACAATTTTTTTTTATATTCTTTATTGAAATACCAATAAAAAAGGTCCTATGACTTTTCACGATAAAGTTAATATTTTTAAAGATATGAATTTTTTAATGTTCGAAAAATCTCAAATTTGGGTACTTTCGACCTATGAAAAATATATTAAAAAAAAAGATAATGTGAAAGTAATATTTTTTTTAATTCTCTGTACAATAGTTAAAAATATTGTTAATAGAGATTTAAAAAAATTTCATTGTTTATATCTTTTTTTTAATTGTTAATTTGTATGCATCGCTTACCTTTAAGTATCGCTGTCTCTCTCTGACTCATGCGTTGCGTCGGCCTCTCTGTGTCTTGAATCATTATTTATCATTTATCTTAAAAACTATCAACTTTATCAAAATTTTTAAAGAAAGCAACGTCTTTAGATAATTAAATTGCCTACAATTTGTTTTTAATAAATTTTTTTCTGAAATCAATTTTTCAAAAGTTAAGCATATGTCATTAAAATTACTTTTATCATTTTATATTACTTTTTTGTTATTATCATAGTAATTTTTGCATTTATATCAAAAATAATAAGATATAATGGTATTTGAACATTTTTTGAAATCACAATTATTTATAAATAATAAAAATATATTGGGTATTTAGAAAAAACATTCAAATAAATTGAATAAAAATAATTTAATGTATATATCATAGTGTGTGTATGAGTGTGTCTGAGTAAGAAAAAAATTATTTCTTTTATTTTTTATTCTTTCAAGGTTACTCTTTGTATAAATTATAACGTTTAATAGCAAAAAGTAATATAATCTGATAAAAAAGTAATTTTAATGACATGTTCCGATGTATGCTTAAAGAACTTTTGAAAAATTGATTTCAGAAAAAAATGTATTAAAAACAAATTGTAGGCAATTTAATTATTATCTAATAACATTGCTTTTTTTATCAATTTTGATAAAGTTGATAGTTTTTAAGATAAACGATAATGATTCAAGACACAGAGAGGCCGACGCAACGCATGAGTCAGAGAGAGACAACGATACTTAAAAGTAAGCGATGCATACTTGTGAGCGCGCCAAATTAACAATTAAAAAAAATATATAAACAATGAAATTTTTTTAAATCTCTATTAACAATATTATTAACTATTGTATAGACAATTAAAAACATTTATTACTTTCACATTATCTGTTTTTTTAATATATTTTTCATGGGTCGAAAGTACCCAAATTTGAGATTTTTCGAACCTTAAAAAATTCATATCTTTAAAAATATTAACTTTATCTTGAAAAGTCATAGGACCTTTTTTATTGGTATTTCAATAAAGAATATAAAAAAAATTTGTCCGTTTGAAAAATAACAATTCCTTGTAATTGTTTAAACAATTTCGGTTTAAACAATATGGCACCGGGTTGCGCCATGCAACATGCATTTATATCATTAGGAGGACAATTTGAAGAGGATCACATAAAAAAATTGAGGTGGAATGGTTTTCGGTACTCTTGCGCCGATTCCTCCTGGACTAATTTGAGTCATTTTAGAGGTAACCTATTCATTACCCAAGCAGCCTTCATGTGGACTTCATCTTCCAGTGATTTTAAGATGGCCTCATAAAGAGAATTAGGTAGTGCTTTATATCAAATGCTCCTTCTATATCAAGACACAATCTCTCCATTAACCAAGGGGTGATTAATCTTGTGGATTACTTCGTCCAGCTCCGTTTTTGTTGATTTTCCTTCCTGATATGCTTATTGATGGGCCCTGAAGTAATGTTCCCTCAGTAGTTTTTCCTTAATATACCTATCAAAAATTTTCTCAAATGCTTTCAGCAGAAATGAATTGGCTAACTAAGTTTACCAGCCGAGAGACTGTATCTTTCATAAAGTTTCTTTATGGTGGATTTTCATCTCCTAATGTCAAGAACCTCACATTTGTCAAACTCTCGCGCAAATGTGTTCAGGTATTTTCACTTCTAGATGACAGAATCTGCACATGTCTGTGTCTGAGAACCCCATTAGCTTAAGAGGAGCATTCAGGAGGAAATCCTGACGCCCGTTAGTTGGCATTACGTTTTGGTAGAGACAACTTACTTTCTTGGCGATAACAGACTGAAAACTTTGTGCTAATACAAGCGTATTCTAAAGCTTTTTAATGAAAAAAGTCACAATCGATGCTTATAAGTATCATTCCTTCAACAATGAATTCTTTTCACGTATCTGCTTGGATTATTTTTATAAATCCTCTACTGCAAGCGAAAATTCACGGAATCGAAATATGTGGTCATATCAACACTGAGCCAGGTCCAAGATGGTATGCTATCTTCTGGGGAAACGTAACGAGGCAATAAGAAATATAAAATAACTTTGTTATGAGTGCCAGGACATAATATAGGTGTTCTAGGCAATGAAAACTTGGCAAGGAAAGGGTTCAACCCTCCCCCCAGTTTATAAGGCCGGAGCCTTTCTGCGGCATGGGTAAAAATATTTACATATCTGAACTAAAGACAATATAAGACTCAGAGAACATATTTAGGGAGATTTCCCTCCAAAACACATTCCTTGGAACCAACAACCCCAAAAGGTCTAAGGCTTTAGTAAATGTAATAAAACGAATATAAAAATTCTTACAGGAACTGTCGCCTCCGAGAACACCGTAAGTAACTGAAACTAGAACATATCGGAGAATGAATAAGATTCTGTGGGGATGAGAAATACCCTGATTGCATATGACCCAGGCAACAATTTTACATTTTTTGCACATAATAAGAACATTCTTTTTGGAACAAAGATGTTCTATTAACATGCGTAAATACCGTTCAGTACATGATCAGAATGTGATAGTCACCCCAAAAGGCCGTACCAAATTACTTGATATATGTATATGCAAAGAATGTTCTGAAGTATGTAAAGATCAAATTCTCAGCATTAGATGGTAATATTCTATTTTAGTCTAAACAAGAAAACGTTCTTAGAATATGTCTTGATCTCAGTGCATGATAAGTATATTACATTCATGTGATAAAAATGTTCTGGTAGTACGTAAATAGCATATTCTCAGTATTACCATATATTTTTACTGTACACAGTTTAGACTACATACTACATACCCTTTTTTCCTGTCTATCGCGAGTTTCGATAACCAAGTTATATTCTTCAAATATCAAAAGTAATTTTGTAACTTGCTCATCCAAACAAAAGGAATGAATATCGCACATTATATTGACGTCCCCAAAAGAATATTCCTTTCATCGTTTGTACAACATATTCTTATCATATCACTTTCAGTGGAATGATTGTTGGGTATTTAAAAATTACATGATACGAACATGTTAAGAATGTACCATAAAAGAACATACAAATTTACGAGAAAAGGAACGTGAAATGGAGTTGTTTAGCATATACCTTTCAGAATGTTCGAAAACGTAATTCATGGGCATATTTTAGAATGTGAATGTACCATTAGTGTTATGTGGGGAAGCGGTAGCAGGAAGCCGTGCTAGGCATCTCGGACATTATGAAGTGGATTTACTATCTCTAGAACCGTCACGGTTAAAGGCTAGTCTTCATCAAGGCCACAGGGCCTCAATTGAGCGAGCTGTGGTCGATTGGAGCCGGTGTCGTTTTTTGGATAGTAAATTCATTATTTATATTGGGGCCGGAATACTTATCCATAAAGGTTATTGATGTCACCAATATTATTTTAACAAGTTGATATAGAACACATGAAAGCTATGGGTCTTTCTTTGTTTGTTTATATTGTAAAAAAGTGGATGGTGACAACTTTTCTTTGGTGTATTGTGCAGTTATAAAGTTGGAAATAGTGATAGATGTAAACATATGTCTGCTTTCGTTATAAAATGTATAAGCTGTTATTTAAGTAGATGCCAAAGCAAAACAGTGCAATCATGCAAAATCGATTTTGAACAATAAGTCTAATCTAGTTTTTATATTTCAAGAATTTATACATAAAGTGCAGTAGATACTGCTGCCTGACAATTGACAATGGGCAAGGAAATACTTTTATTAAAATGCTAAGAAGAAATAAAACATTTATTACCAACAACAAAAGTATATAATTTATAACAATATATCTTCTGTTAGCTTTTCTTATTCTTCTTTTTGCCTTTAGTGTAGTCTGCACAATTTTTCCTTTTTTGAGCTTTAATTTCTTTTAACAAAGGGCAATCAATTTTTTTATGACCAGATTCATTGCAATTAAAACATTCCTAAAACAAGAAAAAATTGAATTAATTAACATTGACATTTTATGACAAAAAATGTCTACTTACAATATGAAATAAAATTAAAAATATTTTAGTTGTCAGCTAGTTCATTTAACTTACCTTAACAAAATCCAATTGCTCACAATTGTGCACAACCTGTGCACATCTATTGCATTTTTTACAGTGTTTCCAACTAGGTTTTACACACCTATCACATTTATTGCAATGAACATAGGCATTTCCATTTTTTGAAGTACACTTATTACAATAAATACAATGTTTATTTTCATTTGCAACCCAACGATTGCAGACAACACAGTGTTTATAATTTTCTGATGGTAGCCTTATTAAACTAAAACAGAAATGCTATTAATGCTGAAATTTGCCATCAATATTTACTATCTATTCACCTGGGATTAACATTTGTAAATATCCTAACTGGAGATCCTTGTTTTCTGCCTTTTGGACCATTCTGAAATGATTGATGATTATCATATTCCACTTTATAATCTAACATAGTAAATTCTGAAATGGAGTTTAAAATTTGTGGCTCCATGTAATATGGATATATCCAGAAAATTGGTAAATCCTTCTGTGTCTTATTAATTGTTTTGTACAGTTTATTTATACTATTGAATGTTTCAGAAAGTAATTCAGTTCTTCCTCCAAAAGGTGGATCAGCTATAAGTACCATATTTTTACCACTTAAAATAATTATTTTAGGAAGATATACAATTTATGATAATTATTTACTTACTGGTTTGTCTGCAAGTATGTTCTAAACACTTCTTTTGCCTCTTTAAAGAAAAAGTGATTGTTGAACATATTATACCAACAGAAACAAAGGGGACCAAAAAAATTATGAAATCTCTTATCTATATCTAAAAGAATACTAGTCATATCCTCATAATTACTTTGTATATGTTCATGAATTCTGGGAGTACCAACACATATGACATTTCTAGAACAATGTTATATAATTTTTTTATATTTCACATATTTACCATAACTTACTTATAACCTAGACTTTTAAATATTGTTGTTATATCTTCAATAGACGTTTTTGTAAAATGGTATTGTGCCTCTTTTTTTGAACTGTTCAGTGCTGGAAGAATATGGGATGGGTGCTGTAATTGATAATCAGTTAAACCTTTAACAACAGAATGCCCAATATGTTTTAGATCACTTTTCTTGTACAACATATTACAAGTGTTACAGAAATTTCTATTAGAAACATTAGCATCGGCTGTTAATTTATTCAAAGTGGTAAACATATTCCTGTGATTTATTGATTTATTAATTTTTTCTGTTTCAAGAGTCCAATATTTTTCATTAAATTTAGCTTTGTCTTTTTCTTCTAGGTAAAAATTGCATTGTTTTCTATCTCTGCATGCTGAACATGCAAAATATTTTCTAGGTACACCATTAACTGTTTTACAGAATAATATTGATGGTCCATGAGGGCAACTAGGATTATTTTCAATATTTTCAGTTAAAACATCTACCCTTGCTTTGGACATTTTTTCAAAACTTCACTGAAAATAGGTTTTGTTCTGTATATATAATTTACCTACATCTAGGTAGCAAATTTAAATAATTTTACAGGTTAAAACAATATTTAAATTTTAAGTAGTTCAAAGAAAACTTAGTTTTAACCACACTATATCTTCTTTTCTTATTTAGCAATGTTCGAACTATTTTAACAAATATTGTGGATGAATAGCTAGACTTCATTTTAGGTGTTGTATAAAATAATATAATGGAAACTAATAATAAAAATCCAAAATTATTTTAAAGGTTTTTCTCATCGTAGACATTGACCATATAGCGCAGTTATGTTATAATTTTGAAATAAACAATTTTTTTCTAAAAAATAAAAATGAAAGTAGATTACACTTATTTATTAAATAATACACTAAAACTTACAATTAACAAATACTACATTGGTTACACATTTAGTTATGAGATTCTTTTATACTAGAGTCATCGAAAATATTGTGAGCAGTTTTAAGGTGATGTTTCATATATGATTTATCAGTAAATCTTTTATCACATGCAAAGCAAGCAAATGGTTTTAATCCAGAATGTGTGCATAAATGTCTAGTTAATTTATTTCTATCATAAAATCTGCCTGGACATATATGGCAGGCATATTTTTTTTCTCTTACTGGTAACTTTGCATTACCAATACCATGTGCTTTAGTTAAATGAATATCAAGACTGTTCTTCTTTCGGTAATCCCTTCCACAGTGGTCACAAACATATCTTTTCACATTAGAATGGCACCTAATATGTGCTTGAAGTTCACTTTTGCTGGCAAATTGTTTTTTGCATAGAGGACAGATAAATTCTTTCTGTCCAGTGTGTCTACGAAAATGTTGATCGTGATTTGATTTTAATGGAAATCTCTTTCCACACATTGAGCAAATAAATTTCCATAACATTGGATCTGTGTGAACAATTAAATAATGTGTCCATAAGTTGTTATTTGTCTTGAATGCTTTACCACATTTATCACATCCAAAATTTCTGTCATCATTATGAGTAATTTCATGATTATGAAGATCACTCTTTGTTATAAAACTTTTGCCACAGATACTGCAAATGTGAGATCTATTGCCTTCATGATAAAGTTTGTGATTTTGCAAATTTGTTGATGAACGAAACCTTTTTTGACACAAATCACAAAAGTATGGCCTAATAGATTTTGGTTTAAGTGAATGTTTACTTGAACAGTGATCAACTACTTCTTTTAAATACTGAAATTCATCATTACACACTTCACAAGAAAATAATCTTTTAGCTTTCTTATGTTCAGATCTATGTGCATTGTACTCATCACTATTATCAAACACTTTGTCACATTTTTCACATCTAAACTCAATTATGTCATGATCCTTAAACATATGATCCTTGAGATCTAATACTGTGTCAAAGACATTTTCACAACATTTACAAAAGTAGGCAGGTTCTTTTCCATCCTTTTTACAGCCTCTATTTGTATGATTAACCAAAGTCTTTGCACTTTTGTAATAAACATTACATTTTGAGCATCGATAATCTGTGATTTTTAATTGTTTTTCATCACATCTTTTTTGATGAGTTTTTAATATTTTTTCTGAACTATAAAATCTCTTGCAGGTCTTACACTGATACTCAGTTTTAATTTTTCTATGTCTTCTTACTCCATCACACACTAGTGAATGTTCTTCTATTGATGATTGTTTTGTAAACTTCCTGCCACAATGAGAACACATTGTACTTCTCTTCCACTTTGGAGGTTCTTTAACATCATTTTGGTGTGTTTCTTGAATATGTTGTATTAAATCATCTTTTGTTACACTATTATGTTCACAATGGTAGCATATAAAATATTGTTTTGATTCTTTAATCTCATGTTCAAATTCTGACTCACTAGAATGAAAATCTAATTTATTATCTTCATATTCCTCAAATTGGTCGAAATTTTCTTCTTTTAATTTATTTATAATATTTAAGCACTTTGTTTTAAATGAATATGCTGTTCTTACTTCTGATATACATATTTCACAAATTTTGTAATCAATTATCCACTCCTAAAAAATTTTAAATGTAATACTATTCAGTTTTATTTAACTACAAAAAATATAAATACCACTTCTGGGACTACAGCTTCTAATTTAGAAGAAAGAATTAAATTATCATCATCTATTTGAGAAATTTCTTTAAGTACATCGTTTAATGTAAAACAAATTGAACATTTTTCTGGATACATTGTTTAATATAAATAATACTAGAGTTTCTTTCATTAAAACAAATATTTCGAGGGAACAATAAACATAAATATATTATATATTGATATTTACTATATAATGCCAAATACTACATTTGTCAGTTAGTAATTGACATATGTCTGTTTAATAAGAACTACTTTAGCTATATTTTGGTGAACAATTTTTATTCGTCGGTTGTAACAATTCGAGTAAAGCGTTACTAAAACGCCACTTTAAAAAAGAAGAATTGTTAAATTAGGCGATAAAATGCAAACATTTTCCAAAATAAAACAATCGCTAAATTAAGTATTTAAAAAGTTTGTTCAATAAACAAACATGAATGGAAAATATTGCAGCATTTGTCTTCAATTAAGACCCCTGGCTATTCGTTTTAGCGAGTCGGATGAAAATAATATAAAATGGTTAACAAAATTAAAATCCATTGTTGCAGATTTGGTAGGTTCTTATCAATTATTTGAAATAAATTGTTAATATATAATTATATTTGTAATTTAAATTTGTTTTGATGAATTTTTTAAATAATTTACAACATTTTAGCCAGAAACCTTTGATGAACATTTAATATGCAATATTTGTAGACAACAATTAGATGATTTTTTAATATTTAAAAAGAGAATAGAAGATTTGGTAGATAGATTCAAGTTTATAGATGCGAAAAAAAGTTCATATGATGAAGAATATAGTAGTCCCAGCCCTTTAAATATATTTAATGAAGATAGTTTGAGTTTAAAATATGAAGAAAACAAGGGTCCATGTAATACTGACCTAGTAAAAGATGAACCAACTGAGGTTCAAAATGTTTTATTGGAAACCTTCACCTGTTTAGTTTGTGATGAAGAATTTAGAAGTAAAAAAATTCTTAAGGTTCATAAAAAAACATGTAAGGGAAGTCCTAAAGGTACATACACATGTTATACATGTAATAAAACATATACAACTAAGACAAATCTTAAGATTCATCACAAAAAATGTGGAAAAATGATTGTTGAATTAAATAATACAGATAAAAATTCCAAGAAAAGAGGCAGAAAATCTACCAGAAGTTATACTTGTGAAACATGTAATGATGTGTTCAATTTAGTAAAAGATTTAGTAGCTCATTGTAAAACAGTGCATTCAATAGAAGCTGTTTGTGTGAAACCTTATGCTTGTAATCAGTGTACACAAAGGTTTAGAACTTATGCTGGTTATGACCAACATTTAAAATACCACAGTAGAAACAGAGACAATGTTTGTAGTTTATGTGGCAAAAGATTTATCACAAAAAGTGAATTAATAGTACATGAGTACACTCACTTTAACAGAAGAAATTATGTGTGTAAAATTTGTGATAAAGCATACAACACAAACAAAAATCTAAAAACCCACAATCTAGTTGTACATACAGATAGATCACTTTGGAAATATGCTTGTGGAATATGTGAAAAAAGGTTTCCACAAAAGGGAAACTATGATCAACACATGAAACGACATGCTGGAGATAAGCAGCATATTTGCCACATATGTCAGAAGCCATTTATAACAAGCAGCGAGTTAAAACGACATGTAAATCTACATTCAAATGTTAAAGCTTTTACTTGCGAATATTGCCAGCGTGAATACAAAACACTGAGAACTCTAAATACTCATGTCAGAAGATCACATACGATTGGTGATAAACCAGAGGAGAAAGAAAAAAAATATGTGTGCCATATTTGCCCAAGTCAGTTTTATGATAAACAAAAGTTATCAAAACACCTGTACTGCCATTCTGGAATCAAACCATTTCCTTGCACAGCTTGTAATAAAAGATTTACAGATAAATGTTACATGAAACATCACATGAAAGTAGCACACAATCTTGGGGATACAACTGAAGAGGTGAAATACAGTAATGAGGATGAGTCAAAATATCAAGTCCCAAGTCATATTAAATTTGAATTTGGAATTAAATAAATAGTATATTTCATTTGCATGTAAATAATCTTTATATAATTTATTATTTTTTATACTTTTACTGTTATTTATTTATAAATGGCCATTGTACTTAAATATAAGCTTTAAAATCTACTTTTTATTTGGTTAAAATTTTATTTAAAATATCCCTTGCTTGATTAGTAACAAAGTTACTGTAATGAAAATACATAATAAATAAATATACTAATTAGCTAATTTAATTCACAACGTTTACAAAATACATTTCAATTATCTATTTCGTATGAACGTAAGGTTTGTAAACGGAAGGTTGCGGACAACGGTATTTCAACATTTCTACTTCGGCTTCAAAATAACTATTTTTATCATAGCAAAAATATTCTGGATTTTTGTAACCTGTATTCTTCGCAGCACCAGGTCCTACTGGTTGAGATGGAATCTAAGAAAAATCGGTTAAAATAAATAGGTAATTCGAAAAATCATTTATGTACGTACTTTTAAACAATTTTCTGACAACCCTGATACATTTGGTGTAGAACCTGTAGTAGGTTTATTGTAGATTATTTTTCCTAATGTTATACTCCTTCTGGCATTCAAATATTGTCCGATTTTTGGGAAATTGCAAATTGTTTTACTTGCCATTTTCTAATTATAGGTTATAATATTTACGTAATGAGAATGAAGTTTTGACACAAAAAAGAGTTGAAAATGCGCATGTTTAGTAAGTTCATTTCTATGTTTATATATTTTTATTTTAAATTTGTATGGATAGTATGAAAAAACAAATACAAACAAAAACAGAAATGTAAAACAATATTTTGGCCACTGTAAAATAACATGATGTATAATTGTATAATAGTATAATGATAAAATAAGGTTTCCGCTTTGCTTTGATATTTAAAAATATTCTTAACCTACAAAAAATCAGCTGATTAACAACCTGTCATGCAACGTGTCTGTAAATAATAGTAAAAACCTCAGACTACTCTGAGGTAAAAACAAATTGTTATTGCTATAAATACTAAAATAGTTATTTTTGTGCATTTTTCATTTATTTTTTATTATTCAAGTAACTTTTAAGGTAGGTAACAATTTGAAACAATTTTTATGATATTGGCATTTTGCCTAGGCCACTGCATTTTTTTGAACAAAAATGCAATATATTACATTTTTTATCACTTTTGATACGTTATTATAAGTATTATCATATCATTTTATTTCTGAATATCCATTGCAAACTATTAGGATTCTGAATTAGACATAGGCATTCATTTACTAGATCTGGAACATACAGATGTAAAATATTGTTTGTAGGCAACAATGTCCCATAAGAATATTATTCTAGTAACAGGAGGTACTGGCTTAGTTGGTAGAGCTATACAACAGGTGGTTCAAAATGAAAAGAAAGTAGATGAAACATGGATATTTTTAAGCAGTAAAGATGCAGATTTGTGGTAAGTATGGAAATTAAATAATTTAATTAATATACAAAAACTTGAGAGGTAGAATTTAAGTGGCTATGAATGTACTTAAATTTTATTTTAGTGATTACAACAGTACAAAAAAAATCTTTGAAACATATCAACCCACTCATGTAATTCATTTAGCAGCTATGGTTGGTGGACTATTTCACAATATGTCTCATAATTTAGATTTCTTAGTAAGTGGTTATAGTTTTGTTAAATAAAAAGAAACTACAATTATTTATTATACTATTACTTCCAATTATTTTTTTAGAGAAAAAATTTAAAGATGAATGATAATGTTTTACAAATAAGCTTTGAAACTGGAGTACAAAAAGTTGTCTCCTGTCTTTCTACTTGTATATTTCCTGATAAAACAGAATATCCTATTGATGAATCAATGGTAAGTAATTGGAAATTAGTTTTCAAGGAAAATATATCTTTATGAAGCTATTTTAGGTACACAATGGACCTCCACATCCTTCTAATTTTGGTTACAGTTATGCTAAACGTTTGATAGATATCCAAAACAAGGCATACCATCAGCAACATGGGTGTACATTCACTTCTGTCATACCATGCAATGT
This sequence comes from Ophraella communa, assembly GCA_035357415.1. Taxonomy (NCBI): domain Eukaryota; kingdom Metazoa; phylum Arthropoda; class Insecta; order Coleoptera; family Chrysomelidae; genus Ophraella; species Ophraella communa. Next base: position 39,884,061 of record CM068981.1, on the reverse strand, counting down.
TTTTGGACCTTATGATAACTACAACCTAGAATCCAGCCATGTTATACCAGGTCTAATAAGAAAACTTCATGATAATATTCAACAAGGTAAATTGTTTTATTTACAGTATATTTTTTTTATTGAGTTTTGATAATTTGAAATATATTTTGAAGAAAGCAAATTTTTGATGTTTCAGGAGGTGATACTTTTACTGTGATGGGAACTGGAAAGCCTTTAAGACAATTTATTTACTCATTAGATTTGGCAAAATTATTTTTGTGGGTTTTAAGAGAGTATAATGAAATTGAGCCAATCATTTTATCAGGTGAGTTAGCTAAATGTTTTTGACTAATTGATCATCTATTTGATGCCCACTTTTATACACAAATTTGAAAGTCTTTCAAATAAAATAGAATAATTGGTGTACTAATAGTGTAAAATGTATCAATATCACCAACAGTTTCAGATTTAAAATATAAGAGCTCAAACATTTGAGCAGTGAGGTTGAAGTTTGTGTCTTCTTTATGTAACAAATGCAGATGTAACTCCCTGTTCCATTTTTGAGGCATCCATAAATATTAGAGCTTGTTATTCCGAGCATATTTAGATTTTTTTGACATGATCTTGTACAATATTATTTGTATTTTTTTTAGTGGATGAACAGTCTGAAGTGTCTATTAAGGAATTAGCTGAAGAATTGGCAAAGGCCTTCAATTTCAAGGGAAAAATCATCTTTGATACTACCAAGGCGGATGGACAATATAAAAAGACAGCAAGCAATGCAAAATTAAGAAAATATTTACCAGATTTTCAATTCACACCATTTTCCATTGCAATAAAAGACAGTGTTAATTGGTACAGACAGAATTATAAGATTGCTAGAAATTAAATTTAAATTTTATAATTGATTGATTTTTATTTTCCCAAAAAATAAAGTGACCAAGTTTGAAATAAAACAAACAATTGTAAAAGTCTCGAATGTTTATTAAAATATATTCATTTTTAAAATATCTTTACGCTACCGTATACCAACAATAATACAGTCTGATAATAAGAAACTTTTAACCTTTTGTAAAAAAAAATTGAAAAATCTTACTAGGTTTATCCACTAAATATCGACGTTATGTACGATATGTAAATTGTTTTGTTCAAATGTTTATTGATATTCTTTTTTTGGTTATCTAGTCAGTCTAAATTAAATATAAAACATTATTTTATTATGTATAATTTTGATATAAGTATTGGCAAGACCCTTTGGGTAAACATTGTTTAGTTATAGTTTATCTGGATCTTTTTATTACTACTTTTCAAAGCAGAAATATTAATATAAGTTCAAATTAAAGGAGAGTGGTGAACAATAATTAAAAATCTGCATTACTGGATAAGTTCCTTGTTTGTTTGTACCTTTCAAAGTAAGTAGGGGAGAGTAGGTACACTTGATCCCATGGGAGACTTGATCCCCCATTAAAATTTCGCGCTCAAATGACTTTTTTGCGAGAATGTTGGCAACATTGTATAGAAAAGACCACATGTTAGCTTATAAACAACATTTAGTAAGAGACTGACAAGACAGTTTTGACAATTTTCTTGCCATCCAACACAATAACTAAACAATTCTATGGTAAAATTTATGTTAAATATTCGAAAACTTCAACCATATACTAACGATATTGCTTAGCGTTTACAGAATTATATACAAATTACCAAACATTTCATTTTAAACATAACAGTATTGGAGAAAACATTTATTTAGAATCTTGTTAAATGATGTAAAACTTCATAGTATAACAGCTAATTAAACTTTTATTTCTTATAAAAATAGTCACTTCAAAAAATCCTCTGCATAGAAAATTCTCTATGATCATTTTGTGTTAATTTATTGATATAAGGTTAAATTTAATACTGAATCATTGAAAATAAATAAGAAAATTTACATTAAACTTCTTTTTAAAAGACACAAATACCATTTTTTTCGCAAATCTCATCAATTATTAATCATTCCATAATGCTTAAGATCTAACTTCATATAAAGTATGCTATAAAAGTATTAAAAACATATTTAATCCGTTTTATAAAAATTGGTTATGTATGTTGAGCATTCACAAATTAATCATAATTAAATATTTGGAAATGGTCAATAATCTCACAAACAAACTTAATCTAAACAAATTTTCTTTCCAAATAAATAATTAATCAATATAACTTTTATAGCTACTTATCAGTAAAACGTGTTTTTCTTCTCTATTAAAATACAAACCATCATCTTCTTTCCTGCCTTTCCTCGTTTATATTAAGGATTTCCCGGCTGGTGTATGGAGGTGGAGGTTCTGTAATCAGTCTATTATTCCTCAAAACGTCAACATAAGAAGGAGGTTGATCGTTATATCCCCTAAATTCCTCTAAATTGTAACGTCCTGTACCAAACAATAATGGATCGCTGGCTTCTGAAGTGTCTATGATGATATTAGAACGTGGAGTTCGCGAATTATTGCGCACTGTGTAGATTCCAGTTGGTGTAAAATCTGTTCTTATTATGTTGACATTGGTTTGGTTGCGCAGTGCGATGTTCTCGCAGAGATTGTGATGTCTCTGTTGCTGCAGAGCACTTTTCTTAGCAAATATCACTACTTTAGAGACTATAAGCAGCAATAGTACAATTGAAAATAAGATGCTGATTATACCTTAGGAAAAAATAAACAATTTGAGTAACAATTTTCAAATCCAACACAATTTGTTATAAATTAGTAAACAATATAATAGAATGTTTGTAACATCCAAAAATACTATTAATACTTACAGACTGATATAAACAAGTATCTTGCTCCATTATGTTGATTACTGTTTATATTTGTAAGCCCATATTCCAATTCTTCATAAGCTAAAACACAAAAATATGTATATATTTAAGATTAGTACACATATGAAAAAATAATAACAGCTTTACTTCATTAAGTATTATCAGTTCATTTAATAAAATAAATTACTTGAATGTTTTAGAACATTAAAAATTACTCACATTCTTGTACTATGAGTGCCTGGCAACACTTTGGCCTGTTAGTCACTGTGCAATTAGGATCATGGTGCCTATCACAACACCAACTGCTAGGAATGCATCTCCCACCATCACAAGGTATTTTATCTACAAAAGTATGTAATGTATTTCTTAACAGGCAACAAGTTTTAGTTACACAATATGTATTATGGGTATAATTTAACTTACCTCTGCATGGTTCCCCTTTACAATTTTCTAAGGATTCATCTGATGCATCTTTACAGTCAGGTTGTCCATCACAAACATAGCGAGGTATAATACAAATACCATTTGAAACACAATGAAACATTTGGTCATTGCAGAATATTGTCTCTCTCATTGGTCTTAGTTCATTTCTTTTTATGTTGTCTATCAGTTTTACAGTGACATTGGTAGAAAGATTAAATTTATTACTAAAGCATATGTACAGACCTTTGTCTTCTTCTTGTAAAGGAGCAAAACGTTTTTCAGATTTATTTATACCAGGATGATTGGGTACCTTTTTATGAATCCTGAAACATTTTTTAGTCTATTAAGATATGTCATATTCACTGTTTAATATTTACCTTGATTGATTTGATAAAATTTCTAGTTTGATCCAATCAAGGTGATCATCTACAACTGAACTTTCTTCATTTGTTAACATTAACTCACATATTAAAGAAAATGTTGTTCCCACCTTTTCTTCAACAATTTCTGTTACAGGATATAAATATTCATTGTAATTTTTTGTAATTGTTAAAGCTTTACCTAAAATTAAAAACGTTTTTCACAAACTATATTTTGCTGTTTATGAATATCAAATAATAGGAAAATCCAGCTTACTTTTTACACTACTTATACCTAAAAGTAAAAGATATATTGAAAATAAAAACATTTTTAGATTTAAAACATTTTGAGTATTTTGTTGGAAGCCATACTTTAATTAGTTTTTGGTTGGCAGTATTTAATATTTATTTCTTGTATCTGACTTTTGACAGGAAGCACATTTTTTTACTAGCGTCTACAGGCACCAATTTTACTTTTGCTCCCTGACTGTCGCATACGAAAAAGAAGACAAAGAGAGATCGCTTAGCGTGAATCGCCAATTTCTATTTTAACTTTAGATTTCTGGGCAAAAAAAATATAAGGAAAAGAACAACTTTTGATTTTGATTATTTAAAACCACAGAACTAAAAGAAAAGTTTTAGTTCTGTGGTTAAAATCAGGGAGCAAAAGTAAAATTGGTGCCTGTAGACGCTAGTCATTTTTTTTCTTTGGAGCATTACAAAATATTCAATTTAAAAAAAATAGAAACAGTATATTCTATCAAAAAATATATAATTCATTTAAATTTTAGTTTGTTCTCTCCTGTTCAGTAAACATTAATGTTTATTCTTACATAGGTTTAAATCTACAATGGATTGTGGTACAAACAACGTATTATTTTTTGTGGGGTTACGATTTCGTAAAAGTAGTTTATTAATAAAACAACTTTGTCATGAAGAATAATTATAAATTTTAAGCGGACTAAAGTTTGTGGTTGATGCAATTGGTAAAACTGTTTTGAATTCCACAACGAGCACAACACGAAACAAATATGTCAGGGTGTTGTCAAATGTAGAGTTGATTCCAAAATTATAGCGACAGGTCCGGTTTTCCCACCTATCTTTACCGTCGACTCGAACGCTAGCGATTACCCAGTTCGAGAAATAGATTCCAGTGGCCCAGCTGCCGCTGGGACTAAGAAACACCGCACACAGAATCCGCTTAGCAATTGTTCTACTAGAATTCTCCGACTGCGCTGCGGCGCGAGCCGATCGGAGATCGTCGGCGAATACCCCCACATTGCCGAATTTTACTGAAGCTGTCGCGTTATTTTTGGAATCGACTCTATTTATGTGATTCGGTCTTAGACAAGGAAAGAGAGAGGACTGCACTTAGAACAAAAAGATACAGGAAGGAGTATATGCAAAATGACCTTGAGTCCAGAAAGGAGCTTGCATATGGCGGCCAATTGTCAATTTTAATTTCCGTTTTCATTGACGTACCGAAAAAAATAAAAAAAAATATCAAGGGTTTTATTTTTAATAAATTTCAACCAATCGAGTGTGTGAATACAATTAGTGTTCTAAATAATTTATTATTTATAAGAACCGAATGATACGCCTATGCGTTCATTTTTGACATTTATATGCAAATATTGCTTTGACAGTATACTGTAAACATAAAAAATGAGTCATACAAGGAGCTTCAAGATGGCCGACTTCCGTCGCAAATTTTCCTTAAAGTTAGTATATGACAGACTCCTTCCTGTTTCTTTTTGTTCTATGGGACTGCACATTGGAATCAATTTATGTAACCCATTTACTTAGACAAGGAAAGAGAGAGGACTGCGCATTCGAATCAATTTATGTAACCCACTTACCACCAAACTAATGGCGGACAATATTGACATAGGCGTATCATACGATTTTTCTTATACGATTATTAAATAATCATTTTCATTATTTCGTATTACAAATCTAATTTAAAAAAGTCTTTAAATATGTACTGCTCCAAAAAAAACAACAATCATTTTAAAACATATTTATTTAATAAATATTACAATTTCAACCTATTTTATCTATTTTAAATATATGTTTTTGTTCCACGCCACTGCAAAACTATTACATCTATGAGAAAATAATAACAATTAATGAAAAATAATCTTTAAAACTGAATGAAAACAATTTTCAAAATGTATGTACTATTAATTTAAGTTATCGTACATAACATATGTGATTTAGTTAAACATCTATTACCTGAAAGCTGTAATATTAATAAAAATAAATTTCAAGGAAATAGTTTTAAAATACTTTTTACCTATGAAATGAAATTCCTTCCTCTTTTTTAGCACTCTGACTGTTGCACTTATAAACTGCACAATTAACCATTTTAAAATGTCTATTCAGGTAATTAAAAAAGATGAAAATTAATAAAAAAACTAAAAAAATACAATTAGACGTTCCAAATTTGTTTACCACCAAACGTTTGAAAATTGGCTTCACTCACACGCATAAGGTTTTCATTGCCATGCGCTGTCCTCTCTCTTTCCTAGTCTAAGGATTCGGTGAATTTATACTTTAAAAACTTAAATACATATTTTTTCCCGGCCCTTGGGAAATTAATTTGATATAACGAGAGAAGTGGACAATGTAGAATCCGGTGAATAAACATTGAATCAAGAGTCTAGGGCATTATAATGAGTCCGAAAATAAACTTTTTCCGCGGAAACACCTAGAAGTAATAAAAAACTCAAGGAATAAAAACTTGGCAACATTGCAAAATTATTTGAAATTTTAACCACAGATATAAACATATTAGATAGGAAATGTCAATTTTAGATTTGAAGGGACACGTACGCGCCTGCTCAATGAATCGTACAGCAAGTTAAAAATCTAAGTTAAATTTTGTGACTCATTATTGAATTTAATGTATAAAGCTTTTTTTTTCAATTTTGTGGTATATAAAATTAAATTACTTCAAACTTTATGAAGGTTAAAAATAAAAAACAAATTACAATCTTTATTAACTGTTAAAGTAGGTATCAATTTAGTAAATGTTTTGTCGATAAGGTTGCCTCTACGAATAAATAATAAAAAGGAAGGAGTATAATACGATTTGACGATGTCCGCAATGGTTCTTGCATATGGCTGACTTGAAGTTTCCGGTTACCAGTGGTGTCACACACAGGGTATTATATACTTATGCCTCGTATTAATTGTTCAAAAAAAAAATAACTGTTTTCCGCTTGTAATTATCTGTACAGTAATATACATTGTCATAAAGTTGTAGGAATATAAATTTAGATTAAAAACTTCTAAGCAGGTAATTATAAATAGTTGACTTAGTTGGTCTATATAAAAAATAAAGGAACGTCTGTGATAACAATGTGGTTGTCATTAAAATATTTTGTAAATTTTTAATAATTCAGATAAATAGAAACCTACAGATGAAAAGTAATACCCATTCAAGAGTTGGGTTAATTACTTAAATCAGAAAATAATATATAAAACAGCATGAAAAAACTATACATGTCAAATGTCACGATTCGAATGAGTCATATTTGGTTCTTCAATATGGCCGACTTCCGTCGCGATTATTTGCTACATTAAAATATGACAACGTTACTTCCTTTCAATTCTTTATTCGTAGGGTTGCCTTATATTGAATAACTTTTCATTTTGCCCGCATGACAAAATATTATTTTTATATATACTATATACCAGTAACTTAAACTTTTAACTAACTTGAAATTTATTAGAGCTTATGTTTTATGAAGGAAAATTAAGGCACTACCTTAGAGGACGGTGTTCAATAATTTTAAATTATTTTTTCCTCTTAGATGGAGAATAGTTTACTAATTCTTAACTTGTCCTGCTGACTAGTGCTAGTCTATCCATTTTATGTGCTGTTGCCAAATCAGTTCTCCCATCTTTTTGTTGCAAACATTTTAAATTGTATGGCACCTTATAACTAGATTCATTACCAATCCAAATTGAGAGAAAATTCACTGATTTTGGGTGTTGGGACAATTTAATGTATTCAAGAGATCATATTTATCGTAGTAAAAGTTATGTCTCATCACATAATGATTAGTTTAAAATGGAAGGAGTAGAAAAAACTTAAACCACTGTGAAATTTTTTGTATCAATATATTTTCTTTATTATATACATGACTAGGCCAAACAAAATATATACAAATAATTCACTTAACATAAAAATCTTAAACTAAACATATCAGTCATAATTTACATAATTTTAATTAAAAAAAAACATAGCTTTAATACTGAGGTAGATGAAGTGTTTTAACATAAAATTTAACATTTACAAATAAATGCTAAAAATAATAAAATTTATTATTGTGGGACAATGTTTACTAATGCAGCACTATTTCATTGAATATTCAACAAAATTTTGGTTAGCAATAATTAAACAGTAATGTGCTTACAGAATGGCAATAGAACATATTTCTTAATTATACATCTTTGTATCTACTAGCTGTATTAATATGTATATACTGAAAAGCACAACTCTCACTACTCCTTAGTGTCTTTTATATGGACTATTATCTATAAAATTTAAATAAATACATAATACATAGCAACCAAATTAACTTCTCGAATACAGAGCTGCACATAATCGTAATTGAAAGTCTTTGTACAATAATTTACCGCCCAAGGGCACTCTGCTGAGGAACATACTGGGAGACATAAGACAAAGAGCTTTTCCATTCATTAGAAACCTCGACGATGGTATTTCTGGAAGATTATGTACTGACATTACGTGCCTTAACCATTCCGCTACATTTTCTCTAGTCCACTGTCTGGGATCTGTAACAATAACATTCCATAATTAGTAAGAAACAAAATGCGGTAAATATAAATAAAGAAAAACAATATGCCGTTTTTTAATCTGTATATATATAAAAATGAATCCCTATTTTCCTTGGTTACGCCATCTCGCGTGAACTGCCTGACTGATTTCACTATTTTTTGTAGTTGTTCGTTAAACTTGTTAATATTTTGAAGCCCCCATTAGATGGCAGCAAAATATCAAATAATAAAAAGAAATGTGGATTGCCTAAAACCAGGCAGAATTATTTAATATCAAATTTTATTTTAAATTGTGAAATTTAAATAAACAATACCGTTTTTTGGTTATGTTCCAGTTTAACCATCCGCGCATGTACGAAATTTGAATTTTCAAGAATAATTTTATTGGTCGATAAGGAGTGGCAAAGTTTAAATCTCAAGCCACGTTGCCACATTTGTATGAAAAAATAAACTGAGTGAATAGACATTGGAAAGACGACATTATTTAACAGATTGCGTAACTTAGTTTATGTAATCGAGTTAATTAGATCTATGAAATAATGCATTTAACGTAATATTATTACTTATTTTTTATACAGAGTTCTGACTGAACTTCTCAGTTATAAGTTAATGTTCATCATAACATACTAATATAGGTTCAAGTTCTTTACTAATAGTAATAGTACCTAATAAATCTCAAAATATAGGTATCAGAAAACATGTATGTTGGGCTATATGATTGAAACTTTATTATAACATCAATGTTATCTGTAAAATGTTGAACGTACAGTATGCTCATTTTGCAGATAAGGTTACTATTTTATAACAAAGAGATTCAGTTATATGGATAATTTTGGATTTAAATTTAAAATACATGTAAACATAATATGCATCAAATAAATCAGAAGACTTAATACGACGGTTGTCTGAAAAGTTTCCGACCTCAACATGAAGATGGCAGCACTCGTAAACAAAAGTTGGGGAATGTATTTGTGCATGATTTGAAAGGTACCCACTAAAATTTCAGCCATTTCGGATGCGCAGTTGTTGTTTGACAATCATTTGAGTGAGTCGATGTGAGTGTTTTTATGAAAATGGAAAAAATCGAGTATCGAGCTGTCATTAAATATTTGTTTTTGAAAGACAATACGCCCACGCAAATCAAAACGAGTTGGATGCTGTGTACGGGGACTTTGCACCATCATTTACCACCGTGAAATTTTGGGCTACTGAATTTAAACGTGGCCGTACCAGCTTGGGTGACGATGAACGTTCGGAACGTCCAAAAACTGCAACCACTGACGATAATATCGCTCAAGTTCACCAAATGGTGCTAGAGAAACGTCGATTTAAAATTAGAGAGATAGCAGAGGCTATAAATATGTCCAAAGAACGTGTTTGTCACATTTTGAATCAAGATTTAGGCATGAGAAAGCTGTCCGCGCGTTGGGTGCCGCGTTTGCTCACTTTGGACTAAAAACGTGTTCGAATGAACATTTCCAACTCTCTGTTGGCGCAGTTTAGTATAAATCAGAGTTTTGGCGCCGATTAATTACTGTAGATGAAACTTGGATACACCATTATACTCCAGAAACAAAAACACAGTCAAAACAATGGACTGCGAAGGGGGAATCGGCTACAAAAAAAGCAAAGATGGTTCCTTCGGCTGGGAAAGTGATGGCAACTGTTTTCTGGGATAGTCATGGAGTTATCTTAATCGATTATCTTTAAAAAGAAAAAACCATTACAGGAGCATACTACGCATCATTACTTGACAAGCTGAAGGCAGAAATTGCGGAAAAACGGCCACATTTGCAGAAAAAAAGAATTTTGTTTCACCAAGACAATGCGCCGTCTCACACCTCAGCGGTTGCCATGGCGAAAATCCACGAATTACGATTTGAACTGCTTGACCACCCTCCTTACTCACCAGATCTAGCCCCAAGCGACATTTTTTTGTTCCCTAAGCTAAAAGTTGCGCTCGGAGGACAGAGATTTTCGCCGAATGAGGAGGCCATTACCTTCGTAAACAACTATTTTGCAGAGAAAGACACCGAGTACTATTTGGACGGGTTGAAGAGATGGGAGCATCGCTGGGAGAAGTGTATAGACTAACAAGGAGACTATGTAGAAAAATAAAAATTAATTTGAAGAAAAAATGTCTAGTATCTTTGTTAGGTCGGAAACTTTTCAGACAACCCTCGTATAATATATTATTTAGTCTTAATATAATATGAATTATTTAAAATGGTTTTCCCTTATAGTTTCTACTGCATTTATTGTAGTAGTTAATGTTTTTCATTAATTTAAAACCATAATAAATTAAAATCACAGAATACCATATAAACATGAGATTTTTATATTCGCAAATTACAATATATTTAATTAGAAATAACGAAATGGAAGTAACTACGTTATTATTTATATTTTTAATTGTTGTTCTTAGCATATAATTTATTACTTATGAATTTAAGCAATAAAGCTCCTTATTAACGTGCGTCTTTTTTATAATCAAATTTACTAAATCAAAACTAAACTATTCGGTTTCAGGAAAAAATATTTGAACTGACAACACTGTGCGGCTGTCCCGCTGTCAATTTCGAATAATTTTGTACATGCGCAGAGAATTTTTCAAGCGGATGGTTAAACTGGAAGATAACCCGTTTTTTTATTAAAACTATTAGCAATTATAATTGTTATTTACCTCTCGGTAATTCATCTTCGTCGTACGGATGTGACAGTTCATTTCTGTAATATGGAACTCGTTCCCAATCAAGAGGTACACCGTATCTGACAGGTGTTTCGGCAGCTTGCAGAGTCATCTTGAGATACTTATCGTAGTAGCCTATTTTGAAGACGTTACTTTTTTACACCTGCAACAAGAATAAAATATTTAGCTGTCGATGGAATCACTCGATCTAAGTTTAGACGATTTGTATTATTGTAGGTTGGGGATGTATTGATTTTTCGTAGACGTAAACAGGGATGGATTTTTAAAACCTCAGCCCGGTTTATTTAACGCGTTTGAAATTTGAATACAAAAGAACGGTTTGACCCTGATTTCCGCAGAAATGTCTGTTTCGTGTGAATATTTTTTTCGAATAATTATTAAAAAAATTACCAAAGCGGCAGCACCCAGAGCATTCTTTTGTTCATTGTTAAGATATAATAAGGCATTATAAACATGCATTCAAAACGTTCATTAGTTACTTCCTCAGTTTACATTAAGGGAAAAATTAACAAAGACGATGGCGGACGTCATACATTTCCTGAGATTGTCTTTGAAAAAATTACATCGTGCTTGAGATATACCGCCAATTTCATACGCGTCTACTAACAATCATTATATTATACTACGGGGAGAATTGTTTATTTTAAAAATAATTTTAAAAAATATACTTTCTACCGGATCAATTAATTACTTCTGTAATAAATATAACAATATACAGTTGGTTTACTTAGAATATGCTGTTAAATGCAAGATCCAGAGGAAACGACATATTTTCTAAACAAAAACATACACTTCAGAAAAATGCACTCTGTTATAAACTGAAATTTCCGGTTCGCATGTTTACACGAAATTATCAAAAGAAAGTACCATTAGTTTGTTTTCAATAAAGAGGATTTTGCGTAAACATGCACATATCTATTATAAAGAAGAGAAGCATCTGCTTGTGGTCCCGTAAGAGGATTTGACAACGTCCTTCAGCGCGCAGGACAGAACTAGGCTCATTTTATGATATTTGTTGTAGTTTTTAAATAAATTTACTTTTTTAAAAACTACAAAGTAAAATGTGATTTAAAAAAAAACAAAGAATGTTATAGTACGTTTGAAAAATAAGGCAGAGTAAATTATCAGAAAAAAAACTAATTTGTTATGCATATTTTAGTACGTGTGCTTTTCGTACAACGTCAATATTTTAGCTTATTCTACATAGGATATTCAGTTGGTCATAGACGTACTTTAAGGGAATTACATTATTTGTTTCGGTTTATTAGATATTTATAAATAAACCATTTTCAAAGAATTTTATATTTATATAAATCTGTTTATGAATAGTAACCTTATTTATGGTTATTTTTGTCGTTATAATAATGAACTATTAAATAACAAAAAATAAGATAGCTGTTTTTAATAGTTTATTTCATAGAGCCTTTAATATCCCTTTGTCTTCCTATTCATTCAATCAAGAAATTAATATAATTAAACAAATTGCCATTAACAATAATTTCCCTTTATCTTTAATTGAAAGACTATATTTATAATAAATTTTATTGTAGGTTTAGGCTGAGTTTTCATTTTGCTGAGTCTCAAGTTGGAAATTCTTCTCATACTAAGTTTTTTGCTGGTTCCTTACATTATTTTGGACCTATTTCTTATATGTTTGGACATATCCTTAATAAGTATAATATTAACTTTGGCTTTAAAACCAATAAAAACCTTGGTTCTTTCCTAGTTAACACTAAAGATCCTGTTCCTTGTTTACGGTCTCCTGGTGTTTATAAAATTCATTGTGATGATTGTAATGCTGTTTATGTTGGACAATCGGGACGTCTTATAGACACTAGAATTAAAGAACATTTTAACCAAGTTAATAAATTTAAACATACTAACCCACCTGCTTCTCCATCAGCGTTTGCCAATCATATCATTTCTGAGAGTCATAAATTTTATATCTCTAATGTTTCAAGATTGCATAAGTGCTTTAAGGGACCTAGATTGAATTTGAATGTTTGAGATCAATGAGGCTGTGCATGATGATAATCTTGTATGCCTTAATGAACAGTTGAAACCAAATGATCCTTATATTTTCCTTAACCTTCCTTTTTAACTCCTGATTATACCCCATTATCTTGTTGTTCATTTTTTATTTGTCCTCCACAAGATTCTTTTTTAAACTTTACATTTTGCTTTTGTTTACTTTCTGTTATTTAGTAAAACATTAATTAGCTATCAATTGTCAATATATTCTTCTTTTCTATTGTTAATGATAGATCATAGATAATAATTTTGTAAACAATTTTTATTCACTTATTTTGTTACATCTTTTTGCTTTATTGAACTAATTCTCATTACTTAAATATTGTAAGTTTACATTCATATGCTGTGCTTGATTGTGTTGTTGTTGCAATTTTCCTTACTAATTGCTCTAAGTAACTTTGATAACGTTTTTCACTAGTGTCATGTTAATTCTGTGGTTCATCCCTTTCAATTTACGTTCCGTCAACTATGACTTATGTCTAAGTTTTCTCTGTGTTTCATGCTTGACTTAGATCTTATAAATTACTGTGGTTTCTCCATCTTATATTGTAGTTCACGTGGCGTGGCTTTGATTTCTCAATGTGGGAATTTATCTTATTGTGGCTTCTAATTTTGCCATGGGTTATTCCACTGCCGTTATTCAGGTTTTTTAACATCTTCTTTTGCTCATTCTTTCCAACATTCTCCATGTTAATTTTAGAGAATGTTAGTTTGGTAGCATCTCACCGAGTTTACTCTCAAAGAGATTACTCCATTTCTCTAACTAATAACCATACGGTTTCTTACTGCAATGGTGTCTTTATGTTTTTTAAATCTTTAGACCTTCTCCTAATCTGGGAGGTAATTGCCCCCTTTTGTTGGAGTAATTGTCATCATGATCATCTTAGGATGATGTTAAATTAATCTTTATCTTTTTAACTATTAATTAATTAATTTTTATTCTCTTACTACCAATTAATTATTCCCAATAAGCTTATTGTGTTTATACAATTTATTATATCTTCTTTTTCTTTGATGTCACCTCAAATAATTTCAATTTATAATCATTATATAATTAAACCCCTACTGTTTTTATTCCTCCCTTCTGGACAACTTTGTTGCTGCAACACATTCAACAGTTTTTTCTGCTTTATGTAATATTTACAGGTAAGATTAATGTACTTACTATCCTGTCAAGTCTAATCGTTTCCATTTGTATTCTTAATTTTAGCCTGATGATGGTCTTTAACTAGACCGAAACTAGTAGCTTTGTAACAGCAGTTTAAAACTTTTATATCAATAAATACTTGTGTGACATTGACATTGGTCTTTCCTTTCTTCATCTACTAAGTCACATTTGAGAAATGGATGATTTATGGATATTTAGTTAATGGTGTTTTGATAGTTTAGTAAGAAAAAGTCGATTAGCGAAAGATATGCAAAATCAACTGTATATAAAATTTTAAAAAAGGAGAAATCAGCTGGTATAACCCCACCCAAACCGAGAACAGGAAGACCAAAATTGTCAAAAGTGAATTTGGATAAATTTAAAAAAATGCAATTCGTAGAATGGTCCACTCTTTTTTTCTTAACAAACAAATACCAACTTTAGATAAAATTTTACAAGCCATTACCGATGATCCCGATTTACCTACAATAAGTAGAGACAAACTTCGGAAAGTTTTGCATGAGTTAAACTTTAAGTATGAAAAAGTTGGCCAGACAGTCAATGCTTATCGATTCCGAAGAAATTGTATGTTGGAGACGAGACTACCTCAGAAAAAAAAATTAAGACAGAAAATAAGAACATTTATTAATTAGACGAAACGTGCATTAATGAAGGGCATACTGTAGGGAGAGTTTGTAACGACAAAACTATAAAAAAATCTTGACAAGCATTTCTGGAAGGATATTCAACTGGTTTCAAGAAACCAACAGGTAAGGGTCGACGACTAATTGTTATTCATATAGGTGGTATGAATGGATTTCTTAACGAGGGTTTACTTCTGTTTGAATCAAAAAAGACCTGTGATTATCACGAAAAGATGAACGGAGATGTGTTTGAAGAATATTTCGAACAGATAATTGAATTCATACCTAAAAATTCAGTAATTGTGATGGACAATGCAAAATAAACAAAGTTTATATTCAAAATGAGGGTCTTCCCATGGAAGTCCTATTTCTCCAATTTTAGCAAATATATTTATGGATAATTTAGAAAACAAAATCTTTAATTCTAGTTATAAAAACAATATTGTATTTTGGTATAGATATGTTGATGATGTGTTAGCAGGTTTTGTAGGTAGCGAGCGGCAGTTAGATATATTTTTTAATTATATTAATACCTTGCATCCTAAAATTAATTTTACTTTAGAAGTTGAAGAAAATAATTCAATTAATTTTCTAGATTTGAGAATTGAAAAAGTTAATAATTCATTAAATTATTCAATATACAGAAAACCTACACAAACAGATGTAACCATACCATATAATTCAAATCATCCACTATCACATAAATTAGCAGCTTATAATTCCATGATACATAGAGCATTTTCAATTCCAATGAACAAAAATAATTTTAATAAAGAAATTGAGATTATAAAACAAATAGCTACATCTAATGGTTATCCAATACATTTGATAAATAAATTAATTAATAAAAAAGAACAAAAAGTGTCACTAGAACTAATATTTCCAAAACAAACTAAAGAAATTAAAAGCTATAAAAGTATTACATATTGTGGAAATATTTCCAATGCAATTTCAAAAATAATATCTTCGGCAACATCATCATTAATATCATTTAAAACACAAAATAATATTGGAACAAAATTGTTAAATGTGAAAACAAAATTACCAAAATTAAAAAAATCTGTTGTTTACAAAATTAATTGTCCAAAATGTAATGCAGTATATATAGGTCAAACACAAGAAATTTTGAAGTAAGATATAATGAACACTTAAAAGCATAATAGATTACAACAACCAGATAAGTCGAACTATGCAAAACACCTATTGGAACATCCAAACTCACTTATACACACCAATGACATTCATATACTACACATTTGTGATAAAAAACAAAATTTAGATTTTCTAGAAGAACTTGAAATTAAAAGACATCTAGCAGATCAACAGTTTAAAGTAGTTAATGAACAAATAAATCTTGGAAGTTCTCCACTATTAAACTGTTTACTTTGATTGAGTCTTCATTTTATACATAGATAAGACATTATTATAACACAAATATATTAAGTTATTGTAAAGATCAGCATGATATAGTTTTTTCCTGGTTTTTCTATATCATTGCACAGTTATACTGATCTTAGAGGGAAATACATCCAGGATAATCCCTTAGGGCTAATAACATCTAGGCTTTAATATTGGTATGTCTTATTACTTCCTTACTTGGTCTAGCCTTAACTACTTAGCAACATCAAGTACCTAGTTACAAACAAACAAAAATGTAATTTCAATATGTCAATCTGACGATGCTAGTTATAGCGAAACAGCTTTAATTGAATGTTAAAGCGAATTTTTCGAATAAATAGTGGAAGTTTAATTTAACCGTCCAGTTTTTTATTGTTCTTAGAAACAGAACAAATAAATAATGGCACAAGTTTGTCCTAGGGTTTCAAATCTATTCTTATTTATTTATTATTTTATTTAAAAACGTATTTGAAAAAGATTTTTTTTCATTTTTTCATTACTATCTTCAAATTTCAGTTTAGAAACTAAATAAAATTGGAACCTTTTTGATATAAAAAAATATACATCCTTATTAAAATAGTGTATTATAATAATGATAAATACTGATGAATACGGTCCTGTGTAGTTGAAGCACACGTCCTTTATCGACAATAACGGTCTAAGCACACCCTCCACACAGGAAGAAACATTATCGAAGATAGCACAACGAGCAACAGCGGCTGAAAAATATTACCAGCTGTTCTTGTTACAGTTTAATCTGCCGTTACAGCTGCTTTACCTCTTTTCCATTAATTTTAGGGGTATCTCCGGTTTCCTAGATAAAAAAGCTTTTAGAAGTATGAACTATAATAGTTTGATTTCTGATAGGATTCCTGTTAAAATTTTCAAACGTGCATCCATAACAAAATGTATAATTGTATCAAGAATCAGTTTTAAACTGAAAATAATGGTCATAAATTATCCCACAGATTCTGGGGTCAAAACTATGTTGATTGAACCCCACTTACTTATATACAATAGTGCACACAAAAAAAGTTACAGGGGGTGCTAAAGTTAAAAATTTAAATAATTTTTTTTAACATTACTCTAAAACGGTTTAACGTTAATGTATGAAAATTTATAGGAAATACTAGTAGAGAATACCCAATAAATTGGAAATACTTGCATTCAATTATTTTGATTTATTATGGATTTTCAGAGGGGATCAACACCCCTTTCACCGCCCAACTTTTATTAGGGCTATAATTTAACAAAATATGAACCGCCACTGGAATCAAACGTCTATTCTTAAACTTTTGTAACTCTCTGTATTTCTTTGTAAATATATTATTATGGAAGATACAGCCACCCTTAAAAATGCCAATTGAATATTTAAACTACATTTTCACCAATATTAAAAACATCTTTATTATTAAATTACAATTTATAAAATAATAAATAGAAGAAAAATAATAAAAATGTAATGTTATACATAATTTTAATTAATGTTATTTACAAGTTATTTCAAATTTGCTACGTATGTAGAATACACTAAACACTACCTATTAATTATTACATGTAATAATTGAGTAGAGTCTCTGATTGATTACCTACTGTTAGGGTATTTGTTGTTGCTTTTTTGACATAAGTAGAAAAGTTTTTCTAGTTAATAACTCAAAATGAATAATTACAGTTTCTCAGAATTGGCTGATATGCACTTAGTATTAGGTAAAGATTTCATTATGAAAATAGCGGTTGTTATTACTTTCATTTTCTAATTAGGTGAATGTGAAGGTAATATAGGACGGCGGCAAGTCGCAGTTTTTTTGCAGTGAAAGGCAAAAAATTGCCTTGGTTTTGCTAACTTAACGTAAAGTTAGCACGACACACCTCGTATCTCTACTTCTAAAAGTCCTATCGTCAAACAAATACATTCAAAAATTGCAGCTTTTATGCAGTGAAAAAATTACGTTTGCAGCTCTTTTAGTTTGTTTTCATTTTTTCATTAGTCGTTTTGCTAAATGAATATTTCATTAGCATGATGTATGTGTTTTTTCTGATATTTAGATTTTTTACCTATATAGAACTTCTACTTGACTTACAGCAAACCAGGAGTTATAAAATAAATGTGCATTAGTTAAAAATTTTTATTCACAATCACATATGTAATGTAACCATTATCGACATTTCAAAAGTTAGAAAGTAGCACAGTTACACAGTTACAGTAGCACCTCCCGACCTAGGTCGGGAAATGGCCACTTCCCGACCTGTCATGCTTCTTCTTTTTTATTATTATTAACTAAGCTTTTTAATTTTAACTCGGACAACTCTCTAATTATTCCATTAAACTAATCATATAATTGTTCATTGCTGCAGGTAGTAGACTATGACAATGACGTTTCTCAATTTCTCATTATATTGACAGTAACTTCAGATTAAAAAGAAAACTCATTTAGTAAAATGTCTGACAGTGATATAGAAATGGAAAATACTCCTCCAGAAATAACTGAAATGGCTAACAGTGTCATTCAATCTTTGCTTCCTGATAAAAGTAAAACACGTTACGAAAACGTATATTCACAATATAAGAAATGGTGCACAATGAAGAATGTTAACATCGAATCTGAAACAGTTATCTTAGCATATTTCAGTGAACTTAGCAAAAATAAAAAAGCATCATCATTATGGTCTACCTATTCTATGCTAAAAGCTACATTGAATATCAATAATAATATTGATATTTCAAAATATGGAAAACTGGTAGCATTTTTAAAAACGCGTAATACTGGCTATAAGCCTAAAAAATCTAGTACTTTCACTGAAACCCAAATAGAAAAGTTTTTAAATGAAGCTTCTTTGGAATTTCTTCCTCAAAAGGTAAATTTATGAAAATACTTATTAATTAATTTAGTACAAATGTGTAATTACTTTTAGGTTGCTTTAATAATTGGTATTTCTGGGGCATGTAGAAGCGACGAACTTTTTAAAATGAAATTAAAAGATATAGATTTTCTTGAAAATAAGATTTGTATCACAATTCCAGATACAAAAACCTATCAATCGAGGTCGTTCATCATTACCAACAAGAATTGGATTGAAACAGTGTTGGAATATATAAAAATGAGAAAAAACATTGAAAATGATAGATTTTTTATGCAAATTAGATACTCAAAAATAACTAAACAACCTCTCGGTCATAACTCAATTGCACAGATCCTGAAAAAAATAGCCACTTATTTAAAATTAAATAATGTGGAAACTTACACTGGTCATTGCTTTAGGCGCACTGCAGCAACTTTATTGGCCAACAAAGGGGGAGATATAATGCAACTAAAAAGATTAGGGGGCTGGAAATCAAGCGCTGTAGCTGAAAGTTACGTAGAAAATTCTACTGATGGGCAAATAAGAATTGCGGAGCTGTTGACATCATGTGAATCTCGGTCATCAGTTTCTGCCTCGGCATCCAGTACTTCCAATCAAGAATTAAATATTACTGCTTCAAAATATTCAAAACAGTCTGGATTATCCCTTGTTATCAACGCTAGGTATAATGCCAATGTTACTATTAATATTAATAATAATTAATTACAAGGTATATCTACCTACCTTAGTCTAAGTTACCTTTTATTTCATTTTGTTAAAATACCTTAATACCAATAAATATTAAATAATAAGAAGAAGACAATTATTGATTATTTAGGACATACGAGAATACTAGGTATTTTAGAAATATACATAGTTTATAAATTGTTATTTTTAAATTATTTTCTGAAACAATTGATTGTGAATAAAATAGTATACAAACCTCAGTAGAAAGTTTCCTACTGTCTCGAGATGTAACTGACTTCGGCGCTACGCGCCTCAGTCAGTTATCTCATCTCTCGACAGTAATGAAACACTTTCCACCTCGGTGTGTAATATACTATAAAATGAAATTATATGCATCTTTAATGTATTATTGAAAAGAGAATAATTATTTAAGAATTCTTGTAAAGGTTAGTTCAGTAGATTCGAAAATTGATGTGGCACCAAATAAATTATATTTTGTATGTAATTTTTTATTTTTTTCATGAGTAGGATATTATGGACTTACTTTTTGTGTCACAAAAGTTTTAAAAGTGGAAAGTTTTATCTTACCTTACCTTTTTATTCTGAATAGTATTTTTAGTTTGAACTTCGACTTTATGTTTTTTGTATTACAGTCATTTTGTAAATATACAGGGTGTTTCATTGGGAAAGGGCCTAACTTTAACTGTTGATGGGGATCACTTTGGTGGTTCCAAAAACCTATATTTAATGTGTCTGCTGTACTTTATAACCGAGATACAGGGTGTTTTATAAATTTACCCTATTTCTTTCGAACCTCATAACTTCCGAGTTACCCTGTATATTATTTTGAGATTTGGTACACGTAATAACCATTACCTAGAGACTCCATCAAAAGCATCTCCAAAAAGATAATGCAGGTCCGGCTTAACAAAAAATTTCAAAACTCGTCTTTCCTAAAAACAACACCCTGTATATAGATTTTCTGAAAATTGCTCTTTAAAATAGAAAAGGGTATGAAAAATCGAATATACTTATTTCTTTTTATTTTTACGCAGACAATTTTACTAACAAAAATTCACCGTAAAACTTATAATTTATGCACGTTTTGGGGGTTAACAATGGTATCGGAGAGGTTTTTTTTATTTTTTAGCTGGAAATGGAATCCATTCAATGCATCTAGAGAAGCATCCTAGAAATTCAATTGAGTGTGTATGTTTACGAGTACAGACCACTAAAAATGTGATTACAGGGCCGTACTTAGAACATACTCATTCAGTATGTTTTGAATATCTCGAGAAGAAAATCCATTTGCTACAAGAGAGGCCCATTCGCAACACAAATTTTCTGTTAACGTTTGGTGCGGTGTCATTGATAATAAATTAATAGGTCCACACATCTTTCCACATAGACTGCCTGGCGAAGTCTATTTGGATTTTCTGCAGAATATTTTACCAGTGCTATTAGATGATGCATACGTAAATGTAGCAGGAATGTATTATCAGCATGACGGTGCTTCGGTGCATTACAGAGTAATAGTGAGGAATTTTTAAATGAAAATTTTCCTAATTCATGGATAGGCCGAGGTGGTCCCAATAACTGGCCTTCAAGGTCACCTGACTTCAATCCTGTGGATTACCATATTTGGGGATATCTAAAATCAAAAGTATATGCTACCGACATCAATAGCAGAGAATAACTTCTTCGAAGAATAGAGAATGCCTGCGGAGAAATCAGAAATAATCCAGATGTGATTAGAAGGTCCATTCGCAATATTACAAAAAGTGCAAGAAAGTTCATAGAGCAGAATGGAGGTCATTTTGAGCAATTTTTGTAGGTTGGACTTTTTTTGTTTGAACAATGTTGTTAGAATTTCTTGTTTTCTGTTTATGTTAATTATTTAAATTTATGAAAATCTCTTCGTTATTTGTAATAAATAAATTTATTTCTCGTATTTTACTTTTGTTGATACAGGGTGTTCGAGATATTCAAAACATACTGAATGAGTATGTTCTAAGTACGGCCCTGTAATCACATTTTTAGTGGTCTGTACTCGTAAACATACACACTCAATTGAATTTCTAGGATGCTTCTCTAGATGCATTGAATGGATTCCATTTCCAGCTAAAAAATAAAAAAACCTCTCCGATACCATTGTTAACCCCAAAACGTGCATAAATTATAAGTTTGACGGTGAATTTTTGGTAGTAAAATTGTCTGCGGAAAAATAAAAAAGAAATAAGTATATTCGATTTTTCATACCCTTTTCTATTTTAAAGAGCAATTTTCAGAAAATCTATATACAGGGTGTTGTTTTTAGGAAAGACGAGTTTTGAAATTTTTTGTTAAGCCGGACCTGCATTATCTTTTTGGAGATGCTTTTGATGGAGTCTCTAGGTAATGGTTATTACGTGTACCAAATCTCAAAATAATATACAGGGTAACTCGGAAGTTATGAGGTTCGAAAGAAATAGGATAAATTTATAAAACACCCTGTATCTCGGTTATAAAGTACAGCAGACACATTAAATATAGGTTTTTGGAACCACCAAAGTGATCCCCATCAACAGTTAAAGTTAGGCCCTTTCCCAATGAAACACCCTGTATAAAGAACATATACTTTGAAATGCAAAAGTTTAAAAATTCGAAGTATGTTAGTTTGTCGGTTTGTCATACATTTGTATACCCAGTTGACAGTTTAACAATTTTGACTGGATTAGCATTCAATTTTTTTTAAATATTCAATCTTCACACTTTGCAGATGCAAATTTTTAATTTTTTAATGACGTCCTGAAAGCTAAAGCGGAGCCAATAAGAGACAGATATGAAACTCTAGCAAAACGACTAATGAAAAAATGAAAACAAACTAAAAGAGCTGCAAACGTAATTTCTTCACTTCATAAAAGATGCAATTTTTGAATGTATTTGTTTGACGATAAGACTTTTAGATGTAGAGATACGAGGTGTGTAACTTTACGTCAAGTTAGCAAAACCCCTAATAAAAAAAAACTATAAAAGCTGCAATTTTTTGATTTGCACTGCAAAAAAGCTGATAAATTTTACATTTTGACAAAAGGGTTGTGCTGACTTTATGCGCGTGAAAATATTTGAATAAACTACAAACGATAAAACATACTGAAATACTCATTCAAAAAGTAAACATGGAAGCAGTATTGAAATTGAAAGTAATAAATAAATACCATCTAGTTATTTTTCCAAAACCCGCAACATTCCAAACTACTTTCTAAAATGTCCATAATGCGGATGTCGGCATTTTTTCTTAACGCTCAAACAAGGCATTTATTACCAGGCGCCTTTTATAGTTTTAACCACCATCGACAAGCGAAATTCGAGCAGGGCCAAAAATGCCTTAATTCACGTGCTCGTTTCCTCAAAATAGAAAACCGAAGTTATGGCCGGATTTCGAATGAAGTGACGGAAATAGCACGCCAGTCTAAGGAAACACCCCTTCCTGTCTTTTATATCAATAATAAGGGATGAAAATTTAGAACCAAGTTGACGGATAGATATCCTGTCATTCGAAGTAATAGGCTTTTAGTTTTTGACCGACGGCTGGTGGTAGCTTATAATTAGACATAATTGGCTGTTATACATTAGTTTCGTTGAGAAATTATACAGAAGGGTCTAAAGATGGACCTAATTATGTGATTTATTACCTCCGACACTGTCATTGAGAGTGTTAAACCGTTTGTGAAGGTGTTAAATCAATTACGACTTTTAATAAGTAAAACTACTTTGTTTTAATCTATTCCTAAATTTTTAGAATTCTTGACCTTTTAAATTGCGAGTAAAAGTTCCCGATTTTGAGAGTCAATTTCCATTTAAAGTAGGTATATAAAAGGTCAGATTTCTTTAACTATAGTTTATTTGTTTGGAGTTGGCAGTTAAGAAAAGTCATTAAATCGTAAAATGTTGTAAACAAGACCCTAAATCAGTAGCACACGTACTTATTTATTTCTTTTATTCATCTTATTTTAATATTTTTACGTAACTAAGACTAGAATAATTGTGGTCGTTAGGGGTGTTAAAGGATTAAGGTAACCCTATGTGTATAATTACAAAAACAGGTACGTTATTAGTTTATAAATTGAGGATTTGTTTATATCCTAATGCATAAGAATATAGGTACTCGTTGTAACATGATATGTTAACTAAAAACGTAGCATATTTAAATTAATTATATGGCTAACGCTAACACTATCTATTGTATAGAGTTCTTAATATGTTAATTATTACAAACGATTCCTGTCAGTAATTCAAACTTTATTCACGATCTTTAATTTGGCATAGTCCAATACCTTCAATGCCACGATTTAATCTCTTATTTTCATTGGTGTTACACACAGGTATGTTTTTTGATTTATATTTTTGGTAAAAGATTTTAAATATAATTTCTATAAATCTTGACAGTACTATATAATCAGATGAGAATTTTCACATTTATAATTATTTCAAGTATATTTTGAGGGCAATTTAAAAGTAATAATTGTAAATTTTTTTATAAAAAAAAATACAAAATGGCGAGTTGAGTACATTTCTGGAATTCTAATTGTAATATTAATGTATCTTTTCGCCACAAATTATAATATAAAAGATATGTAATTGACGAAATGGCGAAGGAAAAAAGGAATAATTGTATTACGTTTGCCACCTTATCACTGTCAATTAAACCCTATAGAATTAATATGGGCACAGATAAAAGGTGAGGTGGCAAGAAACAATACAACTTTTAAATTCAATGATGTTAGACAACTTTTGATAAATTCTTTTGGAAACGTAACACGAGAAAATTGGATCTATGCCATAAACCATGTGAAGAAGGAAGAAGAACAATTGTGGATTGTTGATATCAATATTGAAGAACTGTTCGAACCCATTGTAATTCCTATCGGACCAGGCAACGAATCTGACTCATCGTCGGATGAATACGACGAAATGGAAGCCGACAATTAAAGGAGTAAGTGATTTTTGCATTAATTTATATTTAATTCTTACTTTTTAATATGTAGCATATTTTTATTTTACTTTTAATTTGAATTATTGTGCTTTAAAAAAACTTTGGATCTACGGTCATGGTCATTCAGCTACCTGTTGCGACAATATTATCTTGAGTTTCTCTAAAAATAACAATAAAAACGTGTACTACTTTTAGTTATTTTTAATTGTTATATATTGAATTCACTGTGCTGCAAACTCCAAACAAATAGGTATAGTATATTTTAATTTATATAAAAATATTCTCTTATCATTGAACACATTTTGTATAGGGTATATTGTTCATCGACTATTTGGAAAAGGGAAAAACAATCAACAGCGACTATTACTGTGCATTATTGGAGCGATTGAAGACCGAAATCGCGAAAAAATGGCCCCATATGAAGAAGAAAAAAGTGTTATTTCATCAAGACAATGCACCGTGTCACAAATCAATGAAAACGATGGCAAAATTGCATGAATTGGGCTTCGAATTGCTTCCTCACCCACCGTATTCTCCAGATCTAGCCCCCAGCGACTTTTTCCTTTTCTCTGACCTGAAGAGAATGCTCGCGGGAAAAAAATTTGGCTCTGATACTGAGGTAATCGCCGAAACTGAAGCTTATTTTGACCGAAAGTACTATAAAAATGGTATCGAAAAGTTGGAAGGTCGCTATAATCGCTGTATCGCCCTTTATTACAATATGTTGAATAAAAAAATGCTTTTGTCAACTGACTTCTGTTTTAATGGTAGACCGGGGAATATACTGGCCTACAACCTCAGTAGTTAATGTATTAGATGTGTGTAAAATTTCAGCACCTGCTGAGTTAGAAGTGAAAATAATAAACAGTTAATTCAAATAAAATTATTCTGAAAATAAAAACGACTCACCATATATAACAAAAAGAATAATCTTCCCTATTGTTATCACTTCCTGTTCAAGTTATCAAGAAAAACTAAAATGCAGGTACATGTAAAAATGTCGTCAGTCAATATTATCAATGATAGTGGATATTTTTCTCATTGGTAGGTATACCGTCAAAAAGCGCTTGTGTATGCGTATATATGTATATAATATTATAAAGGACGTCGTTAGGACAGGATATCCGTATCCTTGCCCATATAAAAGCAATAGAACAGGAAAAGGAAACATATTATCACCGATTTTCAATTGCCATTATCATTTTTCCGTTCCATTCATTTAAATACAAAATTCCTGTTTTGTTTATAAAATTATATTATACCATTGCTGCTGACTCTATAAGGCCGGATATATTTTCATTTTTAACTGTTTGATTATTGAAATGAGAATCAGGAGATGACGAATTCGTTAGATACTTACAATCGTAGAAAAAATGATGTTTGCAGTCAAATAATATAAAATTAATATCAAAATTTAGACACATACGTTTTAATATTTCCAAGTATTTTAAATAAATAAACAAACAAACAATTGCAAAGATACAAGAGAATAGCAAAATCAAGTTTTTATTGGAATCTACCCTAATACGTTTTTATGTAACTTTATAATACATCAAAACCTCCCAAAGAAAAATATAAAATGAGATATAAACTGGTATAACAATTAAGGAAGTCATAAAATTCTATAAATAGAGGAAAAAACACCAATAAACTATTCTGAATTCGTAAAAATACTAACAGTAAAATACAAACAAAAACAAAGTAGGTAGTTAAACATGAAAAAAAAATGTTGCTATTATTCAAAATAAACTAGTGAAGGAAGAATAACAATATTACAAAGAACTGACTTTTTAAAAAAATACTGTATTATCTTCTGTACTATCTTCTTATCGTTGTCAGTAAAGATTTTTTTGTTAACCTACCAAAACAGGTTAATTTATTTAAGGTATGTGTTGAGAATTGTATAATTGATGAATGTTATTCCAAACTGCATTATATTATTTATTGAATGTATTTACTAAACGTATTACTAAAAAAAGCTTTTTTATGATTTATGTAGATTTTGTTTATAAAGACAACCAAAGCAAACAAAACTAAAATACGATATTTGACACAAACATCCTAGGAGCATCCTTGTTACTTAAATAGGTATACAAAAAATTAAAGATAAAATACTTAGGAACTAAACTTACCTTCTTATATTATTGGAATCTAAACTCTTTCACACTAAACTTTACCGAAACTAACCTCAATAATGGTTACTTTACGCGCCACTATAAGATAAGCTATAAAAATCAGATCAATAATCAAACTTATGCACGTGCCCAGTTGATTGGATAATAACGTGTCTTGTTGAACACTCGTCAGCGCGCGCAGCGTCTTACCACACCAACGTTTCCAGCTCGAATAACTGCAAGACGGATAAGTCAGCGTTTTATACCGGGGGTTCTTCCTACCCCTAAACAACGGGTACATCCTTGACGTTGGTTCTACTATTATTATCCGCGTCTAAAATTTTCTTTAACAGAATTAATATTTATGACCAAATATACGCAGAGGGTAGCTATTTATATTTTAGAATTAGAAGAAGACAGATTTTCTTTTTAACTGAAATGACTTAAACTACGTAGAGAATTACTCCATCATTGAAGAGATGAGCGCAGACGTATATACATATTTAAAATATTTTAAATAAAGCTGGATCTAGAGGTGTAGGAATCCACCGGGGCAGTGCCCGAGGTAAGGGCCCCCGCGAGACTCCTGGGAAAAAAGGAGGGTCATTGTCTAGTTTATGTTCTTCTCGAATTTTGAAAAACTAAATATACGTAAAACAAAAACAAGCTGAAATTTTTTTGCAGTAGGGGCCCCATGAGTGGACTTGCCCCAGAGCCCCCGGATTTATCGCTACGCCACTGGCTGGATCTAGCAAAAAATTCTAGCAATGTCCCGTAAAGGTTTAAAAGAATTTCTTATTATAAAGCCTAGTATATTGTTTGCTTTATTAATAGTTATGTTGATATGCCTTTCAAAGGTGAGTTTGGCGTCAATATATACTCCCAGATATTTAGTCTCATTTTTATTTACGAAGTCTTTGATTGTTAATTGTACCTATATTCTGAATTTATTTTTCTAGTTATTGACATTAAATTCTAAAAAATTCTTCAAAGATCACTCGTAGAATCTGTGTATGTCGTTTTGAAATATTTCGACTTCAGTTTCAGTTTTAATTTCATTGTATACCTACTTTAAAATCGTCAGCAAACAAATCGTAGCCTAGCCTAGCCTAATTTGTACAAGCCCGAAGCGAAGGGTTCATATCCAGTCTTTAGGAAATCGACTCCCGCGCCCCTTTTCCAACCACCCCCGGTCCTCCTGGTACCGGTCTGTACAAATATCAGTACTTCGGTTCAAAGAACAGACTTGTTGTCTTGTCCGTTGAACCAGTTTGTTGCTAGGCATCTTTTACTGGTGTCCTTGTTGTCTCTCTCAGTTTGGCAGGCTTCATTGTTCATCTCGTGTTATCCGATTAGATCGGCATCGTCTTTTTCTTTGGGTCATCTTCTTCTTGGTGTACCTGTAACGTACTTAGATTTTTATTAGTGTGGTAGAAGCTGGTGCTTCGGTCTAACGTACTTCCACTGCCCATCGCCCGGGTCGTAATCTAGCAGGTACATGAGTTCCGCATTTGGATGGTCTTCAAGTCTGGCAAAACCTATCTCCGCTTTATCGTTCAAAAGATCTAGAATTCTTTCGAGTTCCAGATCTCTGAAGATGTCTTGGTTGCGAAGGTACCAGGGTGCGTTCACTGCCTGTCGGATACATAGGTTCTGCTAAACTTGTACCATGTTCCTGTTGGTTTTGCAAGTTTGCCCCCAAGCCAGGGATGCGTATGTCAGGATCGGCATGATTACGGTCCGGATGAGCAGCAGTTTTGTGCGTAGTTGAAGGTCGCTGTTGCGTCCTATCAGGCACTGTAGTTGAGACCTTGCTGTTTTAGCTTTCGCTACTACCGTTTGGACCTGCTCTTTGAAAATCAGCCCTTTGTCTAGGGTGACTCCCAAGTACTTCGCCGTGGGACTCCATGAAACTCTCTGCTCGCTGAGTCTCACTTCTTCTGGTGTTGGTTGTCTTCTCTTTTGACAGAGTATGACCTGTGTCTTGTCTGCGTTGATTTTTATTTTCCATTTTGTACACCATCTTCCTACAAGGGTAGCTGCTTCTTGTAGATATCTGGATACCAGGCGGGAATGCGTGCTACGCGCTGATATTGCTGTGTCGTCAGCGTACAGGGATAACCTGGTGTTTATCGTTTTTGGTATATCCGCTGTGTAAATAGTGTACAGCAAGGGTGAAAGGACTGCTCCTTGTGGCACCCCAGCTTCCAATTCCGTCTATCTGGTGGTTGTGTTGTTGATCTTGACTCTGGAGAGTCTTCCATCAACGAAGGATCCTAGTAGTTTTACTAGGGATCTCGGGATGCCAAACTCGTCCATTTAGAAGAGTGTCTTTGTCTCAGAATTCCGTTGATGATCGCAGTAAGAAATACCACGCCCTTCAACGGAAGTTTCTTTATCATTAGGTTTGACACAGAGTCGTACCCCGGCGCTTTCCTCAGAGGTAGTTTCCGGATGGTGTCTCTGACCTCCGCTGGACTCGTTGGTTCGATGACCTCGTCGTCTTCTCTGTTCTTCATTTCCTCAACGGCATCCTCGACAACCTCCTCGAAATCTATGTCGTCGTCTTCGTGTTGGTTGAGTTGGCATTCCCGCTCCAGAGTCTCGAGAAGTGCTTGTCCTTTCTTCTCGTCAGTGTATACAATACCTCTCGCTCCGTGGAGCGGGGGTATTGGTTTCCTGTCTTTTCGCAGTACTTTTTGGAGGTTCCAGATTCCACTGTCCTGTGGGTTCAGCGTTTGCAGAAAGTTCTGCCAGCGTTCGTGAAGGTGATCTTTCAACGCTTCTTTGACTCGCTGGTGGAGTTCGTTGGCTAGTCGCTTGTCGTCTGGGTGCAGCGTCCGCTGGGCCCTTTTTCTGGCTCTACGTTTCTCTCGGATCAGTGCCTGAGTGTTGTCGTCTATCTCTCCGTATTTCTTTGGCCTCTCTACCGTTGTCGTTACAGTGTGTGCAGCGTAGGCTACTCCGATAGCGGTTTCGAGCCGGTCTATCGCCTCGTCGACATCTTCGACGCTATTATCCTCGGGAATCGGCCCTACGAATTGTCCTACGTACGCCCTGTAGGCCTCCCAGTTTGTTCTTTTGAATTCTTTCTGTCTCAGCGTTAGCTCACCTTCTCCTACATCTAGTAGGATTGGGTTATGCCCCGCAGATCCTTAAATCGTACCCGGAATCCCTAATAACTACCTACCATGTTGTTTTTCACTAAGGTAGGGATGAACATGATTTATTTTTTTTCATATAACATAGTTTCGGAAATTTTGCTAGCAGTGCAAATGAAATAAATAAATATGAATGATATTAAAATTTTCGCTTTCATTCGGCAACAAATTCAACATCTGTTGGATATAAACGAAAGGTTTTCCAGTATTTCCAGTAATATACGTATGGAATTTGGATTAGATAAGTGCAAAACTTAAACATCGAAAAAAGGAATTAGTCTATGATGTGACTCTGCTTAGTGGTTATACACATACGTCCAAAAGTTTGGAATAATGGAATATTTCATCTTTTTATTAATTTTTATAACTAATTTTTTTTATATAAGTAAACATCATTTTGTTACAACTCTGACCAATACTAAATAAATCTCTGTTGTGCGTCTATTCGGGGGGGCGGTAGGTGATGGATTTTTGTTTATGCATGACAATGCACCTCCACATCGAACAGCTGCAGTACAAAATTTTTTGGAAGAAGAAGGAATATCCAAATTAAGATGGCCATCAAATTCCCCTGACATGAACGTCATTGAACATGCCTGGGATATTCTTAAAACACGCATTAAGAAGCGAAACCCTCCCTCAATTACTCTAACTGAAAGATGTTGCTCGTGAAGAATGGGAGAGAATTCCGCAAGCCCAGCTCGACCATTTAATCGATAGCATGCCACATCGCCTACAGTCATGCATACAGGCCCATGGAGGAAATACTGATTATTAATTTTATTTACAAATCTTTTTTTGTTTATTAATTTATTTAAAAAAAATTTGTAATACATTGTACATTTTTCACCTCAAAAGAATAAATCATTTTTTTTTTGTATGTTTATCTGACTTTGAGATTTATTTAGTATTGGTTATAGTCTATATAGAAAGGACAAGGAGTAATAAATCATTCATTTAAGTAGGCGTACCAACATATATTTTAAGAGGGTATACCATAAGGTACATTTTGTATTGAACGAATGAGTTGCAGCTACGCTAAAGAATATACGAGTTAGGTCAGAGGTAACGGGATGTACTAATTTTAATAAAAAATAGTGATAGAGGTACATACATTTTAGTAAGTTTGATAAAGAAAGGCAACACAGTTTATTCATAATAGAAAACAAACCAATCTGTAACAATAATTATTTTATATATTTTTGTTCTTTTTGTAAGAAGATTAATTCAAAATTTGAATATTGTCACAAATAAATTACAATGAAATATATTTTTAAAAAATGAATTAAAGTCAAGATAGCAAGATATCGTTACAATTTTTATTAAATTCAAAGAAGCAAAATGAATATTTTTTATTTGTATTACTCCTATATGTAGTGTTTGGGGAATTTTTCTCAGAAAGTTTAAATGGCAAGTGGCCTACTGTAATCGGCTTAATACGGTTACACCTATTTACAGATTATTCGATTATTGAAAGGGATTTTCCAAACAACCCAGTTTTCTTAGAAACATTATCGAGAATATTATTTTAAAAGAAAGTAGGTATGAAGTTGTATGGTTTTCATAATATTTTAAAAAGTTGGAATATATTTAAAACATTTGTTGAATGTTAATTGTGCAAGTACCAAACAATGTCGATAAGCCACGGACCATATAAACGACCAAAAACAGGTCCATTATCTTTAAATGAAAAAACTCTGATATTGAATTGTTATATATCATTGAAAAACAAGGATCCAAGTGCAAGTGTTGATAATATTATGGAAATAACGGCTGCTATGTTGTGTGTTGCTAAATCAACAATTTATAGATTACTAAAAGAAAGCAAGAATGGAACTCTTCAACCCCCTCCTTCAGGCCGAAAACCAATTGAGATCGATGAATCATTAAAACAAAGACTAAGGCGAAAGGGAATTCCAACACTTGACAAATTATGACATCAGTGCAAGAAGATACGGACTATACAAAATTCTCCAGAATGACATTATGCAAACTTTTGAAAGATGTGGGTTTCAGATATATAAAACATAATAGAAAATCTCTCTTAATAGATAAACCGGGAATAGTTTTTTGGAGAAGAGACTATTTAAGAAGTATTCGACAAGCCAGAGAACAAAATTTGAAAATCTTCTACTTAGACGAAACATGGATAAATGCTGGATATACAGTTTCCAAATCTTGGCAAGATGAAAACATTAAAAGCGGAAGGCAGGCTTCGTGGAAGGTTTGCCTCTAGGTTTGCAGCCACCATCTGGAAAAGGAAAAAGACTTATCATTGTCCATGTTGGAAGTTCTAAAGGTTTTGTTGATGGTGGATTATTAAATTTTATTTCAAAACGCACGGGAGACTATCACGAAGATATGAATGGGGATTTCTTCGAGGAATAGTTTGTTCAAATGTTGGATCTGATTCCAAAAGGGGCTGTTATTTTTATGGACAACGCAAGTTATCATTCACGGTTACGAGAAGCATTGCCCACAAGTCGTTGGCGTAAAGCAGAGCTTTTGGAGTGGCTTATTTCGAAAAATATTAAGTTTCCAAAAGATCCACTAAGGAAAGAACTTTACAGAATTGCAAAAATGAACAAGAATAAATACAAAACCTACATTGTAGAAAAAATGGCTTCTTCTCGTGGTATATCAGTTCTTCGACTTCCCCCTTATCATTGTGAACTTAATCCCATAGAATTAATATGGGCTCAGGTAACGGGGGAAGTTGGAAAAAAATACTACTTTTAAAATAAACGACGTTGTTAAATTGTTTGAGAGTGCTGTAAGTCATGTTAGTAAGGAAAATTGGACAAACTGTATCGAGCATGTTATCAAAATAGAGGCAAATATGTGGAAAATTGACAATATTTGTAATGATTTAATCGACCCTATTATTATTAATGTCAACAACGATTCTTCCTCTTCCGAGTCGGATATAGAATAAAATGTAAGTAATAAATGTATTCCAAAAATTATTTCTTTTCATTTTTTATTATATTATAATTTAAAACTTATTTTTTTCCCAAAATACACACCACTGCATTGCGTTGTTGCTTATTGCTAATCCTTTAACAATGAAGAAACCCTAAACTTTGCTACAACTGAAACAAATACGGGGTCGATCTACCTGGTTTTTAGATTTACGGAAGAAATGTAATTTAAAGTAAGAGATTTATCAAAAATTTCATGGTGCTCCCTGTAAAGGTTTTGCATACTTAATTAGGGTTTATTACTCCTCGTACTTTTTGTACATACTATAGAGTTGTAGCAAAATGATGTTTACTTATACCAAAAAAAAATTATACAAATTAATAAAAAGATGAAATATTCCATTAATCCAAACTTTTCGACATTATGTGTATATTGCATTAGGAAAATTCAATTCAATAGTTTGTAAGGTACTTTTATTGGTCGAAATATATTATTATTATATTTATCAACGAAAACACCCTGTATAATTAAGAGTATTAATTTCATGAATAAACGTTTGAAAAATATACAACAGGGTCTTTGAAAATTTTGATAAGCTGTATCCGGCTTATGTTAGTACGGCTGAATATTATGTTTATTAAAAACGCCATAAAAGTACACAATTTGTGATTAAAAAAAGTTATAATTTTTCGGTTGACACGCCGCATACCATAAAACGGGATGTCATAAAATATTAGTTAATAAAAAGCTTAATTGTTTCGCCTGATTAGGTTCCTCTTTGGTTTTGCCCAATTAGAATGTCTCGTCTTACAATTTACGCTTTTCTTTAGACCTTTACTACGTGGTAAATTTTTGTTTATTTACAAACTGCGTTCGCAATGTTCACATAACGTGACATTAAGACAAGCATCCATATTTTGTCGTTAGTTAAAATGTAAATAATACAGTCGTAAAGTAAATACGTAAATAAATGACAGCTGGAGTAAAATAGATGGCTAGATTGTAAAATTATCCGTTGGCACAATATTAATTTACGTGACTTTGTACATTATACCATGCTGGTTCCTTCTTTTGAACATTCACACCCATTGTAAATGTCGATTCTTATTCCTATTATAACCGGAAGCATCTGGACCTGCTATTGCTATCCTTAAATGGAGGACGGAATATCTTTCACCAGCGGTGGTTTGCAGTATTGAAAAATGTATCAAGTAAAAAAAGTAAATAAACAAAAAATATTTATTGTTAAAGGATACAGGGTTCTTCATCGGTAATTGTACTACAGAGACCTATATAATTTAATTTAATAAATAGTTCCAAAATATTTAATAGTTTACAGTAAAAAAGTTCACAACGTGAATCACGCTGATATATTGAGGGCCGGTTTTTCAATCGTTTGTTAAAAGCTTCTGTTACTTGACCAAAAGTTAACCGTGACCAACAGCTAAAGTTTATATTAAAGGTTATGGCGTTTTTCAATGCACTATCTAACTTTTAGCTACGAAACTGCCAGGTATCATTAAATTTGCTGGGTTGGTTAAATTTGATTTTTTGGTTTGGTTTGTTAATTTCTTAGAACGGTATATAAAGATATTGTTTTGTGTTCAATCTAGTTGAGTTAACCTAAGTTTTTATGGTTTTAAATAGAAAAAGAAGATCTTTGTTTTTATTAGTTTTATTTATTTTGTTGAGTATTATTTTAAAAATTTTATATTTTCAAATGGAAACACCAAAGAAAAACAGGATATCTAATTTTTCACTATCTGATAAATCCTTGTTATTAAAATTAACAAATCATTTTAAAACAACTATTGAATGCAAAAAGACGGATGCCGTTACTTGGAGAGAAAAATATTTTTAGAAAAAGAGAATTGAAATAAAAGCTTACCTGTCTGTGGGTGTTTCAATTTGATTTTCGATTTGTTCTAATAATAACATAGTTTCCTTTGAAGGTCGAAATCTTACGCGAAAATCTAAATCATCAAACTCTTCAAAAGGGTTCGACCTTTCTTTAACAATATATGGTCTCCTTTCATATTCAAGGTATTCCAATATTTCTTCATCATCATCACTCATACAAAAATCAAATATCTCCATTTTTCCGTTAAACAACTTGCTAACTACTAGTTACAAATCCAAACAGAGACTTTAAAGTGTTTGCTAATATAACAGAAACGTTAGCTTGTAGTCAACCTTAACAGTTAGTTGAAGAAACACTTTGACTCCTTGTTAAGGGTTAACTGATAGCTAAATTTGCTTAGCTGGAGATTGAAAAACCGGCCCTGAGTATTGATGATTTCATAAGGTAGGGAGTTCCACTTGTCACAATGACATTTGCGATGGATCAACTCCCAATTTATTATTTAATACATTCCATGTAATAAACGGCTTGTAAAAGTACATTTGCTGACTTTTTTCTTCGCAAGAAGGTCGACTACGAAGGATTGAAACTTTTGAAGTCTATTTCTGATTGATTCAAGGAAAATAACAATTATTCTAGAAAATTCAAATAATACAAAGTAACAAAATAAAAAATTTAAACGATAAATTTAACATTTTAATTAATATCTGGTATTGCCACCTCTGGCTCTAATAACATCTCATTCTCCGTGGAAGGGTTCTTATCAGGTCACTTATGTAATCCAAATCCACATCATTCTTCTATTAAAACATTTTCCAGCCCATCAAGGTTGTTTGGAGCGATATTACGAGTTCTTATGCGCCTGTCCAGGTAGTCCAAACATGTTCAATTAGGTTTAGGTCTGGACTAACTGGGGGACTAACTGAGGTTAGATACATGTGATACATGTAACGAAGAGGGAAGTTTAGATCATATTTTTTTTGCTTGCAAGAAAACAGAAAATCATACGGTTGTCCTTTGGAATAATCTTTTAAAACATAACGTCCAAGCACCATGGAATCTGCAAAACCTACTTTCCATTAACTGTCGGAAAATATATGATGCGATAATAATGTTTTTAAAAGAAGCCAATATGTATCTATGAACTAATTATGCATTATGCAGATTAGATTTATGTTTAGGTTGGTTCAATTTTGAAATTTGTTACCTATGTGCTCTATCCTATTTGTTTTACCTTTTATTAACCGTGGCCTACTTTTGTGTGTGAAGACAAAAATGCCTTGACGGGTCCCTAGGCGAGAAACGTGTGACCTTGTTTTTCTCCTTTTGTGTTAGCTATCTGTAAATATTAATCCTGACGTGACTGGCTGTATGACCAAAGGTCTATGCCAAAAAAAAAAAAAACCTCCAAATGAAAAATTAAACAAACGAACTGCACACAAAAAATTTTAAAATGTAAATAATACAAATAGGATTTTTATCAAAAGTTATTAATTTTTTGTTTTTCAACAAAAAGGCGATTTAGACTGTGACTATTTTGGGCTTTTATAAATCTGAAAGATGCCGTACACTCATATTAAAATATTTTGAAAAATGTGATTGTGATATTTTATTTTACACCATAATTAAAATTATCCGATACTTTTTGAGATGAGATTTGTTTGATATTATAGCTTTGGATAATAGGTAACTAGTTTCGGTCTGAATCAGACCATCATCAGGCTGTAAAAAACACAATAAATTGGTATACAAGAAAGAATTGATGTACAAAGCAGTTGACAGTGATAAAATGTAATATTACAGAGATAAAAAACTTATATTATCATTTGGACATAACAAGTCAAATCAATACGAGTTTAAATACTTAAACATGAAACCAATACAATTAAAAGTAAATGTCAATCCGGACAAAATTCTTTCGAAATTATTAGTTTTAAAAAATGTTCTAAAAGTTTTAGCGCTGAACAAATTATTTATAAATCTACAACATTGAAAAGATACCAGTTTAAATAAATCAAACAACAAAACATACTTGTATATACTGTAGGTGTACGACATAATGAACAGTAAAAATTTTTTTTCCACAAACAAGCACTTATAGAGACACAAGATTAGAAACAGCTGTAATTGTGATTTTAAACCTAATTTTTTCAACTAAACTTGGAAGTTGACTTAAAACGAAGAGTTATTTATTAACATTTGTACTAGATGGAGTAAGAAACCAAAAGTAGAAAGGAATTTGAAATATGTTCCTACTAGATGAAGTAAAAAATCAAAAGTAGAACGAAAGGAAAGTATGAAGGGTTCCCACTAGATGAAGTAAAAAATCAAAAGTAGGACGAAAGAAAAGGATTCAGGGTTCCCACAGCATGGAATAAAAAACCAAGTATGGGAAAGGATTTAAGGATGAAGGATGTAGAGTTCCCACTAAATGAAATAAGAAACCAAGTGTAAGAAAGGAGGATAGAGGATAGAAAAAGAATCACGGTAGACAAAATAAGAATAAATGGTCAGGAACCCTACCTACATGTTGTCAAATACGTAATCATTGGTTTAAAATAGAGGGAGGCAGTAAAACTGCTATTCACGTTAGTCTGTAATTGTTGGGATAAACTTATCGCCTTTTTCTAGATGGGTGTAACTCTTGTAATTTTCCAAACCCTAGATAAAATATTTGAAGAATATTACGTTTCCATTAGTCTTGAAAGAGGAGGAATACAATAGAATGTACACGTCTTTACTAAAACAGCAGCTATTTCATCTAAACCAGGAAGGTATTATGCTTTAATGCTTATGAATTTGTTCTTGACGAAGTCAGGTTCAATGAGAATATGATTAAGGCTTTGTAAACAGCGAGAAGTTAAAATGTTTTTTGAATAAATCTCTACAGAAAATGGTCAGATTTAGGTTATAACCTTCTCTAGACCTTCTGAATATTCTTAAAACGCTAGATTAATTAATTCCTGTAATTTCAGCCACAAATTGCTGATATTGTTTATTTTCAATAAAATAAATATTATTTTTATATTAGGATAAATTCAAAAATAAAATTAAGTTTCTCTTGAAAATTTGTCATTTTTAATACCACAAACTGACACAAAAGTTGGTATTTTAATTGCTAATAAAAAATAAACGTTGAAACAGCAACAGTTTTAATCCTAAACTTAAATACTTTTAATCCTAGCATTAAAAGTACGTTCAACTATATTTATTTTTTAACGTAGATATTAAAAGTATTCTTTGAAAAATTTTAATAAAAATTCAAAAAACTGGAAGAATCGACATTATTTACTTTTTTAATAGACTTGTTAGATATTTTCTTAAAGCTTAATTATATATTTGATTCCTAAAATGCATGTCTTGTCCCTTGACGAGCTACGTTTTGGGGAATATTGGTAGTCACTGACATTTTTTGGGCCTATTTTTTCGTCATAAGAAAAAATACAACTTTTACGTCGTTTGAAGAAAAAATCGCATATTTCATTCAGATGTAACTTTATTTGACTTTATTTATCTCTCAGTTAATGCTTAACTACCAGTTATTTTGGAAAGGTCTGTTTATCAACAACAGGCTAACTTTATCCGACAGCTAAAATGTCAAATATTTATCTGTAACTTTCAACTGGCGGTTTGGTCGATATCTGGAGGTTAAGGTTTATTATATAACCTCACTTTATGAAGAAGAGTTGGTTTGTTTTGATTCCGAAGTTTTTTGGTGAGTCTAATTTACTTGGGTTTGATCAAAGTGAAAAATGGAAAGTACTAGTACGATTCAGGAGAGAGGATGCAATTTCACAGCAGATGAGAGAAATTTGCTTTCAAAAATTGCAAATAAACATGAAGATGTCATCGAGAATAAAAAAAAACGGATGCGGCAACCTGGAAGTCGAAAATCACGTACCTATTATTACAAAACTCAAGTGAATCTTCAATGAGTTCTAATATTGACAGAACAGTCTCTTTTGTCATCTTAAATTTTTGCAAGAAATGTTTTATTTTGAGATGTTTGTTTGAGGGTTATTCGTTTTTAAATACTTTATACACCCCCAAAATAAAAAATCAAACAAAAGTACTGCACACAAGAATATTTGAAATGTTAATGTTACGAAAAAATTTAACATTTAGTAGTTCAAATTTGAAATATTAATATAACTTAAGGAGATTACACACAAATATTATTAAAAAATTTCAATTTTTATTCAATTTTAAAAATTATACGAAACTATTGAGAAGAGTACATTTTTTCAATGGTAAGTTTTGGGAACAGCTGGTGGAACAGTACACCAACGTTTAACACTTGCGAGAATACATCCAGCGCCGGATTCCGTTATGAGGCTAAAATAGGCCAATAGAAATATTAGTAGGTGTGGCTTGGATATTTGGCGCACTTTTTCAATTTGTGCTTTCTAGGCTAGAAAGTAAAAAAATATATAATTGCAGTGTAAAAATGTATTATAAAGGTGTATTTTTTTATTATGCCAGGGGATAATTTCAGGTTTTTTTAAAATAAGTTTAATTTAATTAATATAAATGTTTTGGTTAACCGTAACTAAATTAAGGGTAAAAATACTGAGGATTTTTTATTACTTATTTTTTATTTCCATCCTCCAACCTCCGAGAGTTGAAATATTTCATAGAATTGGGCAAATTATTGTAGTTTTAATCCATAATGAAATCCAGTTTTTATCAAATATTTATAACTTGGGCATCTATTCCTATAACTGTTCTCTTACATCATTACTAACTTTCCGAAACCGCAAATAATTTGAATTGCCTGATTGTGTGTTACAATAAGAGTTATTTAACAAGGTGCTTCTTGTAACAGTTGGAATTTTTCTTGTATGCCCATGTATTTTTTCTAATAAGATGAATTTTTACTGTTAATTTTGAAGGGCAGTTGGTTTTTCTCGTTTTAATTTGTGAAGATGGTTCGTAAGTTTTTAAGCACCGAGTAAAGTGGTGACATCTAAAATTAAATTTAAACTTTAGATGGTAAATAAAACTTTTTAAATGTTTACTAAATAATTTTAATTAACTCAAAAATTCAATATATTATGTATAGGTACCAATATATCATTTAAATATTTCACTTAAGTTTAATCCGTTCTCTATCCTCAATAACCGTATTATTTATAACGTATGATGAATTGGTTAAGTTTTCAAACTCTCTTAACCATTTACCAAACACTTTTTTATTCGTGCAATTAACAAAAAATTGCAACTGAACGTTAGGGAACTTATCTTCACCTTCTATTATCTTTTTCTCCATAATTTTTGTTCCCCAGCCAGGTGGCAAAACAGACTAAAAAATTGGTAGATTTAATAGTTAATAATTGTTCTTATTACTACCTATACGCCAAAAATAGATATTTGATTTGATACTCATATTAATGAATTTTTCATTTAACGAGGAAGACACAAAGTTTTCCTTTTACACGTTAGTTAAAATTTTTCACAAAAAATCAATACCTTTTGTTTGCCTACTTTTAAAGACTATGAAATGAAGACAAGATCAAAGGAAAACAATCTTAAAATAATAAATACCTGCTTAAAACCTTAAAAATTACTTTCAGTTATACCTAGTTTAAACGTCACGTAAAATATCAACGGTAGGAACTCCGCCCACAAGCATCATTTTAAT
The DNA here is from genome assembly GCA_035357415.1 of Ophraella communa. Classification (NCBI taxonomy): domain Eukaryota; kingdom Metazoa; phylum Arthropoda; class Insecta; order Coleoptera; family Chrysomelidae; genus Ophraella; species Ophraella communa. The sequence goes on along the minus strand of CM068981.1, from coordinate 39,843,562 downwards.
TGGCTTATTTTAACCTCATAACGGAATCCGGCGCTGGATGTATTCTTGCTTAACACTTTCCCTCACGACACAGTACAAAAACGATTTATACGCCTTTTTGGACAGGTGTCAACCGTAAAATAGTAATAGTAAGAAAAATACTTTTATATTGAACAGACAACGAGGTTGTAAACGAATTAGAGCCGCAACTGACAGATTTTATTTCGACTTATTGACAACCGGAAGTGACATTTACCGCGTGCTATGAATCGAATATAATATATATATATATTTTTTTTGTAAGGAAAGGAAGTTCTTTGTATTTATAGGGGACACTAAAAAAATAGTTAAGGAAGAAATGGAGACGTCTTGTCAAAATAAAACCAATATTTTGTATCGGAAGGTAATAATACATAGACACCTTAATATTCAGTATGATGCAAATGTATGGAATAAATTCATTATTTCAGAAACAGACGACAGACACGTCAATTTTAATTTTTGAATGTCATCAACTGCTATAGATGTGTTGGACATTACGTCATTAGTGATGGCGTAATGACGTCATCGACGATTTTTTTAAATACAAACCGAGGTCACGTTATAAAAAATACCCGATGAAAATTAAAAAAAATAATAACAACACATAGAACAATAAAAAAAACAACACAAATTTTAACTTATCTTACTTAAGTAAGGTGTTCAAAATGACCTCCCAAATGATGGTAATGAATTTTTATTGCATTCCTCTAAAATCCAGACCTCATCTACCATTTCATCAGTAGTAAAATTCATTATTGCTAATTTAAATTAATTACGGATTTACTAAATAATACCTTATTATTGCTAATTTACAGTGTACCACAATATTGAATTAATAAACAATAATGTCAGGCTGTGAGTTTCTGACAAACCAATCAAGGCCAAGTCACAATAATTATTGGTAAACTTTAAAATACCTATCTACCCAATGAATACTTTAATGAAAAATTATCTAGAAAACTGATAACTTTAGGTATAGGGAGTACCTACGAATAAATAATAAAAAGGAAGGAGTACAATACGATTTGACGATGTCCACACAGGGTATTATAAACTTATGTCTCGTATTAATTATTAAAAAAAAATATATGTTTTCCGCTTGTAATTATCTGTACAGTAATATACATTGTCATAAAGTTGTAGGAATATAAATTTAGATTAAAAACTTCTAAGCAGGTAACTATAAATAGTTGACTTGGTTTGTCTGTATAAAAAATAAAGGAACGTCTATGATAACGATGTTGTGGTCATTAAAATATTTTGTTAATTTTTAATAATTCAGATAAATAGAACCCTACAGATGAAAAGTAATTCCCATTCAAGAGTTGGGTTAACTACTTAAATCAGAAAATAATATATAAAACAGCATGAAAAAACTATATATGTCAAATGTCACGATTCGAATGAGTCATATTTGGTTCTTCAATATGGCCGACTTCCGTCGCAATTATTTGCTAAATTAAAATATGACAACATTCCTTCCTTTCTATTCTTTATTCGTAGGGGAGTACTTTATAAAGTTTGAAGTATGACATTAGTACTTTTTGACAGTGACATAAAATAAAGGGTGTTCTATGTAAAATTATCAAGAAAATAATGTACTTACATTTTGACTTACCCTGTATTTGATTTAACGAATATTATGAAAACGAATATGTTTTATAATTTTTAACGATAATTAAAATACCATGGTTTCAATATATTATAGTATGTACCAAAAGTACGAGGAGTAATAAACCCTAATTAAGTATGCAAAACCTTTACAGGGAGCACCATGAAATTTTTGATAAATCTCTTACTTTAAATTACATTTCTTCCGTAAATCTAAAAACCAGGTAGATCGACCCCGTATTTGTTTCAGTTGTAGCAAAGTTTAGGGTTTCTTCATTGTTAAACGATTAGCAGGTAAGCTATAACGCAATGCAGTGGTGTGTATTTTGGGAAAAAAATACGTTTTAAATTATAATATAATAAAAAATGAAAAGAAATAATTATTGGAATACATTTATTACTTACATTTTATTCTATATCCGACTCGGAAGAGGAAGAATCGTTGTTGACATTAATAATAATAGGGTCGATTAAATCATCACAAATATTGTCAATTTTCCACATATTTGCCTCTACTTTGATAACATGCTCGATACAGTTTGTTCAATTTTCCTTACTAACATGACTTACAGCACTCTCAAACAATTTCACAACATCGTTTATTTTAAAAATAGTATTTTTTTTCCAACTTCCCCCTTTACCTGAGCCCATATTAATTCTATGGGATTAAGTTCACAATGATAAGGGGGAAGTCGAAGAACTGATATACCACGAGAAGAAGCCATTTCTTCTACAATGTAGGTTTTGTATTTATTCTTGTTCATTTTTGCAATTCTGTAAAGTTCTTTCCTTAGTGGATCTTTTGAAAACTTAATATTTTTCGAAATAAGCCACTCCAAAAGCTCTGCTTTACGCCAACGACTTGTGGGCAATGCTTCTCGTAACCGTGAATGGTAACTTGCGTTGTCCATAACAATAACAGCCCCTTTGGAATCAGATCCAACATTTGAACCAACCATTCCTCGAAGACATCCCCATTCATATCTTCGTGATAGTCTCCCGTGCGTTTTGAAATAAAAGTTAATAATCCACCATCAACAAAACCTTCAGAACTTTCAACATGGACAATGATAAGTCTTTTTCCTTTTCCAGATGGTGGCTGCAAACCTAACGACAAACCTTCCACGAATGCCTGCCTTCCGCTTTTAATGTTTTCATCTTGCCAAGATTTGGAAACTGTATATCCAGTATTTATCCATGTTTCTTCTAAGTAGAAGATTTTCAAATTTTGTTCTCTGGCTTGTCGAATGCTTCTTAAATAGTCTCTTCTCCAAAAAACTATTTCCGGTTTATCTATCAAGAGAGATTTTCTATTATGTTTTGTATATCTGAAACCCACATCTTTCAAAAGTTTGCATAATGTCATTCTGGAGAATTTTGTATAGTCCGTATCTTCTTGCACTGATGTCATAATTTTGTTAAGTGTTGGAATTTCCTTTCGTAAGTAAAATCCATGGACTTTACGCCTTAGTCTTTGTTTTAATGACTCATCGATCTCAATTGGTTTTCGGCCTGAAGGAGTTTTAGGGGGTTGAAGAGTTCCATTCTTGCTTTCTTTTAGTAATCTATAAATTGTTGATTTAGCAACACACAACATAGCAGCCGTTAATTCCACAATATCATCAACACTTGCACTTGAATACTTGTTTTTCAATGATATATAACAATTCAATATCAGAGTTTTTTCATTTAAAGATAATGGACCTGCTTTTGGTCGTTTAGATGGTCCTTGGCTTATCGACATTGTTTGGTACTTGCACAATTAACATTCAACAAATGTTTTAAATATATTCCAACTGTTTACAATATTATGAAAACCATACAACTTCATACAACTTTACTCAAAGAACTAATACTAAGTACTGATTTAATGTACCTACTTTCTTTTAAAATAATATTCCCGATAATGTTTTCGATGAAAACTGGGTTGTTTGGAAAATCTCTTTCAATAATCGAATAATCTGTAAATAGGTGTAATCGTATTAAGCCGATTACAGTAGGCCACTTGCCATTTAAAATTTTATTTTATACCCTATTTTATATTATACCCTAATATATATTTTGGTACGTCTATGAAATCTACTTAAATGAATGATTTATTACTCCTTGTCCTTTCTATATAGACTATAATGTTCCTAATCTCATTTTTAATTATACAGGCGGTTAAACTTGCTTCGATTTTCAGGTAATATTAGTTATAACTTTTTAAATATCTGGTATAACATAATAAAACTTTACATTGTTTGCTCAGATTTACTGAGCTTCCTCACACTAATCAATCACCCTGTAGATGATCATTTATATTTTTGCAATTAATATTGTAATTGCAATAAGGGGGAGGATGTTAGAAATAGTTAATTGCATCAGTTGGGACCTAATAGTTATTTTAAAAATCCATAGTAACGAATAACTTAGCAAAAATACAAATTTTGAACAAATCAGTCTATCATACCTTTTGTTTACAGATAGTTTACTCCAAAATGTATCTCGTTAGAGTTATATTCAGTTTACTGTACCAACGATCATGGGCGTAGTTATTAAAATATCCGACACACCTTTACACCATTCGTTAAACATACATTACGTACATAAAAATACTCAGGGTTTTTAATCAGTAAATAAATGTTAGTACCTTTTAATAAATTACTGTAATTTGAATATTAACAAATTATAAGTAATCTTAATTATATCCTTCTTGACGGCGGCTTTGCCATCGATAAATTTTACAAGTTATATCCGCCATGCTCTTCCACAACCCACAAAACCCATTTTATTTTTCTTCAATTCCTGTTTCGAAAACAGGAAACAGCGCGGCATCGCTTTTTCCGTGGGAGGTCTTCCTCTCTTTCTTATACCATTTCAGTTTCCTTTCCTTCATTGATCCGCTCCTCGACCTTGATGGACATCGGCAATGTACGTTTAGTGTCCGGAAATCCATTCATTGTAATTTTGCCGGATGTATGTTGTACAGACAAGATGGTAAGTAAATAAAAACGAATACAAAAAGAGGTATGTTCCCAAGAAACTCTGACTATGACCTTTTTGTTTAATAGTATGACACATATATGAAAGAATAACTATTCATTTTAATCGTTAGTAGCGATCATGACAGAGCGATACATTTCATAAAAGCGTTGATTGAGGTCAATCAACGATAAAAGTATAATCCAGAACAATAAATGAAATACTCCATTTGAAAAAGAGAGATGGTAAAAATAATTTATTCTAAGATCATGCAAATAATGTACTATTCATAATGACAAAAGCTTAATTTTTTGCACTAGTGCAAAAAGTAAATTGACCTATATACTAGGCTATTGTCCGTTTGTATTAGGAGGAATTTATTTAACTAGGTGCTTGATGTTGTTATATTTTCCTTTTTATCAACCTATGTACTATGTACAGGGTTATTCATTATAAATTACCCACCCCTTATCTTCGTAAAAGTTGTGTGGTTGTGACTGAATTTTTTTAAATGCTATTAATTGTACAGTAGCGTGCAGATTTCAGGGGATACAAAAAATAATATATTTTTTTAAATGGGATACCCTGTATATTATTATATTTTTGGAATGATCGTTTCTTCCTGATTTCAAAAATATACCATATGATGCCCCTACCATATACCGTTTTTGAGTTATTGAACGTCGAATATCTTAGTTAAATTACTTATTGTAAATATGGAAAAGTTAACATTATCAAAGTGAGCTATGAAAATGACAACTTATATTTTTGATAAGTGACATTTCTTTAATGAATTAAGCAAAATTGTTTATAGTGAGGAAGAAAAAGTCCAAATATTTACTTGTTACATACAAAATAATAAAAATAAACGTGCCGCAAAAACAGCATATAGGGTGTTGTATCCAAATTGTCCAAAACCATCAGAAAATACGTTCAAAAATATTTACCTCCAGTTTTAGTAGAAAAAAGCGTGTAGTTCAAGCAAACCAGGAAGAAATGCTAGATATACTGCTTCATTTCGAAGATAAGCCCATCCATATGTATTCGCCATGAATAAACTTTTTTCAAACGTTGTATTATTTTTTAGAAAATTCTGAATGCAGTATAAATAATGCAGCCGATCAATTAGGTAAAAGTTATTCCAAAATCCAACGTACGTTAAAAAATAACAACTACAGACCAAATAAAATTTTACCCGTACAAGTTTTAACAGAGGCTAATAAAAGAAAAAGGCTCGACTTTTGCCGCCAGATGATTCAAAATTTGGATAGAGATCCCGATTTTTTTAATAAAATATTATGGACTGATGAATCATCTTTTTCTACGGCAGGAGTTTTTTATAGGAAAAATCGAAGGCCGTGGGAAAATAAGCACAACAGAAAAAGATTGGTAAAACGAATAAAAAAATCAGGAAGAAAAACTGTTGGTGTGGAATTTTCAGGAACAAAATTGTTGGGCCTATATTTTATGATTACACTTTTACTGGAGTTACCTATCTGGAAATAATTATCCCAGAAGCAGAAAATATTCTTTTGCAGATTTTTCCGGTAGCAGAACTTGATGATATGATTTGGATGCAGGATGGGGCAACTCCCTACCCGTTCGAGATCATTTGAATAATGTATCTCCAATATGTATAGGGAATAATGGAACTATTAAATGGCCACCCAACAGTCCGGATTTGACACCTATGGATTCATTTTTTTGGGGATTTCTTAAAGATATTGTCAATAATAATAATAGTATTCAAGTTATTAAAGACAGGATTCGACTTGAAATAAACAATCTTAATATAAATAATGAAGCCATTTGCAGTACAATTATAAATATAAGAAGACGTTATTAATTATGCATTAACAATAATGGTGGACACATCGAACATCTTTTATGAATTATCATTCATTAATATTTAAATTTCCTAAATATATCTTTGTTAACTTTTTTTTTTCTTTTTCTTCCTCACTAGATATTCGACGTTCAATAACTCAAAAACTGTATATGTTAGGGGCATCATATGGTATATTTTTGAAATCAGGAAGAAACGATCATTCCAAAAATATAATATTATACAGGGTATCCTATTTAAAGATATATATAATTTCTTTGTATGTATCCCCTGAAAAACGCACGCTACTGTACTTTTAATAGCATTTTAACAAAATTCAGTCATAACCACACAACTTTTATTAAAAACTTTTTTTCCTCTAGGTAATAATAACGATGATAAGGGGTGGGTAATTTATAATGAATAACCCTGTACAATGTGCGGCTTTTGGCAGCTAGCGTTTCTATTATTAATACAAAGTTATCAGTTTACCGGATATGAAAATAAAATTCAAAAAATAACTGGAAACGAAGATTGTCCATCAATTACTATAGCAAACTGCTCAAACTGAGATATCAAAATTGAAATTACCTCAAAAAACTAGATAACTAGTTTTAATTATAACATTAGTTGGTTTTTCATGTTCACCGTTATCTTTTATAATCAAATAATTTGTTTATTGTACTATAAACTACCAAATAATCTTCAATACAATTTTAAACAAAAAAAAATTATTCGATCGTAGAAAAAATGTTGTGCGCAACATGTACAAAAAGCATCTTCGTTGCACTCAGAATTATGTATCGTGCAACAAAGATGCACTTTTTGCACTAGTTACACTAATAACTATTTGACGGCTCCTGTTAGTTCTTTATTTAATGTTATTAATATAAATAAAAAATACCACCCTAACCTCTCCCCAATCCTTTAGAATATATTGCAGAGCAATTACTGCCTCCCCTAGTAGGGGTTCCTTAAAGTTACCTAAAAATGGTACGCCACTGAAAGGTGAAATTCAGCAGTCCCCAATATTTTTTCATCTAATATTGACACATTAATTACGTAAAAAAATATAATTATTAAGTTTTGAATAGAATATTTCATGTTTATTGTTTAAATAAATATTTTTAACATAAAATACAGGTACTTTTTTAATTAGATATATAATAAATAAGTCTAGTCAATCTAACTGTGGTTTAAGCTAATATATTTATTTATCAATCCTATTTTGGAGTTTCAAAAATTAATAAGACCACCTTGTACAGGTTTTGCATAATTAATTATGATTTATTTCAAACGGACTATAATATGCTGCAGCACACAATACATCAGCGGCATTTATATAATTTAATTTAAAATATACCATTACAAGAAACCATCAACAATATAAGAAAAAAATGTCAATTAAGTATATGTCGATAAATATAACTTGTCAAAGAAAATGTTGTCAAAGCTCTTATCAAAAATTTCTCCCATTCTAGTGAAATATCCTAATTTTAGCAGAGCATTTAGTCCTTTAAGGATTTGTGTGGGAGGTGCACCGAAAAAGGAAGTAATTTCTCAGAGAAACCAGCTGAAAGATTTTGGCGCATATGTTTTTGAATGTCTTCCTAAGTATGTAGAGAAAGTTCAAATTACACCTCAAGGTATTTTCAAAATATTAGATTTATTAGGAATATCAGATTTCTTATTGATTAAATAATTTTTTAATAGATCAGCTAGAGTTTTTGATAGTGCCCGATGGAATACTTTGCGTTATGCAATTTTTGAAAGATCATCATAACTGTCAATTCCAAGCTTTGATGGATGTGACCGCAATAGACGTGCCCAGCAGAACTTATAGATTTGAAGTAATTTACAATTTATTATCACTTCGCTACAAAGCGAGATGTAGAGTCAAAACCTATACAGACGAACTCACACCTATAGAATCTGTCACAGGTAAATACTTTGGCGTATAAAGACTTGCATAACTAACAAGGGGTTTAATTTTTTAAAGGTATTTATAAAAGTGCGAACTGGCTAGAAAGAGAAGTATACGACATGTATGGTGTATTTTTTGCAAATCATCCGGATTTACGACGAGTCCTTACCGATTACGGATTTCAAGGTAATCCTCTTAGAAAAGATTTTCCGCTTAGTGGTTATTGCGAAGTAAGATACGACGAAGAGAAAAAAAGAGTTGTTTGTGAACCTCTGGAACTAGCTCAGGAATTCAGGCAGTTTGATCTCAGTTTTCCATGGGAACAATTTTCAAAATATAAGAGCAAACAAGAGAAAGACGAGAATGTTCAAGCTGAATTTAAAAAGGAATTGAAAAAAACAGAAGAGAATGAATAACTGTTTATTGTTTTTATAAACATTTGTTTGATTTAATACTTATTGAAATACAAACACAAAACCGGTATTTTTTTATAACCTAACCTAACCTAACCTAAATATTTGAATACGATTTTCGTCGATTCATATACCCATATTAGCTTTTGGCTCGCCCTTAGATTAGGTAAAAGAGGGGATACATAACGCCAACCTATGCATATATATCGAAATTGATACATATTTGGCCGCCATTTTATTGGTGCACAACATTGGTTTTGGTACTTGTTTGATTTTGTGCAATTATTAAGAGAATTTTAAACTATTTTGCCTGTAAAAAATTAGGGAACATTGACCAGTGACGGATTTAGGGTGAAATTTGGGGAATTATAAGACTCTAAGACGTATTTCTAGGTTATCTGACAACTTTATATGCGAAATTATATTGTTAAACTAGCAAGAAAACTTCCATTTTTAACAACATAATTTTCTACTATCTTATTAAATGATTCCTAAATAATGACATTAGTGAAAATTTTCAGGGGGGGTTTACCTATGACCCCCTTGTAGACTATAGAGACTTAACAAACAGTCTACTGAACGACTTCATCACATAAATTACGTTACACATACATATTTTCATTCTTCAAAATGGATTCACTTCAGAAACTTCAGGGTCGTCGAATTGTCTTGTGAGCAGGTTCAGCTATCGTAAATGGAGAATGAATTTCATTCTAATGTCTGAGCTGTGCACTTTGAACTTTTATATTTACTAAAACACCATACAATATTACGTGGTGCAATTCCGGGCTGCAATGCACTATATAAGCCCCGCCCCCAAGGGCCTGGTCCTAACATAAACCTAAATCTAACCTAAACCTAACCTTGAAAAAGAAAAATAGAGCATTTTTAAATTATTTTTCAAAAATTCAAACTCTCATATCTATTGAACCCTTCAATTGGTACAAGCCGGACATTCATTTATCAACACTACCTCACCTAGGCTACAAGAATAATATATAACCCTCTACTATATCGGGAGTGGACCATATACTGCACTTCTGCCTTATAGTTGAATGGTTGCTCGCAAGTCAAGAGAAAAATCACTACGTATCCGTATACGTATCGCAATGCGCATGTGCAGAAGCGATACGTGGGTTTCGTTACGTTACGTGAAACGTAACACGTACCTAACGTACGTATCGCATTACTGTGTTCCGTGATCGCGTTTTTCAACGATTAAGCGACAAAAGTGACATTTCTGTGATATGCCATAATAGATTTAAAAAGAAAAAAATTATTTTACAATGGCAATGACGACATTATTTTGTTAAGGGAGATATCGGGGCAATTTTTTTAGGTTAAAAATTAAAACCTTAGAACAAAAAGATACAGGAAGGAGTATATGCAAAATGACCTTGAGTCCAGAAAGGAGCTTGCATATGGCGGCCAATTGTCAATTTTAATTTCCGTTTCCAATGACGTACCGAAAAAAAATAAAAATTATATCAGGGTTTTTATTTGTAATAAATTTCAACCAATCAAGAGTGTAAATACAATTAGTTTTTAAATAATTTAGTATTTATAAGAACCGAATGATACGCCTATGCGCTCATTTTTGACATTTATATGCAAATATTGCTTTGACAGTATACTGTAAATATAAAAAATGAGTCATACTAGGAGCTTCAAGATGGCCGACTTCCGTCGCAAATTTTCCTTAAAGTTAATATATGACAGACTCCTTCCTGTTTCTTTTTGTTCTAAGATTAAAACACATGAATGGTTGCGTTACGTTACAAATTCATTTGCTTTATACTTCTTTTTGATTAGTTACGTATCTCCGTTACGTTACGTATACGGATAAGGATACGTGATAAATTTTTAGAATTGCTTTATGTCTCTAATATGTTTTTCACTAATTAATCCCGAGACTTGTCTCAGCTTTTCTAGCATAGACATAATACTAGAACTCGAGTACAGAAATAAGCATATCCACATGAAACAAGCGCAGTCCCGGAGACTGGTCACAACTTGTCTAAGAGGGGCGTTTCTAATTTGGTAAAACTGCCTGAATTTAGTAAAAAATCTGGTTATTTTTAAATTACAAGAATGTAGAGTAGATGGCGATAGTGGTTTCAAATTAGTATTTTTGTTATAAATTTGAATATTTTTAGAGCTTGTTGACTTTCTTTGTCTAAGACAGAGATGAAAATATGAATTTTGCTTCGTAAATCTTTGAATGTTTCCACGACACACACATATATTTGACCTTGAGACCATAAACAGATGAAAAATACCTGTATATTTTTTATTAAATATTTTGGAAGTTTGTTGTGATATTATTGTGTCATAGGCGTAACAAATTAATTGTTTTTAGGATTTAAAATATCGATATATAAAAAAAATAAAATAAAATAAGATTTCGGCATTCCTAATAAATAATTAATTTATTAAATTTATTGTACTAACCAGAGTTGGGTCGGATATTGAAAAAAAGTATCCGCATACCGGATACGCATACTCAAAATGTATCCGGATACTTCCTAGGATACTTTTTTTAAAAAGGACATAAATTATTAGTATTAAAACTATGTGATGTGCATGTATTTTTAATGTAATATATAATAATAATAATAAAAATACACTTAATGATGAGCCAACGAAAAACTTTTTCGTGTCACTGCCTGAGCTTTTGATATTGAATTTGGCCAGCGTCGGACCAGCCGAGTTTTCAAATTTTTTAGGGGGTGTAAATTTGTACTTGTAGGTACACTAATATAAAAATATATTAGGATGTCCTTTATTATAATCCGAAAAATAATTTCTTCTAATAATTATTATAAATACAGGGTACAAAGGGGTTCTTGAAAAGAGAGATATAGAAAAAAAAAATAAAATAAAAATAAATAACGTACTTATGAAACTTTATAACTCATTTATAGGTAAAAACAAAGCTCCATTAGAATATAATAATATCTATAATAGATTCTATATTATAACGGTGACCAGTACGAAAAATGCGATTTAACATGTTAGACACATCTGAATTAAAAGAAGGGCAGTGTTGTGCCTACGTTAGGTGCATTATCGGAGGGCGATAAATAATATTTAAAAGTATCCGAATGTCAAAAACAGTATCCGGATACCTGATACTTTAAAATTTGGTCACGGATACCGGGTACAGAATTTAAAAAGTATCTGGATACAGCTTTCGGATACATAAAAAGTATCCGGAAATTGTATCCGTATACAGAAGTATCCGGATACTACCCAGCTCTGGTACTAACCCTTACTAATTAAGGTATTTATTAGAATAAATATATTAATTATAATAAAAACATATTACGGTTTCTGAATATACACACATCAACATGGTCTAAAGAAAAATTGAAATAAAGTGGAAAGTATGTAATTACTTATACCTTTTTTAAAATTGAGATTAAAATGTATTGGCAACAATGCAAAATTAAACAATGCTAGTTTGATGATCAGAGATTATTTTATTTACTTTCTGATGGATGTATTATTTGAAGGTGTTGAAGTAGATGTAAATTTTTAGAATATATTTTGTTGGGAAAAATTTAAATAATTTTCTAAAACGTTTGATGATTATTGCAAAAGTGTTACTATGTTTGTAAACATTAACAGATTAGTCTGTCTTATGACTTCAAGTAAGTATCTTGCTAATTATTTACTGCCTAAATAAATAAATATCATTTATTTTTTAGAGAGTATTGGACATTCCTAAATTACCACCCAGATCCATGATTTAATGAAAAATGGAATACAAAGTAAAGCACACCCTACAATAAAGCTTACCTATAGTTTATTTTTATTTTGAGAATGTGGCACAAGAAAAAAATATTTCCATGTTTTCAATAAGCTACAATAATAACTAACCAATCTAGTATCTATAGAAATACACTTTGTGCACCTGTTTTCAAGATACCTAAAGAATTGGGATAAGCTGACTATCAGCGATTGGCCAACAATAACATAATTGTTAATGTAATGGGTGTCTTAATAAAACTAATTGTATCATTCAATTATGGCTATTAATTATATTCTAAAAATGTTAACCCCATACTTTATGAAATCAATTGAAATTAAAATGTATCCAATAGGATTGTAACTTTAATTTTTTAACTGGTATCTTTCACACAAATGAAAAAATCTTATTTATTTTATAAAGATCCATATTTTATTTACATTTGAAAGCACTCTCCATCTGGTAATCAGAAGTGGTAACAGGTAAGTTTTAATTTGTTTATTTAGTGGTTTAATTTTTTTACAATTAATAGGTAGGTATTATTTATTTTATTATCTATGATTCAGATCTAAATATCAAATTTAGTTTTAAAAGATGTATTGATATAGGTGTTTTGCATATTAGATATATGAGTTTTTTTTTTTGAGTACCTATACCTTTTTGAGTTCATATAAGAGGCGTTATTAGGGCATCTCAGAGAAGTGTTAATGCTACAAAACTATTTGATTAAGTTTTGATTATTTTATTAGGTGGAGTATGGTAAACAAAATATTTCTACAAGATTCAATAGGTTACTACTTTTCTAAAGTATTTCAAAAATGTTCTGAAAATACTATTTTTAGCAATATACTTTTTCTGGCAACCATATATGTTATTTCATCTATGTTTAGATAATTAAATTGTTGGAGAAATAAATCGATGGTTTTCAAAATGTATGCTACTGTTTCCTCAAAAACTTTGGACCTCAAGTAACTGCCTACACTGTTTAACCTAACCTAACCTAATCATATTTTGCTAGTCGCATTCTCTATGCATTCTTTAGGAGTTAAGCTTCTGGCGTTAAAATTCGTGATCACAAAATGTCAAACTTTTTCAAAACATACCATCACTTAAACACCAATATCTCTTTTATTACAATATAAAATTTAACCAAAAAACCTTATCTCCTAGAGAAAGGTCTAAGCTATATCCTGTTAAAATTTGAATACGTAATTTAAAGGCGTTCTTTAGATTTGTTGTTTACAAAATGATTGAAATTTTGGGTACAATTCAGACTTGCCACCCGTTTTCAGCTGTCATATTTTTGACGCCCCTCTTAAAAAAAGAAGCATAAATATTTATAGATTAAAAGAGTTCTATTGCCAAAATCCAAAAAATAATAAATTATATACTGAAAACGCCATTACACCATGTGTAATATCGTATGAAGTACAAGTACCTAATGTAAATAGAGGTATAGAAAATGTTATTTTACCTACGACCACCCCTCTAAACCGTCAATAACACACAATCTACAACCTACGTAATGTATCTCTTTACGCACGGTAAAATAAACGCACGGCTTCCCTAGCAACCACTTAGCAACTGTCAATAGACGTCGTTATTTTATTCAAAATTTCCTATTTACATATTTGAAGGTGAATTTTATACTACAGATAAATGGCAGATAACATTTATTAGATATAAGATATTGCACTTAATATATATGTTTAGAGTTATTTGGAATTATATATTTGATTCGTTTCCATTAACCCTACTTTCTGTCTGTACAGATGGATCATAATATAAATGTACTTAATTACGTTTCTCAGATTAATTTACGTTATTTTTATGTAATTAAATTATTTAAACATTTATAAAATTATTATTACCGAGATACTTTTGAAAAATACTTATACAAAGCTGTTTCAACTTGTAGATACAATCGTAACATATAAAAGACATTTTTTACTCGTTTTGTACTATAATTTCACTACATTTACTATAGGAAACCGTTTTAAAATATTAAGAATGCACTAAATGTTAATATTACGCGAGAAACCGATCAGTAACACTAAATTAATCACTCAAAAATGACGAAAACGAGATTCACTACAATAAAGGAGTACCTACGATTGTTATTAACAAAAATATTATTAATGCAGATACAAATAGGTCGTAGGTAAAGTATAGTACGTAACTAGTGCTGTATTTACCATACACGTTACGTAATATACTATTAATTAATATTTTTATAATATTTTATTTATAAGTACCTACCTACATTATATATTAAAAAATATATTCTCTATATTGTCAACGATGTAAATTTTATTTTATATTAATCTTTGGAAATCGGAAATCCAAATCATAGGGAAAAAACTTTAGAAGTGAAAATCATAGTTGTTTTAATTAATTTTATAAATTATAAGCTAATGCGTCCAATACAATAAAAAAGATAAATTATTTTTAAGTATTTAAAATTATTAATAATACTATCAATCAAAATAATTTGATACATAACTATGTAATTTCAACATTCATGATAAAATTTTTTATGACGAAACAAAAAAGTTCCCAGACAAAAGCTTTTTTTGGTGACCACCGTGATTTATGCGCACACGGTAACAACCAATCAAATTCCAATATTCAAAAAGTCCACCAAGCAAGCTTTGAAATTTTTGATTCTTTAGTTGCATTTTAATACATAATTCAGTCCAGTTAAAAATTAGATGTAGAAAGGATTGTGTGTGTAAAATAATTTATCGGCTTTTATAAATTTATTGTGTAAATGTTAATAGTGGCTTTGGTGTCGTTTTAGAGGATTAATTATTTATAAATAAATACGTATTAGGTAAGTTTTTTTATTTGAATACAACAATAATTTTAAATGAAAAAGTTAGAAAGAATTTTAGTTTTCTGCTGTAATACCTATATGTGCATGTGCCCTATTTTGTAGGTTTTATTATAATTTTATTTTAACAATTTATTAGTTTAAAAATATGACTTTTTTTATTATTTTATGTTTTAAATAAATTAATTAAATATTATTGGTTCTTGAGATACAAACTACTTATAAAATTCTGATTTACTAGTAATTTTATTGGGATTTATCTAAGAAATTATTCAATTATTATTGATTTACAACTTTAAAAAATCTACTTCCAGAAAATCTAATAAGTAAGTTTTGTTTTCTATCATCTTTGTCTTATTAGTTCTATGCTTGGCTAGGTTAGTTTTTTGCTCACGGTAACAACCAATCAAAATGCAATTGTCAAAAATCCACCAAGCTCTTTTTTCTTTTGTCTAGACTAGTCTCATTTCAATGCGTGTTAGCGTCATTACGTGTTTTTATTTAGTATTATTAACAATTAGGTAGACAAAGGATTGTGTGCATAAAATAATTTGCCGGTGTTAAAATTTATTATAGTGTTCTTTTATATTTATTATCTATAAAAACATATATTAGGTAAGTTTTTAATTTTAATAAAACTATAATTTTAAATGAAAAAGCTAGAAAGAATTTACGAACTTGATTTTTTGCTGTAATATTTACCCAACTGTAGGTTTTGTTATAATTTAGTTTAAAAATATGATTTTTTTATTATTTCATGCTTTAAACGAATGATTTATTTATTGATTTGAAATAAAAAATTAAAATTACGATTTACTAGTAATCTTCGGATTATACCTAATGTTCAATTTCTAGGTGTAGGTTTACTTTAAGAAAGTTATTACATTGATAAGGATTAAAAACTGATTTTTTTTTCCAAAGCTGTATTTCTATAGGCCGTTATTATAACTATAAACTGATTTTTTCATCGAAAAATGTACTTCTGTAGCCTACATTATGTAATGGCCTACATTATATATAATTAAAAAAATCTAGTTATTCTTTTAAACTGATTATTCAAAGTAATTTGGTATAATATATAACTAGGTAATTTTTACATTTGTGATAAACTATTTTATTTAGACGAAACAAAAAAATTCCTACCGGCGTAATTTATATGATCACGGAACAAGTAATAAAAATCCAATTGTCAAAAAAACCACTAATAATCTGTAAAATGTCTTTTTTCTTTTTGTCTAGTCCAATTTGAATGTGTGTTAACGTATTTCTTTATTTAGTACAGAGATTTAGTATTAGGGTCTGTTTCAACCAAGCAGAGAACCGTTCTAAAATAGTAATTTTTGTGCGCAGTGGTGTAGTGAGTTGCGCAGTGCACTAATTTGGTCTCGTGAGTGGTAATATTACCGTTCTAGAACGGTTCTTTGCTTGGTTGGAACAAATCTAATATTAATAACTAAATCGTAAAATAATTTGTCGGTGATAACTTTATTGTGTAAATTTTAATACCTAGTGATTTTTTATATTAATTATTTATAAATACATATTAGGTAAGTTTTTTTAGCCAAGGTTTTGTCCTGGATATATTTCCGTCTAAGATCAGTATAATGATATACCTATAAAAACCAGGAAAAACTATATCAAGTTGATTTTTACAATAACAATATATTTGTGCCACACTTATGTCTTGTATCCATTGTTAGAAATCAGACACCGATAGTATTAATAATTTAACAAAATTAAATATTTAATTAATAATCAAGATAGGTTTTTATAGGTAGGTACCCGAGCACGGAAAAATAACAAATAATGTTTTTACATTTTAACAATTATTCCATTGAATCATCCAAACATTTTAAATAGGTGATATATTTAAAAACTATCGATATCGGACAACAAAAAGTTAGGTTAGGTTAGGACACCGGTTTCCGTGATCATTATATTATATATATAAAAAAATGAAGACTCTATCAAAGTAAACAGTTTAATAGTGGAAAATTTTCAAGATTCATATGTTGATTTACAACTTTAAATTATGTATTTCCAGTTCCAGAAAAGCTAAATTTTGTTTTTTATCATCTAAGCTTTAATATTTGTCTAATTACTATGCTTGGTCTAGTCTAACACTACTTAATCAACTTAAGACTGTAAAAATAAAATGCAACTCCAATAGGTATGTTAAAAAAGGTAATTTTTTAAATAAATAGAGAAATTTTGTTCAAAAGTTTCTTCGACATTTTCTTTTGATTACTTAACAATTTATTCTTTATTCAAGTAAGAACAAAGAACTTTTTAACAAAGTTTCTACGGTTTGTTTAAAAAATATTAACTTTTTAGCTTGACAGCTGTTTCGATATTATTATTAAAATAAAACAGTGGAAGCAGTTTTGTTAAAAATTTCTCTCTTTTTTCGTGATAGGATGGACCTTCACAGAGGATGGTACAATAAATATCACCATTCAACTAAGTTTAACCATAGTTATTTATAAAATACACAATTCAGATGGTTTTTTTTATTTAGGATCAGATAATAAATTTATTAATCCAGAGTACTTTGGTTTGTTTTCAGCAACAACAAGCACATTTTCTCAATCTCCAATCAATGTACGACGGTGCCTAACCTCCAAATTGCTGAGTAGTTATATATGTGGATGGATGGATAGAAGAGGAATAGACGCTGGAACCAGATCAACCACTCCAAAGAACTAGAAGATAAATATGATACCAGAAGAATTTTAAGTGCTAGGATGTAGCCAAGACGTTCGAGGTGGGTTTAGTACATTAACTAATTTAACATTATTTTTGGTTTTATTATTTCTTTGAATGTTACGCAATATACGTGAAATCTAAACTTGTTTCCTTCTTTATTACAGATAAGGATAGAAGAAACTTATTAGTAGAGTATCTGTGAACAATTTTTCAAATTTATATTTTAAAAGATAAAAAATAAAACCACTATTTACACTTATAAACTTTATAAATTGAAATTTTAATACTTGAAATTATTTTATTTTCTGAAAGTTTTATTTAATGTACATCATTTATTTCCACAAATACTTTTATTATTCAAATTGACCTCCACAAAGGTTGTTGGTACAATACATTTCACCAATCAACTAAGTTTAACAATAATTATTTGTAAAATACTCAATATTTTTTTATAATTCGCATTTATTAATGTTTTTTAAATAAAATTATTCAACAATTAGTACTTTCTGTGTTCATCAAATTATGTTGGTACTTACTAAAATGACATATCAGATTATCAAGTTTGTTTGTAGAACATATCCATTTATTTTCCAAGTAATGTGTTTTGATTTAATAAAAAATATAATCGTTAGCGTTTTTTATCATAGCTTTTAACATATAATTTACTTTTCTAAAATATTTTTATTTATTAATTGGCAGAACCCAAGAATGATAAGTTTATCATTCTTGGGGCAGAACCATAATTTATTTTAGGTTATGTTATGATCTGAGATTCTATGTTCTGTAGTTCTATCATTTTCAAAATTGACACAATTACCAACTGGGACACAAAAAATAACTAGACTTGAAGAGATTTCATTTCTACACTTTGTTGAGTGTTACAATTGGTTACAATGCAGTGTATTGTAAAGGCAAATTATAAAAAAATGTTTTCAAAGTTTTAAAATTTTGAAAATATGACGTCAGTTGAGGATTTTAATATGGCATTTGAAATATATAATAATAAATATTACAAGTCAAATTAAATTCGTCTTTATTAATTTAGGTTGACAATTGTAATAATTAAGTATATTTTTTGTAGTCTATTCTATGCTATCGGTATAAAAACTTCATCTAGATACAGACTATAGACATAAATTTGAGACAGCTATTTTTATATATTTTATAATTATACACCTAGTTAAACTTTTAAAGAAAACATTTTCAGTGAAAATAATAAAAAATACTAAACAAATTGATAGAAAGAACAAGGAACTTCTGTACTAATTTCTGCGTCCTTCTTTATAAATTTTAAAGATGTTACGAAATTAAATACCTACGTATCTCGTAGTATTTCTAGACATTAAATTACAAACATTTATCTTTTTCTAAAATATTTAGTATTAATTTGATGGCATGCTATAAGAGCAGTTTTCTCTTTAGGATTAAAATGTCCTCTCTGGTAGGTACCTTTTCCTTTACCAAAGTGTATATCTTCGCGTATAATCTATTATTGATTATGGCAAGTACTTAGAAATAATGGGACGGTAGATTTCTTTATTCTATAGTTATGATAAATGTAAAACCATTTTCAATAAAATCTCGCAGTAAATCTCTTGTCAGGTAGCACTAATTTATAATTTTGTAAATTCATAAACAACATTTTTCAGGTTTTTAGCTGGAATTTCGTCCAAATTAGTTGCTTTTTTGTGGATACTATGTTTTAGATTGTCAATATTATTTTTTTATAACCAATAATTAATTTCTTTAGGGTAAGGTAAAATTTTGCGCAAATTATTTCATTAAGACTTCAAGAGATGTTT
This sequence comes from Ophraella communa, assembly GCA_035357415.1. NCBI lineage: Eukaryota > Metazoa > Arthropoda > Insecta > Coleoptera > Chrysomelidae > Ophraella > Ophraella communa. Next base: position 39,823,712 of record CM068981.1, on the reverse strand, counting down.
TTCTTTTTGATTTAGGATCAGAAAATAAATATATGAATCCAGTTCTTTGGTTTGTTTTCAGTAACAACAAGCACATTTTCTCAATCCCCAATCAATGTACGACGGTACCTAACCTCCAAATTGCTGAGTAGTTATATGTGGTTATATGTGGATGGATGGATAGAAGAGGAATACACGCTGGGACCTGGGACCAGATCAACCACTCCGTAGAACTAGAAGATAAATATGTGCTAGAATGTAGCCAAGACGTTCGGGGTGAGTTATTTACTTATTTAACATTATTTTTGTTTTTTATATTTCTTTGAAAGTTACGCAATATACGTGGAATCTAAACTTTGTTTCCTTCTTTATTACAGATAAGGGTAGAAGAAACTTACTATAGTTATCAGTGAACAATTTTTAAAATGTATATTTTAAAATGATAAAAATAAAACCACTATTTACACTTACAAACTTTATAAATTGAAATTTTGATAGTTGAAGTCGAGAAGTTATTCTATTTTTTTGAAAGTTTTATTTAATTTATTTCCACAAATATTTTCAAAAATTTAATTATTATCATATAAAAATGCTTAGATTTGGTTAATGATAAGAAAATAGATAAAATATAATGGTTCCGTGGACCATAGTAAGACAATTTTGAATTAAAATTTACTTATTCTTGTTTTTCATTTTTTACATTTCTTAATAAATAAAATAGTGTTTTAGGGGTATAAGAATAGAGGGGGGATAACTTTATTAACCTTTAGTATATTTCAATACCTTTTCAGGAGCAGAATACAAAAATTGAATGGTTACTGTGTCAATTTCAGTTGGTCAAATGTTTAATTTGGTATCGGACATTTTACTATATGACACCTTGCTGCGTATCTCAGCAATTTCTTTTCATTGCAATCCTTCCTTGGGTCATTTCATCCCTTTTCAATTAATCAGGGTGGTAGATATATTTCGTAGATGAAAACCCCTTACCTCTGGCACTTGGTACATAGCTACATGCAATGCCATATGTTTCGGCAGAATCCTACGAAGGAATTGGGGATATCACTGAAGAAATAATTATCTGCAGTGTTTTTTAGCTACTTGCTGCGTCTTTAGTACATCTGAATTAGTATCTCAGATATCTAAGGGACGTAAGAAGTTGCTATATGACACCTTGCTACATATCTCAGGTCAATTCTGAGTTCTTGACTCAGAATTCTTAGAGAAGTAGTAAGACTCTTTGTGATTGAAAAACATTCTTGTTTTTGTATTTCTACATTTCTTGAAGAACAAATTAGTGTTGTAGGGGTCTCAAATGTTTATTGCGGTATTTGACGGTTCTGGTTTGATTGTCTTTTCATTGCAATCCTTCCTTGGGTCATTTCATCCCTTTTCAATTAATCAGGGTGGTAGATACATTTCGTAGGTGAAAACCCCTTACCTCTGGCACTTGGTACATAGCTACATGCAATGCCATATGTTTCGGCAGAATCCTACGAAGGAATTGGGGATATCACTGAAGAAATAATTATCTGCAGTGTTGTTTAGCTCCTTGCTGCGTCTTTAGTACATCTGAATTAGTATCTCAGATATCTAAGGGACGTAAGAAGTTGCTTTATGACACCTTGCTACATATCTCAGGTCACTTCTGAGTTCCTAACTCAGAATTCTTAGAGAAGTAGTAAGACTCTTTTGATTGAAATTCATTCTTGTTTTTCTATTTCTGGTTTGATTTTCTTTCCTTTGCAATCCTTTCTTGGGTCGTTTCATCATCCCTTTTCAATTAATCAGGGTGGTAGATATATTTCGTAGGTGAAAACCCCTTACCTCTGGCACTTGGTACATAGCTACATGCAATGCCATATGTTTCGGCAGAATCCTACGAAGGAATTGGGGATATCACTGAAGAAATAATTATCTGCAGTGTTGTTTAGCTCCTTGCTGCGTCTTTAGTACATCTGAATTAGTATCTCAGATATCTAAGGGACGTAAAAAGTTGCTATATGACACCTTGCTACATATCTCAGGTCACTTCTGAGTTCCTAACTCAGAATTCTTAGAGAAGTAGTAAGACTCTTTTTGATTGAAATTCATTCTTGTTTTTCTATTTCTGGTTTGATTTTCTTTCCTTTGCAATCCTTTCTTGGGTCGTTTCATCATCCCTTTTCAATTAATCAGGGTGGTAGATATATTTCGTAGGTGAAAACCCCTTACCTCTGGCACTTGGTACATAGCTACATGCAATGCCATATGTTTCGGCAGAATCCTACGAAGGAATTGGGGATATCACTGAAGAAATAATTATCTGCAGTGTTGTTTAGCTCCTTGCTGCGTCTTTAGTACATCTGAATTAGTATCTCAGATATCTAAGGGACGTAAGAAGTTGCTATATGACACCTTGCTACATATCTCAGGTCACTTCTGAGTTCCTTACTCAGAATTCTTAGAGAAGTAGTAAGACTCTTTTTGATTGAAATTCATTCTTATTTTTCTATTTCTGGTTTGATTTTCTTTCCTTTGCAATCCTTTCTTGGGTCGTTTCATCATCCCTTTTCAATTAATCAGGGTGGTAGATATATTTCGTAGGTGAAAACCCCTTACCTCTGGCACTTGGTACATAGCTACATGCAATGCCATATGTTTCGGCAGAATCCTACGATGGAATTGGGGATATCACTGAAGAAATAATTATCTGCAGTGTTGTTTAGCTCCTTGCTGCGTCTTTAGTACATCTGAATTAGTATCTCAGATATCTAAGGGACGTAAGAAGTTGCTATATGACACCTTGCTACATATCTCAGGTCACTTCTGAGTTCCTTACTCAGAATTCTTAGAGAAGTAGTAAGACTCTTTTTGATTGAAATTCATTCTTGTTTTTCTATTTCTGGTTTGATTTTCTTTCCTTTGCAATCCTTTCTTGGGTCGTTTCATCATCCCTTTTCAATTAATCAGGGTGGTAGATATATTTCGTAGGTGAAAACCTCTGGCACTTGGTACATAGCTACATGCAATGCCATATGTTTCGGCAGAATCCTACGAAGGAATTGGGGATATCACTGAAGAAATAATTATCTGCAGTGTTGTTTAGCTCCTTACTGCGTCTTTAGTACATCTGAATTAGTATCTCAGATATCCAAGGGACGTAAAAAGTTGCTATATGACACCTTGCTACATATCTCAGGTCACTTCTGAGTTCCTAACTCAGAATTCTTAGAGAAGTAGTAAGACTCTTTTTGATTGAAATTCATTCTTGTTTTTCTATTTCTGGTTTGATTTTCTTTCCTTTGCAATCCTTTCTTGGGTCGTTTCATCATCCCTTTTCAATTAATCAGGGTGGTAGATATATTTCGTAGGTGAAAACCCCTTACCTCTGGCACTTGGTACATAGCTACATGCAATGCCATATGTTTCGGCAGAATCCTACGAAGGAATTGGGGATATCACTGAAGAAATAATTATCTGCAGTGTTGTTTAGCTCCTTGCTGCGTCTTTAGTACATCTGAATTAGTATCTCAGATATCTAAGGGACGTAAAAAGTTGCTATATGACACCTTGCTACATATCTCAGGTCACTTCTGAGTTCCTAACTCAGAATTCTTAGAGAAGTAGTAAGACTCTTTTTGATTGAAATTCATTCTTGTTTTTCTATTTCTGGTTTGATTTTCTTTCCTTTGCAATCCTTTCTTGGGTCGTTTCATCATCCCTTTTCAATTAATCAGGGTGGTAGATATATTTCGTAGGTGAAAACCCCTTACCTCTGGCACTTGGTACATAGCTACATGCAATGCCATATGTTTCGGCAGAATCCTACGAAGGAATTGGGGATATCACTGAAGAAATAATTATCTGCAGTGTTGTTTAGCTCCTTGCTGCGTCTTTAGTACATCTGAATTAGTATCTCAGATATCTAAGGGACGTAAAAAGTTGCTATATGACACCTTGCTACATATCTCAGGTCACTTCTGAGTTCCTAACTCAGAATTCTTAGAGAAGTAGTAAGACTCTTTTTGATTGAAATTCATTCTTGTTTTTCTATTTCTGGTTTGTTTTTTTTCCTTTGCAATCCTTTCTTGGGTCGTTTCATCATCCCTTTTCAATTAATCAGGGTGGTAGATATATTTCGTAGGTGAAAACCCCTTACCTCTGGCACTTGGTACATAGCTACATGCAATGCCATATGTTTCGGCAGACCTTGCTACATATCTCAGGTCACTTCTGAGTTCCTAACTCAGAATTCTTAG